>CM021102.1:750303035-750330816 GCA_007115665.2 Sequoiadendron giganteum | reverse complement strand
TGAGCTGAGTGTTTTGGAGGGTGGGGTCTTTTACGCCAAAAGTTTTTCCCCACCTAAATCTGTGTGTTCATAGTTTTGTCTTTCATTGTTGTTTGATTCAATTTCTTGAATCTATGCGTGTGTTGAATCCGTTATAAGTTTAGAAATTACTTCTCTTAGAGGACCAATGGGGGATTTACTGTGCCTATTTTTGCTTTATGGTATAGTTGTTTGTGTCTTTGAAGTGATAAAAATGAAAATCATTGAGGCACTATTGTCTTAGACGTCCATTCTCTAATATCAGATCGAATCCCTATCCCCAACAAGTTGTATCAAAGCTGGTTGAAGGAGGTCGAGGCTTGATGATACCAACAAGTGGTGTCAAATCCTTCTCTTGGTTACTGAAGTTCTAGGTATTTCTCCTGTGATGATTTCTTAGCCTGGCAAGCTTGAGGAAATCTTGAGATATCGGTTGGTGATTGATCCTTCGACGAGTCGAAGTTTCTTCTTTGATTCAACACACAATTTTGAAAGACATTGGAGTTTTCCTGGAGTTGATCATATTCTTGCAATATGGTCTGAGGCTCATGTCTCACATAAAATGTTCTTGATGCAAAGGGTGTGAGATGTGCTTGTGGTTGTGTTGCAGCAAAGTGTGGTTTAATATTGGGTGTCTGTGTGAGAGGCTTCTTGGCAGTATGGAGTTGCTTGTGTTGTTGTTTAGCCATGGAGTATTGTTCTTGTGCTGGGTGTTCTGACTTAGCACTGAAGGAATTTTCTTTGATTGCATGGAGGTTATGAAGTTGATCCTAGTGGTCTAAAACTTCTGAATAGCCTAGCTCTCTCGTATGCTTGTGCATGATTGTGGTTTTTGGAACTGGTCTGAAATGGACCTGTTGTTTCATTCTTACCTATTTCTTGTACTCGCATGATTCAGATTCATGTCTTTGGCTTTGGAGGTTTTGTGTAGATTTTCTTAAAAATTCTATGTTGCATATTCATGTTTCTTTTCATTGTTCTGGTTAACCATGATGGTCGTGTGTAGACTCCTGAGTCATCTAGATGAGCAGTGAATATGGAGATGTGTGGGTGTTTTATAAACACTATGATTTTGTAGGTTTTACATGGTCAAGAAAAACTTGTGGTATGTGGAGTTATTGTTTAGTTATTTTCTAGACCCTGGCTTCTGTAGTGTGATTGTATGAGATAGTTGTAGTTCAACATGGTTTGAGGAGGTGTGATGTCTTCTCTACATGAGAGTGTTGGTATGAGTTTCTCTTTCAACACTCTTGTGGTGTGCTTGTTGGTTTCCTAGACTATGGTGCTTGAGTTGTGGAAGTGATTGGAAAATCAGATCTATTACTAATCTGGTGTTTGAGTCATGTAGTCTACGTGGGTTGTTCTCTTTGATTATCTCATTTTTGGAGTTTCCAGTGTGATGATAGATTTGCAAGGTTTTTCATTGAAGTGGATCTATGAGTTGTGCATCTTTGTGGGCTTTCTTTACCTACATGTTTGTTGTGAGTCAACTTAGAAGTGGACTATCATTATTCACAAGATTGATTCTATGTTGGTGCAGATCTATTAGCTAACCTTGTCTATGGTCACTTGTGCATTGGTGTGGCTATTTTGAGATGAAATGATGGACAAAATTTGAGTACTTGAATAGTTAGTGACAAGGACCTATAGCATGTGAATCACGATGTCATGGAGAGCTTGATACACTGACTAGTGTAAGATTTTGACAGTGATGGGGTGGTCAGTCATGGTGCTTGGAAAGCTTGGTGTCACAATTTAGTGGGAGCTTTAGCAGTGGCTATGGATTCATCACTTGGTAGTGAATGATCTTCTTTTGTGTTGCAGATGATTCTTGAGGACTCTTAGATCCTATTGCTATAGAAGAGTTCTTTCACATTTGCATGGTCACTATTTGAAGATGTGCAACATCTTGGAGCCATGGAGGACATTGGTTGTTTTTGGCTGAGATGTTGGTAGTGCTTGACAGGTGATGTTGGTTTAGAGTTTGTTTTCTTTATGTCATGGTATACTCTTGCTTGTGCATTAGAGTTTTGGCATGTTTCTTTTCTCTTGGGACCATGGCTTGTTCACTTGAAGCATGGTATCTCCTAATGGAGATGTGTAGATCATGTTGTCATGATAAGTTCTTGTCCTATTTTTTGGAGCTTTGACAGTGGTCTAGGGTTTCTCTTTGTTTTGAGTACATTTTTCATATGCTAGAGGACTTAACATTTATTGCAGTGATGCAGTTTGGAGTTACCATAAGATGAAAGGTTGTTGGTGCTCATGGATGCATGGAGAATAAGGTGAGGCTGAAATTCTTTTGAGAATTTTTTTGTTACAGCTGAAAGTCTGAATAGCCTACACCTTGGTTGAATACAAGTTCAACAGAGACCATGAAGGAGAATGCTCTTGGGTAAGTCACAGTGACTTGTATATATTGGAGGAGCATCTCTTTCCTCTTGGTCTACTCAGCTGTGAAGTTTATTTGAATGGTATTTTCCCATTATAACTTTCAGATATGTGATATGCTTTATCTTTCATGGATATGAATCTTGATTTGTTGTTTTAAGATTTTGGAGGATTCATAATGAGAGCTAGATAATATTGTGTATCTCCTTGTGCTTTTCAGGACTGATAGGAGATGGTTATATGGGTTAGTCTGATATTCTTTGAGATGCTTGCATCCATGGAACTATTGGGTGTTGTTATGACTTGTCCCTTTGGGATGTGAAGAAGATCATTCTTGACACAACTGGAATTTAGAATTGATTGTAGGAGGATGCTACATGTTTTGATTTTTAGTTTCTCTCTAATCTAGTTTTCTCTTCCTGAATGTTCTCAACTTTAGATATGAGATGCCTTTGTGGAGAAGAGTTGGTCACAATTTATTGTCATGTGTTGTCACTTGGGTGATGACACGAAGGTTCCTATGCCTCTTTCTTCAGTCAGATATGGAGGATTTTGGAAGAACTGTGGAAGAAAGTTGAGAGAAAATTTTCCTGCAACAGGTGGTTGCAGGTGGTGTAGATCAGTGTGGTTGTTCCTTGGAACTACATGGTTCCTCATTTCTTTGTATAGGTGATTGGTGGACTTGGTATGCCTGGATCACTTAAGGTGGTGGTACTTTGTTGCATTCATCTGGATAGTACCCTTGCAGTGGGAGTGTCTAGACATGTTTGGTCTTCTGATTGGTTGGCATATGGTGCTTATGTTTGTTGTTGATGGGTGGTTGGATGATTCAACATGAGTTGTGGGTTTTTTTTTTCAATCGTGTGGGTTTGATCAATTGGATGAGGGCAATCAGTTTTGTGGTTGTTGTTCTAACTGATGGTTTCTTGTTCTGTGTTCACGTTGTTCTTTGTTGTTGTTGTTGTGACTTTGCCGCTTGAAGGATCAAATGTTTGCATTCCAAAGACTGGTGCTTTTTTGCCTTGGCATGTTCCAATGTTTGGAGTTATTGCTTGCGATGGTGGACATTTTTTGATGTCATTGCAGGGGTCTTGGTTGGAGCATGGAAGCATGGTGTTGGTCCTTGTTCAAGTTTTTGGATGAAGCCTAAAAGTCTTCGATAAGTGGGAGATTTTTGGGAAATCTATCTCAACTTTCTGGCTTGAATTCCCTTGAAGACTTGGCATTTTTCTTCATGTTTTGGCCTTTACCACCATACTGTTGCATTGTTTCCTTGGTGGCATGGTTGTGCAGTTTACCACTTTACTGCGGGCCACCTTGCTCGGTCTGGCAATTGGGCGGTGTTATCGCCTTACCGCAGGGTGGTTCAATTGGTGGTGAGGTAATGGAGTGAGCGACATAGAGGTGGTGAGCTGGTGGGTGATGGTCTACCACCTTACCACGGGCGGTGAGAAGTCTCACTGCGATGGCTGCAGTAAGTGGCTAGCGGTTAGTGCTGACCATTATCGGCCCACCGTAGGCAGTGAAAATGCTCACTATGGTGGCTGTGGTGAGACTACTCATGGTCTTCCAGAGTGGTCATCACCCTACCGCGAGGTGGCCTAGCAGCCTCCACGATAGCATGGTGAGACCGGTGTCAGTCTGGCTCGCGATTACCACCACACCGTAGGAAGGATTTGGAGGGTTAGTGGTAGTGCAGTGGAGATGGCAGTCAATGCAGGTAGTTACCACCATACCATGGGCTGACCCAACAAGCTTGGCGGTAGCATGGTGAGGTCAGTGTCTGGGCTTGGTGATGTCATGGGGTGAGCTCGAGTGTGCTCACCGCCTTACTGTGACATGATTCAGACTGGAGCATGGTAGCATGGTGGAAGATCTCCATACCGCGCGACGAGTTCGATAGGGCAGCAGTAGCAAGGTAGGAGGTTGGGTGAGCTCAAGCGAGCTCACCGCTATACTGCAACATTCGTTGTTGGCCTCGACGGTTACACAATTGGAGCTCGGGCGAGCTCGGATCTCAATTGACTAAGTTGGACCAATTGTTAGAAGTGATAGGCGAATGGAATGTTGACACGTGGTAGATCTTTAAGATTTGATTGGCCAAAATTATTATTTCTTGATTACGATAGAGCTGCATTATGAAAGTAAGGTTGATAGACGCGTTTGAATCTAATTTAATGTTGTGTGTGGCTCGATGCATTTGCAAGGTCAATGCACATTATCACTGATGGTTAAAGCTTGCAAGTGGGATATTGATTATCCTGATGACCTTTGCTGGAAGGGATGGGCTAAACAAGTAAGCACATGGTATAAGATTTATGGTGTGCAGTTCAATCAAGAGGATGAGCAATTAGAGAGAGGATGAGAGTGTTCTACTAGTCTTGACTGTGAACACTTAGTTTCTCATTTCTGATCGATGTGAACTTGTGTTGCCTTGAGGCTGGGATGGCTGCAAGGCTGGCTGAGAGTGCTTTGTGAGGAATGGAAGGGAATCTATATGATATGTCATTAAGGGCATTGTAATCATTTGAAGATTTTGTTTTGTTGTTTCCTATTTTCTCCAAATTAAAAAGATGTAATCTCCTGAAGAGCATAGATTTGGTTTTGTATTGTAACCATTTTAGTTATAGAATAATACATGTGAGCTGAGCGTTTTGGAGGGTGGGGTTTTTTACCCGAAAGGGTTTTCCCCACGTAAATCTGTGTGTTCATAGTTTTATCTTTCATTGTTGTTTGATTTAGTTTCTTGAATCTATGCTTGTGTTGAATATGTTATAATTTTAGCATTTACTTCTCTCAGAGGATCAATGAGCGATTTATTGGACCTGTTTCCGTTTTATGGTATAGTTGTTTGTGTCTTTGAAGTGATAAAAATGCAAATCACTAAGGCACTATTGTCTTAGATGTCCATTATTTGATGTCAGACCGACTCTCTATCCCCAACATGTCACACTTTCACACTAATATAGGGATTCATTATGCCTTATTTGGTCCTATTTTGCATCTACAAGCCTCAATTAATGCGTATTTTCAAGATTAATCCCAACATAAATCAATATCAGATCATAATTTATGTGTTTTTGGATTGTATGGCCCATATTTAGTGATTTGGTACTCATACACCACCTAGAGTGTATGGGTCCCACCTAAGTTTTGGGGCCCCAATCTACCTTTCACATCAATCTAAGCCTTTCTTGAAAAATGTGTCCCTAATCCTAGCCTAATGGGACTCATATGCCACTTTTGGTGCATGAATCACATGTAGCTTAAACCTAATTCAAATTCATATTCTTAATCAGATTTTATTCTCCTAGATCTAATGTTGGCTTGTAGTGTTGTAATTTTGGGAAATTTGACATAAAATAGTATAAATACAAGGTTATTTCACTCATTTTTCTCCTAGCAAGTTCAATAAGCATCCTTATAGAAAATTTGAGTTCACAAGAGCATTCAAGATTCTATAAAAGCATTCAAGAGCTGATAATCAAGTGTTTTAGAGCATTATTCAAGTATCAAGCATCATGTCAAAGTCATCATGCATCATGTTTGTTTTGAAGCTAAAATTTGTGATGTAGGTTTTCATGATTCAAGAAAGGATTCAATTCAAGATCTACAACATTCAAGAAAGAGTCAAGATCCACATCCTTTGGAGCCATTTCATACATGTTTGCATCACTTTATTCCTAGGGTTTGGTGAGTTACAACATAGCATTTTTTTCATTCATCATTTGTCCATTCCATTTCATTTCATTTCAAGGTTTAATTACCAAAATGAGGTTTCACCAAGGCAAACCCTTTTCTACTAACAAAACAACATTTTTCTCTCTTTAGTGTGTGATTTGTAGATCTAGGTTGAAGAACCTGTAAGGAGTTAGATTGGAGAAAATTTGTGAAGTTTCCAAAGTTGTCAAAGTTGTCACCTTGTTTACAAGATCATTAAAAGGCATCTAACGAGTAGAAATCAACATTTCATACCTAGAAGTCAGGTTGAGAAGATAAAGGAGCAATTGAAGAGAATATTTAGATCTTGATCCTTCAAAAAATTCAAGGACTGATACGCAAAGTTTGGCGTAAGAGTCCCAGTACAATAAAATTTCCATATTTTAGGAGTTCCAGACTTGTCACTGACATATTTCTATTCCTACCCGAAAACCCTAATCTGGGATTAAATTTCCCAACCTAGCATATGAGTCATAGTGTGCATTAAATTCATTATTTTCAGCATTTCAAGTTTTCATTCAAGATTCTATAGGTTTCTAGGTGCCCCTTTTTACTTTTTTTCCAGTTTACTATTGTATTTTTCATTCATTTCTTGGTCATCCGCTCAAGTCTTGCACATCATTAGGTTTTTCATGTTACTTGTCTTTCCAAGCCCTAGCTTGGTGGTGAACATCCTTTTAGTCCTTAATCACACCCTAGGATACCTTATTGCAAGATATTTTTCCCCATTTCTACTTTAGATTGAGATCTCTAAAGTTTCCTTGAGTGCAACAAGTGTGAAATAGGAACCCTATCCTTGTACTCCACCTCCCCAAAGGTGGGGCACCCTTATTTTATTACATTTTTGGTGAACTCGACATGAACACCTCTTTTCTAATTTGGAGTGCATCTTAGTGCTAGATCTAGCTCACATTGAACTTTGCATTAGGATTTTGCATTAGTTTATTTACATCTAGGGTTTTAAAATATTGCATTAGTGAAAGTGCATTTAGGTTTCATTTTTGCATTTTACATCATTGAATTTCATCTGAAATCTACATTTGCACTTAACTTAGATATCATACAAACCAAAAAACATAACTTTCACTTAGAATTTTCTGAAATTCATACAAAAACCCTAATCTTGGACTCATACGCCCCTTTGGGTCATTTAGTCCTAGTATTGGTGGTTTTGCCTAATTTCTAGGTATTTTATGGTGACTGTTATTCAACATTTAAATCCATAAAAAACCCTGATTAGGACTCATATGCCCCTGTAGGCAATTTAGTCCTATTTCATATTTTAAACTACATTTTTCAACATTAAATACTTTGTTTATGTGGTTTTGTTTGTTGTTGTTAGTTATTTGTTTTAGTTTATAGAGATTCTATTTTCTTCATTTCATTGCATCTAGCTTAAATTAGTTCATTTCGTGTATTGCCTTATTTCAAACTTGCGCTTATACATTTTATTCTAGGTTATTGCATTACATAATGGATATGTGCTTTCATAAGCTTTGGATATCCTGGAGATCATTAGTGGATGTTTCAAGTTGTGCTTTTGGAAATGACCCTAATGAAATTAAACTTATACATTCTCACTCAAATCCTAATGCATGTCCTCCTCATGATGTTGACATCATTGGAGAAGATGATGACAACATGAACAACTTTTTAAATGATTTCCTTTACAACCTTGAGAACACTGCATCCTTGTATCCTTCTATGAAACAACCAACACCCCCTACCATCCCATCACTTGAGTTGTTTGGCCTTTTATATCTTGAAATTGAAACACAAGCCGAACCTAAGTTCTCTACAATAGGTGAACCTAGTTCCTCTAACCAAGAAAAAATTCAACCATTCTATGTTAACAAGGTAACAAGAAGTCCTATCAGTCTACAAGAGACATATGGAAAAGGATTCACAATCTTAGGCAAACAAGGATGTGATACAAAAAGTGAACATGAAATCCATTAACTCTTAGAGAAAATTACAAATAAATATATAACAAAGGAATAGGATATCAAGAACCTCCTCCTGATATAAGTTTCTTCTTCCTAGAGAGCAAGCGATACCTTGAAATGATGATAAGGATAATAAGGAAATTTTAGATCCTTCAGCCCTAATCCCACCTAAAGAATTTGGTGAATCTAGCAAGCAACAAAGACCTTACAATCTAAAAAAATTACAATTCCCTTGTCCACCATCTAAAACTAAAAGAACTTTACACATACTTCTAATTCAATGACTTATTACATTACCACCCATGCTAGAGATTCAATTTCCAAATCCTATGAAAAAAACCATATCTCATTGTAAATATCATAGAATTTTTGGACATAGTACTGATGAGTGTCATGCTTTAAAAAAACTATTTAAAAAGTTCAATATTATATAAGGGCGGGTGCATGGAAATGGGTAGCACTTCCGTGGACACCCTAAAAAAAAAGAGTTGAAAAGCATAATGCGAGCGCGTTATAACGCACTCATGTTATGTCTTCCGTTAAACCTAGGCAAGATCCCAGTGGCCATAACTACAAAGCCATATAATGCACACGCATTATTGACTGTTAAAAGAAAAAAAACAAATGCAAATCTCTCATTTGCATTTCGACTAGTTTTTTTGCTCCACCCGCGGCCAAAAACCCCAAAATATTGCGATCGCGTTCTAGGAGAAGATTTTCTTCATAAAGAATCTGAATTTCTTTGCAACGATGGCACCATGATGATGAGGAGCTGTAAGAGGTACGGATTATATGATTTTTGTTTTGAATTTGTTAGTTTTAGGTTGAATTTGATATCTATTTGTTTAAATTTTTAGGAGATGCAAATCAACCTACAAACCCTCAAAATCCTCAACATGAGGACCAACCAAACCCTCAAGATCAAAATCAACCACAACATCAACCCCCTGCTGGTACTCAACAAAATTTAATGAGTGAAATTGAGAACAACAAAAAAGAAATTGAGGATTTGATCAATAGGTTGAGTGATCCAAATGGTTCAACCGTAGAAAGAATGACCCTAAAAAATTCATTGAAAGATATGTTAACAAACGTAGATTCAATCAGCAAACAAATAACTAGATGGGAAGATAGGAGGCAAGCGGCTAGGGAGTATTATGCAAATAAACTATCATACACGGATGTTAAAAATTAAAAAATAACAAAAGGTGATTTGTGCTCATTATTCACCGACCCACACACAAATCAAACTCTTGCCCTCAATGCGAAGAGGTTTCCTATCCATTGGTGCCACCGCCAACAAATGAAGGAGCACTTTTATGATAGGTGGTACATGGTCTTCGATTACCCACCATGCAACAATTGTGAGGTCCCGCAATATTTCCTTAGGAAACTATATAGTGAGTTCATATTGAACAAAATCCCAAATTATTTTGATATGATGGATTTCCAGGGGAGAGGTGGGGGGTTAGCTCAGGATAGACCTGGTGCACAGCCAGATCCTACACGGCAAGGTAGACGAGCTCTCGCTAGACCACCTCATGAGCACATTGTTATGCCTTCCATTGTGAAGGAAAGTGCTGACGTAGAGACATTGCAAGCAATCAACAGTTTGACCCAGAGTGTCATCCATCATACTAGCTCTATTCTACAGTGCCATCCAGGGGAGTCTTCTAGTGGTGGTCTTCGAACACATGTGTGTCAATCTTGTGGGGCTACTTGTTCACATGACCCCATCGACCCTCAGGAGACTAGTACGTAGGATCCATCTGCAGCTATGAATATGGAGAGGGAAGCTGACATTTTGCATGAGGCATATGGCATTGATAGTTAGGTAAAAGTTAGTGCATGTGTTCATTGAATTTAATTTATTAAATTTTGATTTTCAAATGCAAGATTAACTAAAAATGTTTTATGATTTTAATAAAATTGCAAGGTCATAGTGTTAAGACTAGATACACTGCCCCCCCACCAACCTATTTTTGCAATACACCTATCCCTAAGGTATGTAACTAGTAAACAATTATAAGTTTATTGCATATTAATGGCATTGTTTTATGAATGGTAATTTAATATGCAATTTTGGATGTTGAATAGACTAATATTGGAGGTTTTGATGGAACACTTCCCAGTGGCAGTGGATTTACTCAAACCTTCATGCAGGTAATAGAATAAAGAGTTTAACTAATGAATCAAGTACTTAATAGATTTGTGTAGTTTATACATGCACATCGTTGATTACGTTGAATAATTTGTTGTTTTATTTTCAGTTTTATAGAGATGATACACCTTTGAATGTGACGAGGGTATTGGATATTAGTGTGACATCTGCTATACAATCCTCGATGGCTTTGACAGAAGAGGTATGAGGCATATTAGTAAATTTTAATTTACATTTTTTGTTATAGATGTTAGTTAGTGAGAAATCAAACCATTATTGATTCACGTAGTTTTTTTCTATTTGCATGGTTTGTATAGGGCTTGAGCACGCCTGAGCATGGGCATGAGGATATTTCCCTCATGGAGAGAGATCATGAGATGGTTGTAAGTGATTATTTTGTCAAATATATCATTTTTTATAATGTAATTTCTATATATTCATGTCTTTACTTCTTATTGTAACAGTTAAAACTTCACTATGAACTAAACCCTACGAGGAGGAGTAGAAGCAATCCATGAGCATAGAAAAAATGAGTGACAAACCTATCACCATCCGAGCAAAAAGGAAAGGGAAAGATTTTATTTCTTGGGCATGGAGAGAAATGACTTTTGATTCTAGAGTCCTTTATTGTATGCCTGCATGGCAGTTTTGTACATATTTTTTATTGGACATATTTGACATTGTATTCCTAGATGGAATTCTCATAAGCCTACATGGCTATTTTGTATATATATTTCATACTTATATTGACATATATTTATGTATGCCTACATGGCTATTTGGTTAATACAAATATCTTTTTTTGATGCTTGTCCATAATTGCATTCTAAATTGATGGTTCAATAGATATGAGTTACGTATATTCAAGTGTATAATTTACAACTTACGTGTATACTTTGTGACTTACGTGCATTCGAGTGTATACTTTGTGGCTTACATGTTTTCATGCATATACCTTGTATTCGTGCATATACTTTGTTTTAATTTGTGTATACTATGTATTCGTGTGTATACTTTTTGAGGCTTACGTGTTTATGAGTACTTGTAGTTCCCTTATTGACATGTACATGTTTGACTTATTCACATGTATAATTATTAATTGGTTAGCCCTAGCATTGATCTATGTCATCCTCAATGCATGATCCTTGAGATGGAGTAAGTACACCCTCAAGGTCAAAAGGAGTTTCACATGCATTCTTCATAGGCTCATTTTGGTAGTGAAACCAAAAACCTCTTGCATCATTGAAACAAAAAAAAATTCCTTATAGTAGTCTGAAGCCATTATCATTCTCCATCAGTTCTTCATGTATCCACTCCCCATTAATGGTTGTCTCATGACCTTCATGAAACCAAGCACTTATCTCATTTGTGATAGAAGAAATGTATGAAGATTTATCTTCCTCCTTATGAACCATTCATTATCATGAGAGATGGGTTCTTGTGAACCACTACTGATGAATCATGGGTCAATGAGTTTGACTTGTAAAACTACACGATTGAATCCTGAGAGCAATATCACAATATTTATATATCGAAATGTGTTATTTCCTTCAGCTAAAATTTGTGCTTATACTTATGTGATTGATGTATGTTTGTGTATGGGATCATAGTAATTTCTATTTGATGATTCTATTGTGTCTTTAAGGTTTATTTATTAAAGGGTGCATGAAACAAGTTCTAAATCCTACAAATCTTTGAATTTATTAGGTTTTTCTATTTGTCGAGTCTGGGCTCCGAGCCTAAGTCCAAGTCAAAAAATGGCTTGTCAAGTCTGAGGCGATTCCTAGTCTTGTAACACTGGTGTGAACACATCGAGGAATAATGTATATGCCAATGAAGAGAGAGCCCATCCTTGTTTCCAAACAAACCATGGTATACATATGGTTGGTCGAGATAAAACATCACTCTCCTAGATAGTTCGAACCTTAGTATTTCATGGCTACAAACACACCTTCATTATGTGTGTTCTTGATCCTACTGAAGAAATGGTGGAACATGTTGTAGATCAAATATTGCAGCCCTAAGTCCACAAGAAGGTTACTTGTCCTGATTTGCACAAATGTCTTTAAGATGTTCATCCTGTTAGAGTAATAAGTTATATGCTTAATTAATTATATCATACTGGTTAATTAATTAAGTCACTTATTCCTCTAGTTGCTTAAGCTAAACTTAGGCACATTAATAATTGATTAATTATTAAGTGTGCACACTAGGGTTTCATTTAGGGTTTCCCTTTTAGGGTTTCTTGATCTCCTTCATAAGGATTGATCTCTTTGTAATATTTGAGATTCTCATAATACATTTTATACTTTGAGGTTTACAGAACATCTTGTTGGTTTTGCATGTCTTTTGCATGTGACAGGTGATTGCATACAGGTGATCTTGGATTCTAACATGGTATCAAAGCTCCAAACCTGCCGCTACCTATTTGTGATCTGAAGATATGGCTTCTCAATGACTTTCAAATGCAAGAGTTTCCATAGGCACCTTTTCTGCAAGATCTGGGGGTAGCCGATTTTTTGGCACACTATGGGCTCAAACGGACGTCGCCATCGTGTTCGCAGCACCTCAAAACCCTAGGAATGCCTGTCGTTTGGTTGATTTTGGTGAAGTTGGTCTGGGAGGCAAATTTTTTTTGCCAGGGAAGCCATATGGCCTCCCCAGCATGCGTTCTGAGGCATGAAAATTGAAATTTTTTTAAAAAAAGGCCGATCTCGGGATTTGCATCGGCACTCACTGTGCAAACTGGCTCCGCCACCGAGTGGCCACCCATCCATCGCCGCCGCCAGTGGCTGCCCCTTCTGCGGCCGTTGGTCTTATGGATGACCACATGCTAAGTGCCAGGTCCCCAGTCGGCCTCCTAGCCCAGATTTGGTCGTATGGAGAACCAGAGGCTTCGCCCAGCCCCCTGCCCTATACCCACGGTCGCATGGAAGACCAAGGGCCAAAATTGTGCGCCGATGGCCAGATGGCCATCAAATTTTTTCCACTGAAGTGCTGACGTCTACATGACGTCATCGGTCGTACGGCAGTTTGTCCCCCAACCCTTATTTGCCTTAAAAGAGTAGTTTTTTTGTTTTTGGCATAACCTGGGCATATGGTATCGAAATCGGGCAAACGAGATATCATCGGAAAGCTGGTTCTGAGTACTTTCATTTGGTACAGTTTATTTTATATTATTTTCCTATTTTATTGTATTTATTTCTGTTTGAGTTCAGATGTTTATTTTATGCTTCCGAGCTCATAATTTTTTGCCACGATCTCCGATTTTTGCTATCTTTGTGGCGTTGGAAAGGTATTGAGGAGCTCTATGTTTCTATCCATGCACCTTTTTCTGTATCTATCCTAGTTTTATAATTATTTTAGATTTTTCCCGATGGGTCATTTGGAGATTACTTGGATATTTTGACAGTTGGGAGAGTGCAACTTGCATCTTTTCACTTCATTTTCAGTGATACATCATTCAATAATCGACTGCTGCTTCATAGATTCTAGGGTTGTTCCCATTTAGATTTTTCAAGTGTTTCATGGCATCGGGTCTGTTGTCACATTATGATGATTCTGATATGGTTTCTTGTAGATAGAAGTATCTTTCCTTGCTTTCCAGATTGTGGTTCTAGTGTTACTCTATAGTGTTCTTCCAGTGCTTCTTTGCAGCATGTCATATCATTGTAGGGGTGTTTTGTCCCACTGGGTTTTCCTCCTCTACCTCTTTCTTGCATTTGTAAATGGGTACCTGATCAGGCCTAGTTGTTGGGACCCATCTTTGCTTGCATGCATCTTCTTCTAGTGTTTTAGCTTCTTCCTAAGTTCATCTTAAGGGGGGGTGTTAGAGTAATAAGTTATATGCTTAATTAATTATATCATACTGGTTAATTAATTAAGTCACTTATTGCTCTAGTTGCTTAAGCTAAACTTAGGCACATTAATAATTGATTAATTATTAAGTGTGCACACTAGGGTTTCATTTAGGGTTTGTTGATCTCCTTCATAAGGATTGATCTCTTTGTAATATTTGAGATTCTCATAATGCATTTTACACTTTGAAGTTTACAGAACATCTTGTTGGTTTTGCATGTCTTTTGCATGTGATAGGTGATTGCATGCAGGTGATCTTGGATTCTAACACATCATTTTTGAGTAATGTCAACTATTGATGTTATCTAGATCTTTGAAACTATCTGCAATCATGTGCAATACTGTAGAAACTAGAGCTATATCTAATACTACAAATGACTACTCAATGGAATCCTGATAGCAATATCATAATTTGATACATTGTAGAAAATACCTCCTACTTATCAATTGATGAGCTAAAGTGATGGGGAGTCCTATCCCTCAAGAGAACTCTTGCTCTTCGCAAGACCTATTCTTTGGTCTTCCTAGGGTAGTCCTATCTACCCTACTCAGGGATTATTGCTAAACCCCTCTCACCATGTAAGACTCTCCACCAATTTCAAATTCTTCTCCATCACTCCTAATCCACCACTAAGCTTCCTTGGGCTCCACACTGACCCAAAAGTGTCCTAACCACTCCAGGGCTAGGGAAGGGTATCCTATTTGTCCCTTTGTTGATTTTTCTCCTCAGTGATCCACCTTATTGGATTCTTTCACCTTTTACCCATCGCTTTCTTAAAAAACTCAATTTTAGGCCTTGTAGCCTTCTGCCCCAATTTGGCCTCCTAGAACCTGTTTTCTTGACTTTTCTCACAAATAGTCTTAACAACCCCCAAATTTTTTTATAGATTCTTTCTTTTGACCATCAAGGTTCCAATATTTACCAGGCCTTAGGTCCTACAAGTGTCTGTACATATGATTGTCCTCAAACCCCCTATTTTAAAGGGTTCCTAGGGTTTCTGGCTTTTTTTCCTTTTTTGAGGGCTTCAATGACCTCCTCAGCTCTCCTCCTAGCACACACATGATTGAGATACATTTACCTAAACTCCCATACTCTTTATTGGCACAAACCAATCCATTTAGCAACTCTCCTTGCTGCTGTCCTCCCCAAGCTACTAGCCAGAATGCACTTTTACTCGCCTAGTGCTTGATGATTTCATCACCTTCCCCGCAAAACAAGACCCCAAAACCTATATGTACACTATTTACATAGTCCCCAACTTGATTCCAAGTGGCCATGAGAGGAAAGCCATAGGAAGTCAAGTGGGACTCATTATTCACAAAATTGGCCTGAACTGACAATGAGACCAAGAACACCAAAAATTTGCAAAAAGATAACCAATTGGTCTAGATGACTAATCTAATGCTACACAAGGTAAGTAAGTGACACAAATGGAAGAATCAAAGGATCATATAAGTCCTTTCAATCCATTCTTGACTTGATGAAGGCTCAAACACAAAAATTCAATGAAAACTTGCTCTCTTCCAATCACAAAAATATACTCTCTAACTCTCAATTCATGAAAAAAATCCTCCAACCCATGTATTAGGGTTTTTATGACCTTATATACCTTTCTCCCATGTGCTAGGACCCTTGGGTTGTGCTTAGAGCATCATTAATTCCATTTTCCAACTTTTAGGACAAATAGCTAGGGCAACATTGCTCAAAATGCTCACAGTGTCCAAGACTTATCCAAACCGCAAGCCCCTAACAAACCTATTTCCAATTCACTCATCAAAAACACTCTTGGGACTTTACATCATAGTCCTTATTCCCTTGGTGGTTGTCTAGAAGCACCTACAAGCCAAAATTGCAAAGATCTCTCCAAAAGACCTTAAGGTGCTCCTGCACCATTCTCCCCCCTACAACAAAGAAGTTAAGAAGCCTATGGTGTCAAGAGCTCCTCACTAATTCCATGCTTCTTAAAGTAACTTTTTGCTATCCAAGTAGCCTCTGACTCTAGTTGATGTCTCCACTTCACTAGTTGCTCCATGTATGTCTTGTGCCTAGTCTTCTTCTTCACCCTTGAGTGTAGAATCTTGTCCACTTGTGGTCTAATCTAATTAGGTACCTTGAGTTCATCCACATCCTTACTCACCTCAGCACTATACTATTCCTCATCCATTTTTGGTCCTTTATACTTCACCAAGTTCTTCACATTGAAGATAGGCGAAATGGACATCTCCTTGGGTAACTCCACCTTGTATGCATTAGATCCATACTTAGCCAACACTTTACATGGTCCTATCCTTTTCATTTGTAGCTTACTTGGTATGCCTTTTTATAGTCTTGCCTTGTTCAAGTATACCATCACCAAATCACCTATTTCAAATTGTAGATCTCTCTTCCCTTCATCTTTTTTAGCCTTCAACTTTTGGTTAGCCTCCATTAATGTCTTCTTTACCTACTCATGAACCTCTCTCATTGACTGAGAAAAATCATTAGCATGTCCACTGATTCCTTCATAACCTTTTAGGTCTCTTAGCTCAAGTACACCCCTTGGATGTAACCCATATACAATTTCAAATGGGCTCTTACCAGTAGACCTGTTTGTGCTATCATTATAGGCAAATTCTTCCTATGAAATGACTTGTTCCCATCCTTGTCCATTCTCCTTAGTTAGACACCTCAACAAGTTACCAAGTACCCTATTTATCAAGATTTATGGTGAGCTTATCCTCTTGAAGTTTCTTCAACACAAGTTCTAGGTGCTTCATATGTTCTTTTGTTTTGCTAAAGATGAGGATATCATCTAAGTAGACTACCACAAAGACTCCTATAAAGTCCTTCGAGAGGAGAAGCTATCACCCTCATAAAAGTGCTAGGTGCATTTGTAAGCCTGAATGGAATTACTAGCCACTCATATAACCCCTCTATGGTTTTAAAAGCTAACTTCCATTCATCTCCCTCTTTCATCCTAATCTGATAGTAGCCACTTTTCAAATAAATCTTGGAGTAGTACTTAGCACCCCCTAAACAGTCCATTAAGTCTTCTATCCTAGGAATAGGAAACCTATATCTAATGGTTATCCTATTTATGGCCCTAGAATCAATACACATTCTACACTTACCTCCCTTCTTAGGTGTCAACACCACTACAACAACACATGGGCTTATGCTTTTCCTAATCAACCCTTGGTCCAAAATTTATTGAACTTTCCTTGTTATCTCCTTGTTCCAATCTGGTGTCATTTTGTATACAGCCTTGTTAGGCAATGTTTCTCCTGGTACAAAGTCAATTTGATGACTAATTGCCCTCTTACATGGTAGTGTAGCTGGCGTGCCTTCACAAATGATATCCCTGAACTGATCCGACAATTGCTTCACCTTTGTTGTCATAGGTAGCTGACTAGGTGAATCCTCCTCCTTTGGCTTCAAAATGATTGCATAGACAACTCCTTCTTCCTCCTTCATGTCTCTTAGGAATTCCGTTCCACTCATCAAAAGTACAGTGGATTCTTCCTTTTCCACTGTGCCTTCTTGGGGAAAAAATTTTGTGGTTAAGTGCTTGAGCTGGAGTATACAGGAATGGGTGACCTCTCGGGAAGGCCTAGTGCCTCACCTCTATGAGCATCACTTAGATACAATGAGTGCTAAATGGGCCATTCAATATCATTTCAAATTTGTTGCTTTAAGCAACTTACAAATTTGCAACTTAAGACTCCTCCAACCTAAGGGATCGATCCGGTGGAACATAGCTCGGAGTGATTCCATGTATTTCGGTGCAAAATAGGACCATGCCTAGCATAAACATACCTATTTGGACATGTTGTAATAGTCTGCTTGGTCACACAAGTTGCAGAAGGAAAGTTGCACCACTCTGCAACTTTGCACTACTTGCATTTGATGTTTTTTCCATCAAGTGAAAATCTGCCACCACTGGAAAACCACTCCGAGATACGCAAAATCGAGAGAGGTTTTTGTAGAAAGGCTCAACATGATCCTATAAGATTAGACAAGAATTTTCTAAGCATCACGACATCTAAGTAATAGCATGCTGAAGTTTGTAGCCATTTTGCACTTTGGACCCTTAAGGGATCGATCCGGTGGAACATAGCTCAACGCGATTCCACATGTTTCAGTGTGAAAGAGGACCATGCCTAGCATAAAAATACCTATTCAAATGTGTTGGAATAGTCTGCTTGGTCACACGAGTTGCAGAGAAAAAGTTGCACCACTTTGCACTGCTTGAATTTGACACCTTTTCCATCAAGTGAAAATTTGCCGCCATGAGAAAACCACTCCAAGATAGCCAAAATTGAGAGAGGTTTTTCTAGAGGGTTCCAATGCCTTTCTATAGGATGAGATGAGAAGTTTCTAAGTGTCACGATATCCAAGTAATAGCATGCTGAAGTTTGCAGATATTTTGCACTTTGGACCCTTAAGGGATCAATCTGGTGGAACATAGCTCGGAGTGATTTCACATGTTTCAGTGTAAAAGAGGACCATTCCTAGCATAAACATACCTATTCAGATGTGTTGGAATATTTTGCTTGGTCACACAAGTTGCAGAGTGAAAGTTACACCACTTTGCAACTTTACATAGCTTGAATTTGACACGTTTTCCATCAAGTGAAAATCCGCCACCATGAGAAAACCACTCCAAGATAGAAAAAACTGAGAGATTTTTTTCTAGAGGGGCCCAACGCCTTTCTATAGGATTAGACGAGAAGATTCTAAGTGTCATGGTATCCGAGTACTAGCATGCTGAAGTTTGCAGCTATTTTGTACTTTGGACCCTTAAGGGATCGATCCAATGGAACATAGCTCGAAGCGATTCTACCTATTTCGGTGTGAAAGAGGACTATGCCTAGCGTAAACATACCTATTCAGATGTGTTGGAACAATCTACTTCATCACACAGTTGCAGAGCGAAAGTTGCACCACTTTGCAACTTTGCACAACTTGAATTTGACACCTTTTCCATCAAGTGAAAATCCACCGCCATGAGAAAACCACTCCAAGATAGACAAAACCGAGAGAAATTTTTCTAGAGGGGCCCAACACCTTTTTGTAGGATCAGATGAGAAGATTCTAAATGTCACGATATCTGAGTACTAGCATGATGAAGTTTGCAGCCATTTTGCACTTTGGACCCTTAAGGGATCGATCCGGTGGAACATAGCTCAGAGCGATTCTATGTGTTTCGATGTGAAAGAGGACCATGCCTAGCATAAAAATACATATTCAGATGTGTTGGAGTAGTCCACTTGGTCACACGAGTTGCAGAGCGAAAGTTGCACCACTTTGCAACTTTGCACAACTTGAATTTGACACGTTTTCCATCAAGTGAAAATCTGCCGCCATGAGAAAACCACTCCAAGATAGACAAAACCAAGAGAGGTTTTTCTAGAGGGGCCCAATGCCTTTCTATAGGATTAGATGAAAAGTTTCTAAGTGTCATGGTCTCCGATCACTAGCATGCTGAAGTTTGCAGCCATTTTGCACTTTGGACCCTTAAGGGATCAATTTGGTGGAACATAGCTCAGAACGATTCCACATGTTTCGGTGTGAAAGAGGACCATGCCTAGCGTAAAGATACCTATTCAAATGTGTTGGAATAGTCTACTTGGTCACACGAGTTGTAGAGTGAAAGTTGCACCACTTTGCACAACTTGAATTTGACACCTTTTCTATCAAGTAAAAATCCCCCGCCATGAGACAAAAACTCCAAGATACACAAAACCAAGAGAGGTTTTTCTAGAGGGGCCCAACACCTATCTGTAGGATCAGATGAGAAGTTTCTAAGTTTCATGGTCTCTAAGTACTAGCATGCTGAAGTTTGCAGCCATTTTGCACTTTGGACCCTTAAGGGATTGATCCGATGGAACATAGCTCAGAGCGATTCTACGTGTTTCGGTGTGAAAGAGGACCGTGCCTAGCATAAACATACCTATTCAGACATGTTGGAATAGTCTGCTTGGTCACACGAGTTGCAGAAAAATGTGTACAAATTGTTTACATGACCTTTATATGACCTTTTTCGCATTGTTTATATTTCAAAATTCAAAGTTTGCAAATTTTCCTACTCAAGGCATTTATAGAACAAGGTGCTACTACACCAAACATGAAATTCAACCTTACAATATTTGAGTATATCTCATTATGTAATTAAATCTTATTACAATGCCTCTGGCACTTCTTTCTCTCAGATCTTTTACAATGTCACTCATACATTCAAGATTCTCTTTGAATGTCCTAATCATAGGTTCTCATCATGAGGTTAACTTCAAATGAGTAACTTGAGATTCCCTTGCTAAGCTTCACATGCTCTCTTACAATGGCTTGAAATCAAAATTGAGATTTGTCAAAATCATCAAAATAAGTATGTTGCATTGCATTTTTGGTTGAGATTTTCTTTGATGGCTCTTAAATCCGCATTTTGTGCAACGAAAGATCAATCAACCTTTAGTAGTTTACTTACAAATACGCAAAGTAAAAGAGAAAAAGAAAGAGAATACAAAATGGAAATGAAATAAAAATAGATGGAAGGCACTTACAGATGTTGCATGCAGGCATCAAAATAAGGATGTTGCATTGCTTTTGTGCTTGACATTCTCTTGGATGGCTCATATATCTGCATTTTTTGCAAGGGGACGCCAATCACTATAAAAGAAGATGATAGCATTGGAATCAAATAAATTAATGTGCATACAAGTATAAATTAATAAGAACCAATGTGCATATACTTACAAATTAATCCAACGAACCATCCGGGTCTGCTCTACTCTTTATTGTGTCAAGTATTGCCTCATGGTCAGACTCACGGACATTCCATAACGACTTGTTCAAAGGTCTACCCCCATATTTGGTCAAATGAACATTGGATGCCACGACAAGTTTCGAGTAATGAAGAATCTTATGATGCATGTCAAAGTCCTGAAATAGCCAATGTTTAACATTTGAATGTGGGTACCTTCTAAGCCATGTTCCAGTAACCACAACTGACCCTGTAGGGTATTCGATGTTTTCTCCATCTATAATTGGGGCCTCCAATTTCTTTTTTGTCTCAAAACAATGACACAAGTAATAGTATGTTCCCTCTTCATTGTCTTCATCTGCAATAACTCAATAAACATGCCCTGCATTGATATGTGCAAAAAATCTCTTGAAATTTGTCAACATTATGAATACAGTACAAAGTAAGATCTAATGATATGGAATTTCAACAACTAATAAAGTAGATATATCACCTCGTTGAACTAGATCTGATATTTGGTCAAAGTCGACCAATGATTCTATCTGTGTCAGTTCCAATGCCGTTAGAGGGCGATACATGTGAAGTGGGCTAAGATAAATTGTGAACCATTTGTCAACCCACTCCCCTGACTCACAATCATTCTAGTCTTGCATTGTACATGAAGAAGAAAAGCATGCCATCTTTTGTGTATCGATACTCCATGAACCTGTATTTGAGCTAAGGAAAGAATGTACCTCACTCGATCCTATTAGTGTACAACAGTCTTCATATGGTGCAATGTTAGTATCATCCATCAACCAAACAAATCTACGAACTAAAGATGTACCTTCATTACCTAGACCCATCAAAGCATTGCACCACTCGATGATTGATTTTTCATCTGTCAAATTTGCACTGTCTTTATAATTTAACTCTTCTCATGCTAATGCTCTTTTCACGCATGCTCCTACACCATCATGCTCCCCCTTTCCATGTCCAACCTCACAAAAGTTCCACATATGTTGAACACCTGTAATGACATGCATCCTGCACAATGAGTAGAACATGCGTGAGTTCTTGAACTATTTTGCACAATTATCAGACCATATTATATGTTGATCGTATTCTATGCCCCTCTGAGCCAAACCACTGTAGAACATCTGGAAGAAACCTTACACGAACTCTGGAGAATGTGTGTGATCATCACTAATGTAAAAGTGGTACTCCCTCAATACCTTCCTTTGATCATCTATACTATCAGATGCATGAATGAATGCTATGTGCATAAATATCAAAACTTGTGTGGAGTTGTAATACTGTGACTGCACCTCATGTTGTGGCTATAGAGTGTAGTTCTCTACAAATTCAACCATGGATACTATGCTTCCAATTGGAAAGGTGTCATTGCATAGCTTGAATTACATGTCCAACCATCGAGCTCTATGGGTATGCATTGCATACTCAGACAATATACTTTCACGAAATGTGGTCATAAATTTGTACACTGGAATTTTCTCAATAACCAAATCACACCATTTTTCTTGAGACCCATCTTTTGTAGCATATGCCACTATTTAATACTTCCCGAACTCTACTAGTTTTTGTCCCACCTCATCTGTGTTTTCCATATGTTGACATACTGGCATAAGCTGGAAGCCACCGCAATGCTTGCATGAACCATCCAAGCATGTTGTCCTATAGAATATCTGGTCATCCTCTATTTCACATAAATTTTTTGATAAGAACTCTCTTGAATATTTTGGTGGGGCTTCTATGCCACAATCCTCCAAAAAATTGTTAGTATGCAAATCTAAACATATAGAATGATAAACATCGTAATGGTTAGAAAATTCAATATGTAGTCTACAACAACAAGTAGCGCATGTGTGATTTATCTTGACATAAAAAGGTTTAAGTAGTTCAAAAAATATTTGAGAAATACTAATTTGAGGATAATCATTTTCAATTTTCTGAAAAAATTGGGTTTGAGTCATATCCAAAAAAAGCTTTGGATGTGGCTCACGATTTCGACTACCGATTCTCCTTCTTACCACATCCCTTTGATTCAGAGATGGCCTTGTGTTATTCTTCCAATACTCTTCAATTAGTGGTCTCAAGGCTTCGATAACTTCTTTATCTTTTCATGAAAGTCTCCCCGAGAATTCCCATAATTCATTTGTATCATTGCCCTCAATTCTTTGCCGCCTTTGAATGGCTCTTGATAACGTTTTTCTACTAATTCCCATTTTTTCACTAGTCTATTTAATTAGGCGAGCTCTATTTGTTTGATAGCTTACCAAAGTCGATGTAATGACACATTATGTGACATTACTATCCTTTGAGCATGAGGTCTTACCCACGCTCTCATAAGCATCCATTAGATTATTCACAATAGTGTCTTCACTCGATGCATTCGATGTTCTCAACCCAAGAGTCTTCATGATGTTCCTATACTTTACACCCCACAATCATTTCAACAAAAAATTGACATCTTGTAGTCTCATTTAGCCTTTCAAAGAATCATTCCCAAATCTTATCAGCATATCTTCTACAAGTGCATGTTTAAATCTTACCTTCCATGTGCTGCAAAATCTCATCATCAATATTAATCAAATACTTTGATTTTCTACGCAAAATTCTTGGTGGTGTTCTCCTAGGTACATACATTTCAACATTAGGAATTTCATCAATATTTAATTGAGGTGGTCTAGATTGCATACCTTCGATCGAGGGTGGAGAAGAAGACATACCTTGAGGTTCACATGGGAATGATGGCATACCTTCTTCGTTAATTTCGAGTGATGATGTACTCTCAACTTGAGATGTGTTGGATGGTTTCCAACAATATTCACTTGCAGTAAATGGTGTCCCTCCATATTCACTTGCAGTAGATGGTTTTTGTCCATATTCACTTGTGCTAGATGGTGTCCCTGCATATTCGCTTTTGCTTAATGGTGTCTGTTCATATTCACTTGTCGTAGAGGGTGTGTCTCCAACTACAATATCTAAATCTGCCTTACAATGATGATTTCACATTCATGTCTTTTGTGCTGCCAATTCCCATTCTCTTTTTGACAGTTGAGGTTCCTCTACAATCAGGTTGTTTTCATCAATCGTTTCCAATTTGTTCTTTTCACAATATGCCACCACCCGAACTCTCTCCTTTTCTTTCAAGGTTTCGTTCTCTTCATCTATTAGTTTCTTCTTTGTATTTTTGTTCGGCATGTCAAATAATTTTATCTGTACCATGGTAATGAGATGAATATTAGTTCCTAAAAAATGTATGTCATTGAAGGCTTCATTTAAATAATACTTACAATCATCTTGTACAAAAGTAGAGTCTTTTATTGTTGATGGTTCTAGCCAACCACCAAGGGAATAAGGACTATGATGTAAAGTCTCAATAGTTTTTTTGATGTGTGAGCTAAGGAAAAATTAGGGTAGTCTAGAGCCTTGAAGTTTGGAGAAGCCTGAATGATGAAATTAGGCAAATTAGTCCATGTAGACTTGGCAATTTGTCCTAAAAGTGGGAAAAGTGCATTAATGATGCTCTAAGCCTGACCCAAGGGTCCTAGCACATGGGAGAATGGCATATAAGGTCAAAAAAACCCTAATTGAGCATGTGGGAAAGCTATTGTACGATTTGGAGTTTTGGAAGGGGAATTTGTGAGTTGGAAGAGTGTAAATTTCATTGAATTTTTGTTTTTGTGCCTTCATCCAGTCAAGAATGGATTGAAAGGACCTATATAATGCTTTGATTCTTTCAATTGTGTCACTTAACTACTATGTGAAGCATTATATTAGCCATTTAGTTCAATTGCCTTTTGTTTTGCAAGTTTTTAGAGTTTTTGGTCTCATAGCCGGTTCAGGCCAGTTTCTGGAAATAATGATCCCCACTTGAATTCCCATTGTGAGGATACCTTGGCCACTTGGAATCAATTAGGGGACTATTTTTACAATGTACATATGGTGTGTGGTGTCTTGGTTTATAGGGGAGATGGTGAATTCATCAAGAACTAGGCGAGTGCAAGTGCATTCTCGCTAGTGGCTTGGAGAGGACAGCGGTAAAGAAAGTTGCTAAATGGACTGGTTTGTGCCAATCAAGAGCAAGAGAGTGTGTGCACATGTATTCTAAACATTTTTGTGCAACGAGGAGAGTTGAAAAGGTGATTGAAGCCCTCAAAGTTGGAAAAAGGAGCCAAAACCCTAAAAACCCTTGAAAATAGGGGGTATGAGGACAGTCCTATGTACGGATGCCAAAGGGACTAAAAACCTAGTAAATATTGAAGCATAGGTACCAGTAGAAATAATCTATAAAAATTTTTGGGGGTTGTTAAGACCATTTTTGAGAAAATCCAAGAAAACGAGTTCTAGGAGGCTTAATTGGGCAAAAGGCTACAAGGCCTAAAATTGGGTTTTTCAAGAAAGCGATGGGTACAAGGTGAAAGAATCCTATGAGATCAATCAGTGAGGAGTCAAATCAACAAGGGGATAGTGAGAATACCCTTTTTTAGCCCCTCGATTGGTTAGGACACTTTGGGTCAGTGTGGAGCCCAGGGAAGCTTAGTGGTGAATTGAGAGCAATGGTGAAGAATTTGAAATTGGTGGAGAGTCTTATGAGGTGAGAGGGGTTTAGGAGGGATCCCTGAGTAGGGTAGAGAGGAATACCCTAGGAATACCAGAGAATAGGTCTTGGGAAGAGCAATATTTCTCTTGAAAGATAAGACTCCCCATCAATTATTGAAGGACTGGTCTATGTAATGAACTTTTGACCTTATGCAGGGTATTTTGAAGATGTTTGATGCCTTGGAATGGTCTGGGAAGGCTCAGGTGTAGGAGTTTCTATAAACCCTCTCTCTTTGCATTGAAAAATGGGGGTTTTTGTATTGGAAGCCTAGTTGAGTGGGTAAGGTCCTAAGACCTAGAAATTATCTTGTTTTGAGACCTAATTGTCTTTTCACGAATCAAATATTTTGTGAAGGTAAATATAGTTGAATAAGTGTGTCAAGAAAGGTGTTGATTTCTTCCTTTATACTGGATCATTTTGTGCAGAGGTATTGGAAGGTGTTTGGACCCTTCAGAGGAATGGGAGAGGCTTGGAGTTGTCTTAAAGGATGAATTTTGGTGAATGGTTCTAAATTTTTATAATTGGCAAGTGTAAATAATTGTGTATATAATTTGGTAATTTAAAATGTACATTGACAACCTAAGGTTATAATGACAAACAAAAATGAAAGCAAGCCATAATAGAATGAAAGAAAATTTGTAAAGACTTCACATACCTTAAAAACTAGACTTTCAAATGGAGGAGTTCAACCCAATTATGTAGCCTTAGCTTCTTCTTTCTTCAAACTCCACAACAATTTTACTTGTTCAAAAGTTTGCTCCCTTCCACACTTCAATTGTATATCAATTTTCAATAGAATTCAAACTTCAATTGATATTATATGTCTTTCAACATGGAAACTCTGCTATTTCATGCAAAGGTGGTAAAAGGATCATGGAAAAGGTGATGGAATGTGAAAAAGATGCTTGCACACTTCACAACATCATCAAAAAGATATTTTTTGTCAGAGCACATGTAGAACTAGGGGAATATGCAGACTATGGGCCTTCAAATCATGAGAATATTTATTTTGTTACCATTTTAGTGGACTAAAAAATTCACTCGCATTATAATGTGCAGGCATTATAATGCGAGCGCGTTATGTGAAATTGGGTTTTATTAGTGTATTTTTGATAGTATAGGATTTTTTGAGAGAGTGGGAGGGAGAGAGGGGGGGAGTGGAAGATAGAGAGGGAGGGAGAAGGGGAGAGTGGGAGGGAGAGAGAGAGAGAGTGGGAGATAGAGTGGGGGGGAGAGAGGGAGGGAGAGAGAGAGTGGGAGAAAGGAGAGTGGGAGATAGAGAGAGAGGGAGAGAGGGGGGGAGTGGGAGAGAGTGTGAGAAGGGGGAGAGTGGGGGAGAGTGGGAGAGAGTGGGAGAAGGGGGGAAGTGGAGAGTGGGACATAGAGAGAGAGGGAGAGAGGGGGAGAGTGGGAGAGAGTGGGAGAAGGGGAGAAGTGGGGAGTGGGAGACAGAGACCTAAACCCTAAACTCTAATTCCTCAACCCCTATACCCTCTTAATCCCTCAACCCTTAAACCATAATCCCTCAACCCCTATACCCTCTTAATTTGTCAACCCACAACCCTTAAACCCTAATCCGTCAACTCCTATACCCTCTTAATCCCTCAACCCTCAATCTTGAACCCTTGAACCCTAATCCCTCAATCCCTATACCCTCTTAATCCCTCAACCCTCAACCCTCAACCCTTAAACCCTAATCCCTCGACCCTTAACCCCTATACCCTCATAATCCCTCAACCCTTAAACCCTAATCCCTCAACCCTTAACCCCTATACCCTCTTAATCCCTCAACCCTTAAACCCTAATCCCTCAACCCTCAACCCTAAACCCTCAACCCTTAAACCCTAATCCCTCAACCCCTATACCCTTTAAATCCATCAACCCTCAACCCTCAACCCTTAAACCCTAGTCCCTCAACCCTTAAACCCTAATCCCTGAACCCCTATACCCTCTTAATCCCCCAACCCTCAATCCTCAACCCTTAAACCCTAATCCCTCAATCTCTATACCCTCTTAATCCCTCAACCCTCAACCCTCAACCCTTAAACCCTAATCCCTCAACCCCTATACCCTCTTAATCCCTCAACCCTCAACGCTCAACCCTTAAACCCTAATCCCTAAACCCTTATACCTTCTTAATCCCTCAACCCTTAAACCCTATTCCCTAACTCCTTAAACCCTATACCCTCTTAATCAGTCAACCCTTAAACCCTAATCCCTCAACCCCTATACCCTCTTAATCCCTCAACCCTTAAACCCTAATCCCTCAACCCCTATACCCTCTTAATCCCTAAACGCTAAACCCTCAACCCTTAAACCCTTAAACCCTAATCCCTCAACC
>CM021102.1:750221164-750301734 GCA_007115665.2 Sequoiadendron giganteum | reverse complement strand
CTTAACCCTAAACCCTAATCCTCAACCCTTAAACCCAAACCCTAATCCCTAAGCCCTTAAACCCTAATCCCTCAACCCCTATACCCTCATATTCTGTCAACCCTCAACCTTCAACCCCCAATGCTTAAACCCTAATCCCTCAACCCCTATACCCTTTTAATCCCTCAACCCTCATCCCTTCAACCCTAATCCCTCAATCCCTATACCCTCTTAATCCTTGAACCCTCAACTCTCAACCCTTAAACCCTAATCCCTCAACCCTCAACCCCTAAACCCTAATCCCTCAACCCTTAAACCCTAATCCCTCAACCCCTATACCTTTGTAATACCTCAATCCTCAACTCTCAACCCTCAAACCCTAATCCTTCAACCCCTATACCCTCTTAATCCTTGAACCCTCAACCCTCAGCCATTAAAATCTAATCCCTCAACCCCTATACCCTATTAATCCCTCAACTCTCAACCCTCAATCCTTAAACTTTAATCCCTCAACCCCTCTACCCTTTGAATCCCTCAACCCTCAACCATTAAACCCTAATCCCTCAACTACTATAACCTCTTCTCTATAACCTATTAATCCCTCATCCCTAAACCCAAAACCCTTAAACCCTAACCCATAAACTCTCTACCCTTTACCACCAATCCTATACCCTCTACCCTCAACCCTAATCCCCCAACCCTCAAACCCACTTATTAAACTCTCTACCCTAATCCCTCATCCCTCTTGACCCTTAAACCCTCAATTCTTAAACCCTTAAACACTCAACCCTAAACCCTTGACCCTCAACCCTAACCCCTTAAACCCTAAACTGTTAAACCCTTTACCCTCTACCCTCTAACCTCTACCATCAACCCAATACTCTCTACCCTAAACCCTAATCCCTCAACCCTTAATCTCTCAACCCCTTTAACCTCTACCCTATATATTGTACCCTCAACCCTAATTCCTCGGCCTTATACCTTAAACCCTCAATCTTCAACCCTCAACCCTTAAACCCTCTACCCTTTACCCTATACATTAAACACTCAACCCTCAACCCTTAATCCCTCAATCCTCAATCCTTAAACCCTAAACCCTCTACCCCTTACATTGGACCCTAAAACCTAATCCTTCAACCATATACCCTCAAAACTATACCCTAAACCCTCTACCCTTAACCCCAAACCCTTCAACCCTAAACGCTTAAACCTTAAACCTTCTACCCTATACCCTCAACCAAATACCCTCTACCATCAAACCTATTCCATCAACCCTCAAACCTTAAACCCTACTACCCTAGAAACCATCAACCCTATAGGTCCTCCATCCTAATCCCTCAACCCTATACCCTCAACCCCTATCACTTTCTCTCTATCTATACATCTCACCTCTCCCTCATTCCCTTCCTCCCACCCTCTCTAATTGTCTTTATGTACCATCTCCCTCTTTTTGCATACCTCTCGCTCAATCAATCCCTACCACCCTCTCTCACTCCCTCTCTCTCACACTCCCTCTCACTACCTATCTCTCAAGTCTCTCCCTCTCACCCCCCTCACACTCTCAAGTCTCTCCCTCTCACACTCTCAAGTCTCTCCCTTTCACACCCTACCTACATAACCCTCTCTTTCTCTTTGTCTCTCTCTCTCTCCCTCTCCCTCAATTCTCTCTCTCTGACCCCCCCTCTCTCTCTCTCCTCCCTCTATCCCTCCCACCCTACCTAGCTAAGTCCCCCTCAATCCAACCCCTTCTCTCCCACTCCCTCTCTCTTAAACTCTCACTTCGACCCCCTCTCCATCTCTCTAGACTCTCTCTAAATTCTCCCTTGTCTAAAGACATACATAAATGCATACATACAAGCATAATACATTTGTACATATAATCTTACATCCATACAAGCATACATACATAATGTACATAAAAATATATCAACATACATTAATATATTAGCATTTAACATAAAGTAAGACATAACGTGAGCGCGTTATAACGCGCTCGCGTTATGGGTTAGTAGACATGTTCCCCGCAGAAGCAAAAACCATGTCAAAGTGAGATATAACATGAGTGCATTATAACACGCTCTCGTTATAGCGCACTCGCATTATATCTTGCTTTGAGAATTACCAAACTTTAAGCTTGGTATTGCCTTGGAATTCCAACCCAAAGGTTTGGAGGGCATTCCCAATGACCAGAGACGTGTTTTTAAAAAATCCACCATATTTCTCATAATCGAGTTCATGCTCACCATCAGGATTGCACGTGGTTCAATATCAAAAAAATCGAGCACATGGGTAATGTTGGGTTATCTCTTAGCTATCCAACAATGTAATTTTTTTCACTTTCTGAAAATGTTAAGTCTTTCATCCATAATTTATTTTATCTGTATGTCTTTTTTTTGCCAAAAAGCAGTGTTTGGTATTTTTTTCATTATAAATTAACCGTTCATCAATTTTTCAAATAAATTACATTTTTAGAAACTAGACTCCATTCTACAAAATTAAAAAATTAAAAAAAAAAAACAAATCAATTAGTTTCCAAAATTTGTAGGGGTAGCATAGCCAAAATTCTATTTTTAGGATATGTCCACTTCGCAAATTAGTAAAAAATCAAATATTCATTAAAAAATTATCATAAAAATCGTGCATCAACTACATATTGTTAGCTAACTTCTGACCATTGCAATTTTAAAAATACTAAAAAACATTCACCGTACGAGGGTCGTACAAGAGTTGCTATGTTATGTTTTTCTGACAAAAACAACAACAATTTGTGTATGTCCCTCATTTGAACCCCTTAATCTCAATCATTTTCAAAATAAATTTGTAGTTTAGAAAGTAGACTCGGAGTACTTGAATCCTTCTTTTTGTTCCATCTCAAAATTTTGAGTCTAAGTATCCTCAATTTCACATCCAAGGTCAGTATTTCCTAATTTCAGAAAAAAACCATCCGCTTAAGTCCCCTTTTTGGGAACCATCTTGGTGCACTTACCCATAAATAGTCCCTTAGAGCATGCCCTTTCGCTCCTTTCCATGTAATGGTTGCAGGGTCATAACACTCTTACTATTACATGCTTTATATTCATTGCAAATCATTTCAAAATGCAAGGATCTCTTTCTTGTCACCTACCTTGGCTCATTCTTGCCTTGCACTCAATGGGGAAAAGAATTAAATAGCCTTGTCCTAGTAATGCATTTTTAATTTTCCCTTTGGCTAGTTTTCCACTTTTTATATATGATGAACATAATTGGAACATGAATGACTTGCTAATAGGTTGACTCTCATGTGCCTTACTAATATTTCTTGTGTTTTCTTTTTTCATGTTATTTGTGTGATTACATGTGCATAATGTGATCCCATGTGATGTTTCATTTGATGTATTCCTATCTCTTTGTGAAATTCCTCTATTCGTATCTACATTCTTCTCTATGTCTTAAATCTTTATATTTTTCATTTATCTTGTGTTTTCTTTTTGAGGATGATGCAAGGCATCGAGGCATTCATGTATCTTCCATGTTGACCCAAAAACTTTATTTTTTTCATTTGTCTTTTGTTTTCCTTTTGGAGATGATGCAAGGTGTCGAGACATTTGTGTCTCCTCCATGTTGACCCAAAAGGTTTCTCTTTGTTTTTTCTCTATTTGCATCATTCTTCTTGTTCGATGAGTATTTAGGGAATGATGATAGTTCTGAGCTCTCTAAAAATATTTTAGCAAAGACATACTAACTTGAAATCCATGGATCCCTTTTGTGATTTTGGGGGTAACTCCCTTTTTCATTGGAATTATTCTTTTACTATTAATGCTTCATTGTATAGTATTCTTGCTTCATGTAATTCATATTTCACTTTGTCGTGACATTGGGTGTGATTTCCTTCAAGAGAATGTTCTATCTTAGCATGTTATATTCGTCTTAGTGGCTTGATGTGACACACTTCATCCCCTAAGTTGTGAATCTTCTATTCCTTGATTGGTCCCCTCTTGGAATCATTAGGCATGATGATCCCTAAGTTAAGACCTTACATGAACTAAGAAAAATCCTTTGAGTGTTCCTTACACTATTTCACATTTACAATAACTTTTATATGGCCACCTTGCATAACACACTTTTCTTGCCTATGGTTCCATCTTATTTTTTCATGGGTATCAAGCATAAAAATCTTTTCTTACCTCATGAATCTTGAAGTTCATTGGTGTGTTGTGCCTTATCAATTTTATCATGAGGTATAACTTTGGTATGGTTACCATATGGGAAGCTAATATTAGGCATGACTCTACCATAGGCACTTACTTGTCTATGTGAGTGCATATTGTTGCGTGTGTATCCATCTCACTGGGAGCTCACCTAGTGGATACTGAATTCCACTGTCCCTTGTGAGTGTGTGCTGGCTTGCATAGTGTACATTGAATTCCACTTATAAACATTTCTTGAAAAAATAGCCTAGATCTAATCCACATCATTCTAGATGAACGGTTGAAGGTTGATCCACCCCTTCTTTTGTTTTTGATTTTCTTTTCTTTATTTCTTTGGTAGTGTATTCTTGTGCCTTGATTTTAATCCTTATATCATTTTTATCTGTGTATTCATGCACCTATGTTGGTCTTCTATAGGAAGTTGATCTTGGGGGCTTGGCCATCTCCTTTGATCTTTGTCATCCTATTTCACCCACATCGGTACACTTGGACCCCTCTTGATGTGATTGTTTTTACTTTAGTGTGAGTTTGAAGTAGGTTCATCCTCTCACTAAAATGGGGGGTAAATGTAATGACATAAAATGTATCCCCTTACATTTTCACACTTTTTTAGGCCCTCCTTATTAAATTGAGCATAATGTTGCTTTGATTTAGTGTTGTAATGTGTTTAACACATTCACATTAGGTCTTGAGACCTTGTAAACTAAATGAACCTAGTTGCTCCTTATTTAGGGTGTTGTAAACTATGCCCTCACACTTTTACACTAATCAAGGGCTTCATTAATAAATTGGGATTCTTTATGCCTTATTTGATCTTATTTTGCATCTACAAGCCTTAATTAATGCATCTTTCTAAGAATAATCATAATTTAAGTCAATATCCAATCACAGTTTATTTGTTTTTGGATTTTATGGCCCAAATTTAGTGATCTTGGACTCATACACCACACCTAATTTTTGCAGCCTTGATTTGGATTTCACATCAATCTAATCCTTTCTTGAAAAATGTGTCCCTAAGCCTAGCCAAATGGGATTCATATGCCAATTTTGGCATATGAGTCCCATGTGGCTTAAACCTAATTAAATTTCATATTCTTGGTGGTATTTTATTCTCCTAGATTTGATGTCAGCTTGTAGTGTTGTAATTTTGGGAAATTTGGCATAAACAAGTATACATACAAGATTATTACACTTATTTTTCACATAGCAAGTTAAATAAGCATTCAAGAGCTGATTATTAAGTGTTTTAGAGAATAATTCAAGTATCAACCATTGTGTCAAATTCATCACATATCATGTTTTTTTTGGAGATAACATTTGTAATATAGGGTTTCATGATTCAAGCAAGCATTCAATTTAAGATCTACAACGTTCAAGCAAGAGTCAAGATCCACATCCTTTGGAGCCATTTCATACATGTTTGCAACACTTTATTCATAGGGTTTGGTGAGTTACAACATAATTTTTTCTTCATTCATCATTCCTCCATTCTATTTCATTTCATTTTAAGGTTTGATTACCAAAACGGGGTTTGACCAAGGAAAACTCCTTTCTACTAAGAAAACAACATTTTTATCTCTCTTTAGTGTGTGATTTGTAGATCTAGGTTGAAGACCTTCTAAGGATCAAGATTGGAGAAAATTTATCAAGTGTGTAAAGCTTTCAAAGTTGTCATCTTGTTTACAAGATCACTAAAAGACATCTATAGAGAAAAATTCAACATTTTAGACCTAAAAGTTAGATTGAGAAGACAAAGTAGAGATTGAAGAGTATATTTATATCTTGATCCTTTGAAAAATCCAAGTAGGATTGATACACCACTTTTGGCATATTTGATCTAGTACAGTTAAATTTATAGATTTCAAGAGTTCCAAACTTATCACTACCAGATTTTTGTTCTTGCCCAGAAACCCTTATCTAGGAATAAATTATCCAACCCAGCATATGAGTCTCAATGTGCATTAAATTTTCTATTTTCAGAATTTCAGGTCTTCATTCAAGCTTCTACAAGTTTCTAGGTGCCCCTCTATACTTTTTTCTAGTCTACTATTCTATTTTGCATTCATTTCTAGGTCATCCATTCAATTCCTACACATCATTAGGTTTGATCATTAGGCTTTCTGTTTTATTTGTCTTTTAAAGCCCTAGCTTGGTGGTGAACCCCCTTTTAGTCCTTAATCACACCCTAGGATACCTTACTTCAAGATCTCTTTCCCCCTTTCTACCTTTAGATTGAGATATTTAAGGTTTCCTTGAGTGTAACAAGTGTGAAATAGGAACCCTATCCTTGTGCTCCACCTCCCAAAAGGTGGGGAACCCTATTTCCATTGTTATAGTGCAAATGATTAGATAGTTGCTATATCACTTATGCTCACATGGAGAAATTAAATGAAATAGCCTAAGAGTATAGATAAATACCTTCCTCACAAGGAATAAGCACATGAGGGGTTCACAATGATACTATGTTGACTTGTGATAGTAGTGTCACAAGTGATGGTTTTTATTTTTGAAGTATTAAGTTCTCATTAAGTGGCCTCAAAGAAATTTTTTAAGTGAATTAATTATACTTAAAGATGGATTTAAGGTGGGATAATTCAATAACTAACAATTGGTTACTTTATTTCTTGATCAATAATAGTTATTTCATTTCTATTTTATGTTGATGATTGTGAGGACTAGTAAGATTTATCTTAACTTACCGAATGCAAATTTAATCCATTATTTCATTACTCCTAGACACAATGGATTGAAATATTGTTACTGACCATTATGTACATGCATGCTATGTGATACAATATTGTCTCTAACATTAATTAATCCTAAATCATGAATTTTTTTTTATTTTAATGTTTATTTTGGTAAAAGTACAAAGTTGAATTACATTTTTTATAAAGGGTAGGACCAATACTAATCCAAATTTTTAACTTGACTCACTAGGAAGTATCATATATGTTTTAGATTTGTAAATGTGGTAAACTAATAAAATATATATCTTTTAGTGTATTTTACATTTTTAATTTTATTTGAATAAAATATAGTATAGTTTAGGTGTTGATAAAATGCTAAAAAGTAAAGTTAAATGGGACATCATTATTTATGTAGTAAATTTTTAATTTTTTCATTATATTTTTGTATGCATTTATAACTTTAAACTTTAGTGCATGGATTTATTTTTTCCCATTTTGATATATGTTTTTTAAATAAATTGTAAAATTTGTGTGCACTTAAAACATAATTGTTTTCATGGGATATCACCTTTTTTAATCATCCAAAATATGAAACATATATTATCTTGATATAGAAACTTTTCTCTAATTCATCATAATATATGTGCTTAAATTTTGTGCTTGAAATGGACAACTTAAACACTAAATTGAACAACAAAAAAGATACAAAAATACTCATATTAGGCCTAATAAATCTAAACAAAGCATAAAGTAACATAAATTAATCTATGCCTAGAATCCTTGTTGCACTCGAAAGTGGATTTTCCCAATGATGTTTGATATTCATACTCAATTTGACAACATAACATTGCATTCCAAATTATTGTTAAAATTTCTTGGGTAAGTGTTGAATTCATATATTTTCGGCTTAAAAAATGGATGGATAGGATTAAACGATGAGAATAGTGGCTCATATTGGTTGAGATCCCTGGAGAGATTAAAGGAACAGAAGTATCCTCATATGGTTGGAGGAAATGGAGGGATATGGATTAAGGGGTGTATCACCAAAAAGTGTAGCCTTGACACTTTTCACTCATTTGGACCCTTGCCTATGGACTTTAGACCTCTTTTTACCCCTTTCCAATCCTTGTGCCTTTTGGAATCAAGGAATGCCAAGAGGTGGGGGGGGTGAATTAGTGTTCTCCAAAATTTGACTTTATTAACTTGATCTTTAAACCACTTATAGCATTGAACCAAAAGAAAGATGCAAGAACATAAGAAAAGAAACCACAACACCATAACATAAGGATTTTTATGTGGAAACCCTTCTAGGGGAAAAACCATGGTGAAGGTCAATCCACAATTTGAGTATACTCAATATAATTGTTTACAAAAGGAATGCACATGCATTCAGGCACACTGCCTAAAGCTCACTACTCAAATACAGAGGGCTTTCTGCCCAAAAGAAAACTCACTATCTTATAGTCACTTCCAAAAAACTACTGGAGTAGATGAACTATTAAGTAACATCTGCTAATGCCTGAATATATTTCCAGTTAAGAACATTATTCACATTCTTCACATTTTGTCTACTTTTGCCCATGAAAGTTTGTCTGCTTTAATTCAGATCACCAATCTTTGTTCTGCTCAAATAAAACTATGCACAATTGATCTATATTCCTTCTAAATTTTTCATCACTTCACAACACATATAAAAATGATATGAATGATCGCTTATATATCCACCACTAGAGATTAGAACAACTGCATTTTGGCTTAATTTTTTTAAATGTATACAAAATGTTGACTCAATCCATGGACAATTATCAATGTGAATCAACCAATATCAGCCAAAACATAGTAAGGACCCAAAACAACATGTCTTGAACATGAAATACCATAAACAATCATGTCTCAAAGATCCACAACATGCTTCACTCATCTAGTCAACCTTTTTGCACTGTTGGACTGAAAGTCAATAAACTGAATCTTCTAACATGCACATAAATCTTGATGTGAAACCCAATTATTCAAGGATACGATAGTTAATACATCAAAATTCATTCCCTGAGATCCACAAAATAAAATGATAACAAAAAATTGTGTATGAGCCAATATACACAACTCTATCAAATACCCTGCTTTAGCTTTGATAGATAATACATTTCCTCAATTTGAATTTTGGTATAAGAAAATTTTGAGATGCAGATGGGATTAATAACTAGAGTTTCCATCAATGAAAACATCAAATTAGTTGTGTAGTGTCTCTTGCCAACAATCTCACCCTTTGGCATTGATGGCAAAACTTAGTGAAAAATGAGTAAGTGTCAGAACTAGTACCAACATGAATACATTTCAATCCACAAAACTTCAAAAAGATTTTATCTAAAACTCCCCCTGAGATGAATATTACATTTTTCATTGTCCCACACTCCCCCTTTGACATCAATGAAAAAAATGGGAATCCACATACCAAAAATCACACAAAACTGTACAAACATGATTTACTGACTTACATGAACTTGAATATGTCTGCAAAATTGTTCTTTAACAGTCTTAAACTAGTGTCTCAACCTTTTTTGAGACTCTCCAAGATAGTCATGTGACCACATAATAGATAGGATTGCATCTTTGTTGACTCAAGATTTGACGAATCACTGACAGCAATAGCGTCCTGTGCTTCCTTCAATGCACTAAGCATCATCTCCATTTTAGGACCAATTATTCCTCTAAGTTCACATACCCTTTCAACAATTTTGTTGTTTTCATGCTTCAAAATTTTATTTTTTTCAAGTAGGGATATAACTTGACCTTGACGCTTACTCATAGAAATGGTTAGAGGATCAGAGGTTTGAGAAATATCTACTAACTCTTTCTCATATTCCTTAATTTTATTCTCAATGACTTCAATCTACTAAACCTGTTTGCATCAAATTATTTCTGAACCTTATCCTCAACTGACTTTTCAAGAGACTCAAAGTGAGTACTTACAGAGTTGATAATTTTCTTTAGCTGGCTAGAGGGAGAATTGGACGAATCCTTGGCATGTGTGGGTATGATCTTATTCAAGATACCAGATGCAAGACTCAGTAGCTCATTGTGTGTAATGTGAGATTTTAGTAACTGTTCCCTTGCCTTGGTTTGAGCAAATGATGCCACCTTCAACTTCAGAATAGGAGATAGAGTAGCCAAGTTGGTAGGACCTTCAACCAATTTAGGGTCAAAATCCTCTTGTTGATCTTCTAAAAACTTCTTTACTGCCTTAGCAGTATCTCTTGCTTCCATAACAACTTTTTTTGTCTCAACCTTATTTTCTTCAATCTTAAATTCTTGCTTGACTTTGGGAATCTCTATTTCTTCAGCTGATGTATCTTTAGGAGCTTGAGTCTCCATGAGAATTTCAGTATCTTCAACATCTAGCAGATTCTGAGTGTCCTCAATTGTGTCTTCATTCACTTCTTCAATATTGACTGGAACATCTTGAACTTACTGACCAAATGGAACATCTTCAACATGAGTTTCTTCAGACATAATAGTATATATGTTCTTCAACAAAACTGGCTTGAGAATTTTCTCAATGTCTTTTGCCACTTCCTCAGTTGACCTAATCATAATCTTATTCACCCTTGATTTGTTCTTAAAATCCTTTTTATCATCATTGAGGATTTTCTTCATTTCTTCTATTAACATTACCGAACATAGATTAGCAAGTATTTGTTCTCTCATTCGTTCTTCTTCAACTCTTGCATTCACTCTCATCATTTATAAGACTTCATATAACTCTTTAGGTAACCCTAAAATTATTTCTATGAGTTTCTTATTGAAAATATTCAAGTATTTTTCTTGTAGCTTCTTCAAGAGTTCTCTGACCAAAAATATAAAAAGTGTCAGATCATTCAGAAAGTGTTTTGAGATTACCATCCTTAATTATTTCTTTTTCCACTTCCTCTACAGTCATACATGATTTATTAGTTTTCACCTTTTTCTTGCCTTTTTCTTGATCAAAGGGCTTGTCCTTAGAGAATTTTGATGCCTTTGTGCCCTTCTTCTTGATTTCTCAAACTTCTTCATCTGATTCAGTTTCTTCATCATCTTCAACAACAACATAGAATCTTGTTCTTTTATCCTTTTTCCTCTTTCCTTCTCTTCTGAATGTCTTGATTTGAACTTTTATAGGACTTGATTTCTTAGTAGAACTGGATGAGGGTGCAAAGCTCCTTGCAGATCTAGATCTGGTAGAGGATGTTGTTAGACTAGCTGACTCAGTTCTAGTAGGATTCTCCTTTTTCAACTTCTTCTCTTTTCTTCCTAGCTTCCCTCATAGCTTCAATTGATATACCAAGGGTTTTTGCAAAATCTTCAACTTCCCTTCTCACCTTCTGGACTATCACATGATTTCTCAGTTGATTATGCACTTGTATATCCTTCTTTGAAAAGGTACCAAACCTTTCTTCTATTAGATCCAGAGGTTTACTCAACAAGTGTTCAACATACAACTCCAAAATGTGTTCTTCAACCTCATATCCCATAGGCATTATCCAAAATATTATAGGTTCTATTACTTCCATCAAACACTAATCAATGTCAACGATGAAGAAAATATTAGCCTTATAATTTTACACAATAGACTTATGAATCCTTTCCCTAGCTTGCATTAGGGTATGTGTAGGGTCATCATGGAAGAAACTGACCCTTAAGTGGTGATGAAAATTCAAAAAATCAAAGTTACGCAACTTGACGTAAAAATTTGAATAAGTTATCTAAATTATTTCAAAAATATGTAACAATAGAATATGTAGAAAATTGAATGTAGTTTCTAAACTACTAGGTTTATTTAAACAAAAAAAAATCTATTTGGTGAAAATTTGAAATTTCAATGCAGTAGTACTCAAATTTCAGGGAAAAAATAAGTAGGTGTCTATCTCACCACCCTAACCATAATAAAATGATAATATTTTTTTATAAGATTTTAGATATAAGTAGAGGAATCGTGTCCTGATGTGATGCATATTTTTTGTAATTTTTTTCCATGTAAATAATTAATTATGAATATTTTATTACAAATTTTAAGATATATAAAAACTTGTATGTTTGACCACCTTACCTTGGTCCAAAATTCATGATTTTTTTTTTAATCCTATATTATGTGAAGCATAGAATGTGACACATATTTTGGATTCAAAAAATGTGATACTGTTTGAAAGCTATAAAAGTTTTTCAATCAACCTATCAATCAGGACTTTAGTCATAATTCAAATAGAAAATGAATAATAATTTTTATTAAATTCAAAGTAAAGCATAATTTATATTGGTGGAAAGCTGAGAATCTCCTTTAAAAACCATTTTCGTTTCATCAATTTTGGGTAAAAAGAAGATGTCAGCCACATGGGCTTTCATATCACTTACATATTGCCACTTTTTGGCCCATCATGATCCTACACATACCCATTACACTCTGAAAGTTTTTGAAGTAGCCCTAGATAGCAGTTTTCCTTGCTTTGATATCTCCAATTCTGTATTACATATCCCTGATTTTAATAGCTATAGGTCTATAACTTTCACATTGCACTCTACCAACTCCGGAAACTTCATTCATGAAGTAGAATTATAGAAACAAAATTAGATTGCCATACTTGAAATTTTTTTTCTTGTCCTTCTTTATTTTACCAAGATTTTCAATTAGCTTGATCTAGAGTAACTCACATAAGTCATATTCTGCATTTTCCTTGACCATTTGATAAGTTGCATAGATTGTAGTACCAATAAAGAGTTATCCAACTGGAGTGATAGATCTTGTATCCAATGACCATAGAAGAAAATTTACATCCAATTCAATGATGTCATTAATTTCCATCACTCTTCTCTCAAAATTGGAACCAGTTGCCTCAATGATTGTTTGGTTTTTGACAACTTTCTATGTCAGTAACCCAGCGGTTGAATTTAGAATAGTAACTATGCTTATAACTTCTCTTGTGATCTTGAAGGCCTGATTTAACCACATGAACTTGGCATGCACTTGAATTAGTATCTACCAAATCCATTCATTTTTGTTGAACATGGGAAACTTAACAATTTGTGTGAATTTATTCTCCTCCAAAGCCTTAAATCTAGGCTTAACACATAAATATTTTGAACCTATTTGCATCATAATAGTATTCATTAAAATTTTGAGAATTGGGTTGTCTTATTGGATACCTTTTAGCTTTGTTCATTTGATTTCCTAAACTAAATTTCCTTTGACTAGATCGGAAGCTTTCTACTTTCTCATATCCAAGACCTTGCTTGTCGTTTCCAATCTTCTAACTTTGAATTAGTTCATCAAGCTTAGCTGAGATAATCTTGAACTTCTCCTTGTATTCATTTGGAGTAGAAATTTCATCCCTAAGAATAAAAATACGTCTTTCAAGTTCTTCTTCATTGTTTCTGGATTGTTGCAATTCAATTTCTAGCTAATTGAATCTATTGCATTCATCAGATCTTTCTTTCTTGAAAGCACTGAGTAAGATTCTCTTCATTGTTCTTTCTATCTTCAATTTCCTTGGTCATCCTCATCATAATAGATTCCATCTCATGCTTTTGAAAAAAATTATCTCTAGTGATCTTTTCACATTCTTCTATCTTTTCCTTCAAGGCTTGACTCAGGTGTTCATCTTCCATGCTTTTACTATCTTTATGCTTGATATGATCACAAAGTTCCTTTCTCTTTTCCCTAGACTTATTGATTTGATCTTTCAATGATTGAATGAATTTCTCAACATTCATGAGGCTTCTTGTAATTCCTAGACTTCAGATTTGGACTGATGAAGATCATCTAGTGCTACCAAAAGTTGTTGATGAAAAATGCCAAAATCAATTGAAACACCTTCCTGGATCTTCCACAAGATTTTAAAATTATTCTGAGGAACTAAGCTCTAATACCAATTGTTGGAATCAAGGAACACTGAGACGGGGGTGAATCAGTGTTCTACAAAATATGACTTTATTAACTTGAACTTTAAACCACTTATAGTATTGAACCAGAAGAAAGATGCAAGAAAACAAGACAAGCAACCACAACATCATAACACAAGGATTTTTATGTGGAAATCATGTTAGGGGAAAAACCATGGTGGAGGTCAATCCATAATTTGAGTATACTCAATATAAGTGTTTACAAAAGGAATACACATGCATTTAGGCACAATTCCTAGAGATTATTGCTCAAATACAAAGGGATTTATTCCCAAAAGAAGACTCATTGTCTTACAGTCACTTCTAGAAAAATAATGGAGTAGATGAACTATGAAGTAGCATCTGCTAATGCCCAAGTATAGTTCTGGTTAAGAACATTACTCACATTCTTCACATTATGTCTACTTCTGCTCATGAAGCTTTGTCTACTTTAATTCGAATCACCAGTATTTGTTCTGGTCAAATAAAATTATGCACAATCAATCTATATTCCTTCTAACTTTTGCATCACATCACAATACATATCAAAATTATATGAATGATCACTTATATATATCCTCTGCTAGAGATTAGAACAACTGCATGTCGACTTAAACAAAATATAAGACATATACAAACTATCAACTCAATCCATGGACAATTATCAATGTGAATCAACCAATGCCAGCTAAAACATAGTGAGGACCCAAAAAAACATGTCACAAACATGAAATACCATTAAAAATTATGTCTTAAAGATCCACAAAACACTTGACTTATTTTGTCGGCCTTTCTACATTGTTCGAGTGAAAGTCAATACATTGGATCTTCTAACTTGCACACCAATCAATGTGAAGCCCAATTATTCAAGGATACGATACTTAAGACATCAAAATACCTTCCCTAAGATCCACAATAGAAAATGATAAAATAAAATTGTGTATGAGCCAATATACACAACTCTATCGAATACCCTATTTTAGCTTTGACAGATAATACATTTCTTCAATCTAACTTTCGGTATAAGCAATTTCTGAGATGTGGATGGGATTACTAACTAGGGTCACGATTAATGAAAACACCAGATGACTTGTGCAGTTTCTCTTTCCAATAGTGCCAAAGTGTTTTAAGGTGTTGTAAAACATTTTCACACTTTCCTATGCTTGTCACTACCAAATCAACCCTTTCTTATGCTAAAAATGACCCCTTAATGCTCTTATAGGCCCGAATTAAGTGTTTTTTACGAGATAATTCTGAAAAATAACAATAATCACACTTTATTCCCCGAGAACCAATGAAAAATATCTAGGTGGACTAGGTCATCACCTTGGGCGACTAGTCCCATGTGGCTTAAAATTCAAATCTAACTTAATTTCTTTTAAGATTTTTGTCTCTCAAACCCTAAGTTTGGCCTGTGAGGTTGTATTTTTGAGGAAATTAGGGCATAACTTGTATAAATAAGGGTTTTTCTCATCCTTTTAACCCTAATTCATCATTATTCACACCTCCCTCATTCACTCAAGCACTCATCGACTACTCTTCTCAAGCAAGCTAGGGTTTGCATCCTAGGTCAACAAGAAATCTTGTTGAAGCACTCAAGGGTTGAATCCTCCATTGCTACAACTCAAGATCAACCATCATGGAAATGTAAAATCCATTGTTTTATGCTTCATTACATTATACTCCTATAATCTAACATCCAACATTTCCTTCTCTTTCTTTGTGTGTTTGTAGATTTAGGTATCTTGGAAGCTTGGAGATCATTCAAGAATGGATTGAAAGCTTGTTGAAGACACCTCTTTGTTGGCTAGGGAAAAACATACACAAAAAAACACCTACAGGCCGAGAATCAAGGTTTTAGATCCAGACACATGGAGAAGCAAAAAGTGCAAACTGAGAACTCCAGATTCCACTTTCAGACTTCCTAAAAAGATAAAAGGGACTAGGTCACCATTAGTGGTGACCTATTCCCACCATACATTCATTTTAGGGTGTTTGGTAGATCTAAGTACCTTTTTGGTAGAAATGGGTCCTGGTAGATTTTCACAGAAAAAGGACTAGTTCGCCCAGAATGGTGTAAGTTTCCTAGATGACCTAAGCATTAGATTCTTCAGGTTCCCAAACCTTCATGCCATCCCTCTTCAACATCTAGGTGCACCTCTTGAGTTTTTTTCATTTTTGTAATAGCTTGTTTATGTTTCTTAGGTCATTTAGTTAATGTTTGCATTTCTCAATGTGTTTTCCAACATAGTTCATTTCCTAGTTCTTGCATTAGGGTGAAGCCACAATAGTGGTTTTAAATTCTAGTGAGGAAGGAAAACTCACAAAAAATGACCCCATTCAAAAAATGTGATTTTGGGGGTTCGTATGAATCTACTGGTTCGAGGGAATCCACTCCCTAGTTTCTCGTCCAAAAACCAAATAAAAATTAATTATGTGAGGGGGTTCACTCAAACCCCCCTTATCCCTCATTCTCCCCCTTAGACACAAAAAAACCTAATTTTTTTCACTTCTAAGCTTGGTTTGAACATGCAAATGGTGGAGACTTCACAAATCCAACTGGAATCAGGTAGTCCTCGGAACAAGCTATCCAATGAATATAATTTTTATATGTTTTGGTTTTATTATGTATTTTTTTTTTAGTTTTATTAAATATAGGTTTTTCACCAAAAATGAAGGTCTATGTTATGCACATCTGGAAAAATAGCAGATTATCAATTTTTTTTTTGAAAACTATGAGAGCACCAGATATTGAAGTCCTTGATCCAACAAAAAAAAAAAAAAAAAATTCAAAATATACAAAAAATCTTACATGTTATATGGTCACGCTATGTCTAAATTGTAATTGGTTTGACTTCGAAACTTGATTAAAGAAAAAATGTTCAATAAAAAACTATCTAACCAAGTGGAAGCTCTAGATATCAGAGTTAAAAATCGAAATTCGAAAGAATTAGAATTTTATCCTTCATGGGAAAAAAATTATGCATTATACAGTGTGTGTCAATTTTTAAAAATGCTATTTTCTAGAAAAAACCAGTTTTTGTGGGAGATGGAAAAAGAAGTGTAATTTGATTCCAAAAAAAATGAAAAAATGATTTTTAGAATCTACAGACAAAGTGTGATGAGACTCTAGTTTGCATCATCTTCAAATTCCTCATAGTTTAGCCGCTATAGGTGCATGAATGTGAAGATTTTATTAAAAATAATAATATCAATGTCCAATTTGGCCAAAAATTGTAAACCACTATTGTGGGATCACCCATTACTATTTAGTTTCTATCTTCCATTTCCATAATTTAAGGCATCCCACACACATCACATCAAACCCCTAACCTTTGAATGAGCCCTATATTTTAGCTGTGAAAGAAAGACCTCTTTCCTTTCAGGTACAAAACCCTAGAAGTGTAAGAGTGCATCTTTCCCCTAAAATTTTGGTGGTTCATTTCGGTCAACCTGACATTCCTACCCCATTCTTGTTTGATTTTGAGCTTTTTCTCATCCTAGGGTTGCATTGCATTGCATGTTGTATTAGTTAAAGTGCATTCTAGGGTTTCACTTTTTGCATTAGTGAAAGTGCATATAGATTGCATCTTTTGCATCTAAGAACATTAAAAATATCTGAAACTTTTCATTTTCATGTTAGATTTGCATCACCCAATAGAGAAATGACCTGGATCCATCAAAATATTCTATAGAATCTCAAAAAAATCCCTAAAAGGACTAAGCTGCCACCTTAGGCAACCTAGTCCCTTTAGGCCCCTGAATCTATCTTTACAGAGCTGAAAACCCTATTTTTATGCTTATATTTTGTGTCAGTATCTATCTGTACCCATTGGTTGTGTTTCTGTAGCATGCATTTCATTAAATCTAGCATAAATTAACTCATTTCATGCATTGTTCATTTTCATTTTTTCATTTCCATCATGTGATTTTCAAATCATTGCATAGTGTAATTAGTAATTTACCTTCTTTGAAATCTAACATTTCATTCTATGTACTTATATTGCATTTTAAGTTTACATAGCTTTTGTTACATTTCCAATAGCATTCATGGTATTTTTGGATAGCATTAGATTATTTTCATGTTCTTCATTAGTTCCTAGTTCATTTAGATCAAATTCATTACAAACTGAAAACAACACTTTAACAACATCACATGCACCCACTCAAACCCTTCTTAAGCCCTTTAGCAGTGATGACTTGGACATGTATGTGTAGGATCATCATGGAAAAAATAGGCCCTTAAGTGGTGATGAAAATTCAAAAAATGTGAGTTAGGCAACTTGATGTAAAAATTTGAATAAGTTATCTAAATTATTTGAAAAATATGTAAGAATAGAATCTGTAGAAAATTGAATGTAGTTTCTAAACTATTAGATTTATTTAAACAAAAAAAAATCTATTTGCTGAAAATTTGAAATTTCAATGCAGTAGTACTTAAATTTCAAGCAAAAAATAAGTAGGTGTCTATCTCACCACCCTAACCACAATAAAATGATAATATATTTTTTTAATATTTTAGATATAAGTAGAGGACTCATGTCTCGATGTGATGCTTTTTATTTTGTAATTTTTTTCCATGTAAATAATTAATTATGAATTTTCTATTACAAATTATAAAAAATATAAAAACTTGTATGTCTGACCACCTTAACTTGGTCAAAAATTCATAAAATTCAATTTTTTTTCTAATCCTATAGTATGTGAAGCATATAATGTGACTCATGTTTCAGATTTAAAAAATGTGATACCATTTGTAAGCTATAGATGTTTTTGAATCAAACAATCAATCAGGACTTTAGTCATAATTCAAATAGAAAATGAATAATAATTATTTATTAAATTCAAAGTAAAACATAATTTATATTGGTGGAAAGCTAAGAATATCCTTTAAAAACCCTTTTCGTTTCATCAATTTTGGGTAAAACAAATTCGTCAGCCACATGGGGCATCATATCACTTACATATAGCCAATTTTTGGCCCATCATGATCCTACACATACCCAGACACAACCATTGAAGATCATTATGGTCTTTCTTGTCTTCCTACTCCTCCTCGCCCTTTGAAAAACATTAAACAACAATAAAATGAAAACATCCTCCCCTTATCTAGTCTCTATAACCATGACCCTCAAACTTTTTCATCTCATATCCCTCCTCATTGTAAAGAGGATAGGTTGGTATTAGAAGATACACCTATTAAAAGTCATGAGACTCTTGGCCCTCGCTTTCCTAATTCTCCTACCAATTGGGATAATCTATTTGAGAATCATATTGGTCCTTCTCTTGATGCCTCCCCCAGATGTGGTGAACCTCTTCCAAGCTCTCCTACTAGGGTAGATAGTATGGAACAAGCAAATGAGACCTTCGACAATCAAATATACCCCTCTCCTAATCCTCCCACCATTTCTAATCCCATCATTGATCATTCCCCTCCTTTTGATGAATCTAGTGATGAAGCTTTTCCAAGCTCTCCTACTAGGGTATATAATATGGAACAAGAAAATGAGACCTTTGAAAACCACATAGAACACTATCCTAATCCTCCCACCCTTATTAATCCTATCATTGATCATTCCCCTACTTGTGACGAAGTCATTTTAGAAGAACCACACCTTGAATGTCAAGAAGATGAGGCTTGCAGTTCTCCTAAAATATTTCCTCCTAGGGAGGATATCATGATGCAACACAAGGATAGCATTGCCTCTTGAAATTGATATTATTCAACCTCAACTCATCCTCTATACCCATTCAAATAAAACTAAACTTGATTTTACCCTTTACCCACCTCAGAATAATGTGTTGAAGGAACCGAGTCATCATACCATTGCTTATACACATTACACAAGAAACAACCCATGATCCCAACAATCAACCTCCACTTCATTACCTTCATCCCCTCCCATTCTTCCTGCTGCCCCTCACTTGCATTCAATCCTTAGGGATTATGACCTTGTTGACCAACTCAAGAATACTCCTGCTAAAATATCTTTATGGTACCTTATTCAAGCCTCCCATCACTATCACAATATGATGCAGGAATCCTTACAACAAATTCCTATCCCTTCTAATGCATAAACAAATGACATATCAGCTACGATTCAAGGCTTGAAGGTTGACATTGTTTTCCACCAAAATGAGTTCCCTCCTTTGGATGTGCAAAACTAGGTTGACGCTCTTGTAATAATATCTGAATACAAAAGCATAGGGATCAAGAGAACCCTTGTTGATAATGGATCTGCTATAAATGTGTGTAGTGTCAATCTCTTGGATAAGCTCCATATTGATAAATCAACCATTCAACCTACCTCATTATCTCTCAATGGATTTGACAGTAAAAGAAAAAAGTTGCTTATTGTGATCACTTTTCCTCTTATAGTTGGAATGGCCACATTAGACACAATGATCCATGTTATGCTTCATGATCTTTCATACAACCTCATTTTTGTTAGGACATAGATTCATTCTATGAATGGGGTGCCTTCCACTCTCCATCTTAAGATGAAATACATCTACAATAACAAAGTGTACACACTTGATGCTGATCCTGAGCCATTTAGTGTCTTACAACTTGAGAAAAACAAATAGAAACCCTTCACCACCTTCACACCAACCCAACAAGTGGAACCTGTACATCACAAGTTCCTAGATGATGATTAGGGTTCCTTAGACTTCACCCCTCCTTTACTAGGTGAATCCAAAATCATAAACAATGACTTGAAAAATGGAAACATAGTCTTCTCCACACAAGCCTCAATTGATCCTTCACAAGCATCCACCTCAACTACTCTAGACAAAGGAGCCAACAACGAAAAAACACCTGATCCAAAAATGTGGAAAAAGATCTATGGAAAAGGTTATAAACTTATAAAACAACTTGGTTATAATGGAAAATGTTGTGGTGCTAATCAACAAGGTCTTCACACCTATATTGATCCTAACACACAATCAATGTATCATGGCCTTGGATTTTTTCCTTTCATTGAAACCATCAAACCTTCCTCCAACATCAATACTATCCTCAACCATCCTTCTAAATCACCTTCCACAAGTGATCCTTTGCAACAACCACACCACATAAAGAAGCCTTCACTTAATGTCATCTCACACACTCATGATTTCAATTTTACACACTCCTCCAAAGGCATGTACGGAATATCACAATCTAAAGTGCCTTGCGTAAGTATGACATCCTATACTAAGCAGGCCCCTTCTTTGTTACAAACCAAAGGAACAGCTTCTACCCTTGATCAATAGGGTATCTTTTTGAGACTCCTCCAAGAAATCGAAAGAAATGTTCCAACAAAAATTCATTTTGTGCCTACCACCGAGTTCATGGTCATTCAACTAACAAATGTAGGGCCTTCAGTAGCAAAATTCAACACCTTAAGGAATCTGGTGCTCTCTCTTTTGTGGGGGCACCTACTTCCTCTAATTGATACTATTTTTTCACTCTCCCTTGCATTTCATCAATCCTTTCGGCTCACTCTTGGCCTGCACTAAGTGGGGGCAAGGGGTTCGATAGCCTTCTCCATGTATGTCACTTGTCATTGTCTCTTTTGACTACTTGTTAACCTTTCATGAACATATAAGAGAAATCTTGGGATGTGGACAACGTGTCTTAATTTGACTCCCATGTGACATACTCTCCATCTTCATTCTCTAGGTGAACATCTTCCTTTCCCTTCATTTTTGTTACAGTTTGTTTATGTTTCTTAGGTCATTTGCATATCATTGTGTTTTCTAGCATAGTTACATTTCTTATATTTTATATTCATAGTTAGTTTCTATTTTCCATCTCTAGCATTTATGCCATCCCACACACATCACTTTAAGCCCCTAACCCTCTTTGAATGAACCCTAAAATTAAAAAGGTGTGAAAGAGAGCTCATTTCTCAACCAAGCTTCTAGGTGAAAAACCCTAGGAGCTTATTCAAGAATCTTTTGTCCCTTATTTCATTTTTAGTGGTTCATTTTGGTGAACCTAACTTTCAAATCCCCTTAGTATAAGTGTTTTTCTCTTATACTTTTGGTGAACTTATACTTTCGAAGTGAACTTATAATACTTTTGAATCCCCTTAGTATAGGTTCACCAAAATGAACCACCAAAAATGAAGAAGGTAAAGATGCGCTCTTACACCTCTAAGGTTTTGCACCTAAGAGGAAATAGATCTTTCTTTCACACCTTTTCACTTTAGAGTTCATTCAAAAATGGATTGTGTTGGTTTATGAATGTGTGTGAAATGTGTCTAAATGTAATGATCTAAGTGCTAGAAATGAAAAGAATTAATTGAATACTAACAATAAACCTAGAAAGAAAACTATGCTTGAAAACACATGATGATATGCAAAAGAATTAAGAAATGTGAATAAACTGCTACAAAAATGGATAAAATTGAAGACATACACCTGGGAAGGAGTTGTAGATTGGATCAAAGGCTGGATATGTTGTTGATGTTGAAATTTAAGCCTGATGGGACATTTACACCATTCTGGGTGACCTAGTCCTTTTTCTGGAAAATTGGTTTGGAGCCCGTTTCAGCCGGTATCTAGATCTCTAAAAATATCTGAAAAATAGCTTCAGTGGGACTAGTTCACCATTGTTGGCAACTTAGTCCCCTTCTAGTTTTTTTGAAAACCAGAGAATGGAAATGGAAGCCCTAGGTTGGTACTTTTTACTCCTCCAGGTGTGCAGTCCCAAAAGTGAAGATTTTGACTACAAATGTCTTCTAAGCTCCAACCTTGAAGAGCTAGGCCAAGTTGTTGAAGACCTTTTCACTTTAGTTCTTTGTCAAATCTACACACAAGATGTGCAAACACATTAAGAGGGAAAACTTATTAATTTCTAGGGATTAGGGTTTTTCTTTAGTCAAACCCCTTTTGAGTAATCAAACCAAAACGATGAAGTAAAGTAAAGAAACATGAAACAAAGGAGTGATGGAGTTTACCTTTACTTGTTATAGATCTTGAGTTGCAGTAATGGAGGATTCAACCTTTTGGATGCTTCTTGAGAGAGAAGTCTTGGTGACTTAGAATACTCAAACCCTAGCTTGCTTGAGAAGAGTAATAGATGAGAGATGAGAGGAGTGTGAGTTGAGTGATGCATAATATGATGCATTATGGTTTTTAAAATTATTTATAAAATTTGTGCCCTAATTTCCTTGAAATAACACCATAGAATCCAAGCTTAGGGTTTTAGAGATAAAATCTCAAAAGAAATTTAAGTTTATTTTAATTTTTATGCCACATGGGATTAGGTCACCCAAGGTGACAACCTAGTCCACCTAGGAATTTTTGATTGATTTTCAATGATTATCATGTGCTTATTGTTGTTTGTTGGGATTGTCTCACAAAACACACTTAATTCGGGCCTGTAAGAGCATTAAGGGGTCATTTTAGCATAAGAAAGGGTTGATTTGGTGATGACAAGCCTAGGAAACTATGAATTTGTTTTACAACACTATGGCACAAGGCTTGGAAAGGGGTAAAAAGAGGTCCAAAATCCATAGGCAAGGGTCCAAATGAGTGAAAAGTGTCAAGGCTACACTTTTTGGTGACACATTTAGCCCCCACTTTAGTGAGAGAATGAAATTGCTTCAAAATCACACTAAAGTAGCCCAATGGAGATGGTGAAGAAGGCAGTCAAGCCCCCAGGGTTCAAGATTCTAAGTCAAATTGACATACATGCAAGAATACACATTCAAGGGTGAATTATTTGTAGAAAAACGAGATACACTATCATGAAATGATAAGGAATAAAGGAAGGGAGGAAGGAAATTGAAAATGGTTGGATCAAGCTTCGACCATTTGTCTAGCTAGTTGTAGATTAGATCTAGGCTATAATTGTTCCAAAAAGATGATGTACTCACTTTGTAGCAACGAGACGTTTGGTTTTCCGCTAGGTGAGAAGGCCCAAATGGTGAGAAATAAATGCACGATTAGTATGCACTCACACACTCAAAGGTGGCTATGGGGAAATTCATGCCACTGGTTGGGCTTCCCGCTTAACCATACCAAAGTTAGACCTCGTGATAACTTTGATAAGGCACCACAAAAGAGAATGATGTAAGTTATGGTCAATGAAATTTTTCTTTTGTTTATGGGATGTCTCATCTTAAGGAACATCATGTGTAATGTCACCAAGAGAGGAATAATGCAAATGGACTCACCTTGTATCCAAGAGAGGAAAAAAACATCTTGTATACAAAAGAGGAAAAGTGCAAATGTCTCATCTTGCGCAAAATTGTATCTAATGTTTTCAAGAGAGGGGGTCACAAGGAAAATAAAATCATATAATGAAATGTGAGTATTGATGTATGCTCCCACTTTAAAGGAATTGAGAAACACCGTTGTTGTGAGAAATTTCTTTAAAGTAGAAGATGAGGAAGAGGACATGATATATTTTTCGGAAAGCCCTATGCCAAGTCATATGTTTCTGAGAAGCTACATCATGAGGAGGGGTCTATTTTATGTGCGATTCAACTTAATACATGTCTTCCACATCCCAAGCTTGATCTTATATATTCATGAAAGGTTAATGACTAGTCAAAAGAGACAACGAGTGACATATGAGGGAAAAGGATAACTAAACCCTTGCCCCCACTTAGTGTAGGACAAGAGTGATCGAAAGGCGTGATGAGATGCAAGGTAGAGGGAAAACGAATTATCAATTAGAGGAATGATGTGTCCCCACATAAGGGAGAGTATCAAACTCCTTAAGATGTTGAATTTTATAACTCAAGGCCCTACATTCATTAGTGTGATGACCATAAACTTGGTGGTAAGCATGAAAGGAATGTTTGTTGGAACATTTATTTAGAGTTCTGGGAGGAAGGGAGATCAAGTGATCTTGGAGGAATCTCAACAAGATACCATATTGATCGAGGGTAGAAGGTGTTCACATGGTTTGTAACAAAAAAATTGTTTGCTTAGTATATGATCTCATACCTACGCAAGGCACTATAGATTGCGAGATTTTGTATACTCCCCTGAAGGAGTGTGTAAAATCCAAATCATTAGTGGGTTGCGAGATAAAATTGGCATTAAGAAAAGAGTCCTTTGTTGGCTTGAAAGGATCACTTTCGGAGGTTGGGTTAGAAGGGTGATTAGGGATGGTGTTGATGTTGGGGGAAGGTTTGATGATTTTGATGAAAGGAAAAAATCCAAGACCATGGTTGAATGTTTGCATATGAGGCTCGATAGGGTTGCGAATACCTTTTTCGTTAGCACCACAACCTTTTCCACTGTAGCCAAGATGCCTCATTAGCTTATAACCTTTTCCATAGAGATTTTTCAATTCTTTTGGATCAAGTGAGGATTCTTTGTTGGAATTGGTGGCTAAAGTAGTTGAGGTGGATGCTTGCAAAGGATTAGTCGAGTCTTGTGTGGTCATAACTACATTTATCTTGTTAGATTCTTGATTTGTGATCTTGTATTATCCCATTAAGGGAGGGGTGAATTCTAAGGAACCCCAATCATCGTCTAAGGGTTTTGGTTGTACGGGTTTCACTTGTTTGGTGGGTGTATTGGTGAATGGTTTGGATTTGTTTTTCTCAAGTTGTAAGACACTGTAAAGTTCAAGATCAACATTGAGCATGTATACTTTGTTGTTGTAGATATACTTCATCTTACGATGAAGAGTGGAAGGCACACCATTCATTGCATGAATCCATGGCCTGCCTAAGATGAGGTTAGATGAAACATCATTAGGCATAACATGGATCAGTGTGTCTAATGTGGTCCTTCAAACTATAAGAGGCAAAGTGATCACACCAAGTAGCTTTTTTCCTACATTGTCAAATCCACTGATAGACAAGGAGGAAGGTTGAATGATTGATTTATTGATATGGATCCTATCCAAGAGGTTGACACTACACACATAAACAATGAAGCCATTATAAAAAAGGGTTCGCTTGATCCCTATGCATTTGTATTGAGATATGATCATGAAAGCTTCAACTTTATTTTGCACATCCAAAGGAGGGAGCTCACTTTGGTGGAAAACAATTTCAGCATTCAAGCCTTGAATCATAGTTGCTATGTCACTTGTTTACACATTAGAAGGGACAATAGTGGGAGTATTCCTTAGTTGGTCAACAAGGTCATACTCCCTAATGATTGAATTTAGGTGAGGGGTAGTAGGAAGAATGGGAATGGGTGAAGGTAAGGGTGTTGAGAGTGGTTGGGATTGGCACAGATTGTTTTGAGTATAATTTGTATGAGAAACGGTATTATGACTCAGCTATTGCAACCCATTATGCTTAGGTGGGTGGAGGACGAGTTGAGGTTTCGATCTAGATCAAGGAGGATAGAGGATGAGTTGAGGTTGAATAATATTAACGTCCCCTTGGGAAGGAGATTCGATGCTATCCTTATCTTGCATCATGATATCCTCCTTAGGAGGGGATTTTTTAGGAGAACTACAAACCACATTTTCTTGACATGCTAGGGTTGGTTCTTCTAAAAAAACTTCATCACAAGTATGGAAAGGATCAATGATGGGATTAGCAAGAGTGGGAGGATTAAGAGAGGGGTCTATTTGATTATTTTGGATTGCAAAGGGCTCATTCTCTTGTTCAGTACTATCAACCCTAGGAGGAGATCTTGTAATATGGTTACTATCTTCATCATGAGCAGGGGAGGCATCAATAGAAGGACCACTATGATTGTAAAATAGATTATCCCAAATGGTGGGAGTGTTAGGGAAGGGAGGTTTAAGATTCTGATGACTCTAAATAGGTGTATATTCTAACACCAACCTATCCTCTTTGCATCAAGACGGATATTAGGAGAAGAACAATTTTGATTACCATGATTAGGGAGACTAGGTAAGGCGATGTCAAGAAATGTTTGTTTTTTAATGTTTAGCAAGGGGGGATGAGGAGAGGGACAATCAAGACCCTCAATGCTTGAAGCTTCTTGCACCAAGATAGCTTTGTCACTAATAGGAGAGGTATAGGGAGAAGCACAAGTATGACACACTGGATCTTGATTTACTAACACCATTTCATCCTGAATCATCTCCTTTGGTAGTCATTTAATTGAATAATATGTATTTGATTATATTCATCACTCTTCATCTCTTAAATAAATAAATCAACTTTATCTAACTAAGTCATCATCTCCTGTTAATTAAACAAATCAAATCTTTATTTAATTAAGTCTTTAATCATTTTCCTCTCATTTTGATTTAAATCAATCCTAAATTTGAGTCAAAATTGTCAAATCATCTAAGCTCTCATTAAATTGATCAAATCTTGATTAATTTAATCCCAATCACTAAAATCATCTAGAAAATGCAACTTGCACATGAAAATAGATTTAATTCATTTATTAAATCTCTATTTTCTCTCAACAAGGAATAAAAGAGAATATTCCCTCAAATTTGAATTCAAATTCAAATGGGCTTGGTCCTTCCAACAAGGCATTTAATGCCTCTTACATGTCTTTTGCATTGAACCAAGTGACATTGACTCCATTTATTTATCTGTCCAACATGTCACATTCAAATTTCAAATTTGAATCTCATAGCATTTATCATGCACATTGACCAAAATGTGTTCATTCCTCCTCCAATCACATGTGGACAGGTGGTTTTCTCTCATTGGTTGGTCTTTTGTCACACATTGCTCATTCTTCCAATTTGAAATCTATAAATGAGAGACTCTTTCTCTCATTCTAACATCCAAAATTTGAGTAAACTTTAATATACTCAATTTCATCTCCAAGCATAGCAATCTTTATCTATTTTTATCAAGCTCTTAGCTATGTTATGTAGGAATTCAACCATCAAGTGGATCAATCATCATCAAGCTTACAAAGGAGCTAGGTAAAGGCCAATTTTGACACACCAATTGGCACAAATTCCCCAGGGATCAAGAGTTTGCTTAGTTTAGATAGATTTAATTTTATTATTGAATATTGTTCTTCATTTCTTTTCTAACTAAGTTTAGTAAATGGATTTCATGGGGAATCCTTGTTTCACCTTGCATATGATCTAATATTGTGTTTGTTTGTTGATTTTGTGGAGGTATAAAATAGGGGTTCACATTTTAGCGCTAGAAGGAGGGCGAACTTGAAGAATCTAACACTTTTTTTTGGTTAAATTCTGTTGTTTTTTGTGTTTTTTTGTCTTCCCAAGTCAAATACAACTATTGGAGGTCAAATAGAGCCGCTTCGAGGTCAAACAGAGCCGCTAGAAGTCAAACAAAGCTGCTGGAAGGAATTGTGCCGCATTTGCAGTCTCTATTTTTCCAAATAGAGCCAGTAACATCACCAGAGCACTATTTGAAACTCAAACAATGCCGCATTTGCAAACAACACCACCTTTGATTTCTTGTTTTTTTACCCAAACTTAAAATGGCCATATGTTGGTCATTTTTTTGTCTTTTCTAGAGATTTTTTTTTGAAATGGGGTAGAATTTCATCATCTATCTAATGGTGTAGGTGTTTCTCAACTTCTATAGAGTTAAAGATTTTAAATTTTCACCTTATCTTAAAACAAAATGGAACTTGGTTTAAGTTTTAGGGTTTTTATGCTTGATGATTCATCTAACCCTTATATCTTCTTGTTTCTTGATCTCATCTAACATTTTGAGCACTTTTTTAGGTTAGGAAATCATAAAGGGGAGGAGGAAACAAAATCAAAGCTTCTTATGACATCGTTTCTCTATTGTATCAAGTGTCTTTAGACACTCTTGGAAGAAATTATAATTCCAAGTTTAAGGATTTTATCCCTTCATGTTTTTAGGACACACTAAATTTTATTTTGGGCTCTAAAAAGAACAACACAAATTTTCATTTCAAAGTTTTCAAACAAAAGGCTTAAAAAGAACCTTAGAAACAATTTACTAGATTTGGTTGAGGTTTAACAATTGAATAAAATAAACTTCATATTTGATTTGGTGCTTTAAAAAGAATTCATTTTTCTTTGTGGGCTTAAAATGAACAAGTGTTGTTTTGTTTTGTAATTATTTAATCAAGATAATATTATCAAAAGGATGTATGTGCTTCTCTTGCGCCTCGTGGTGATCTTGAGAATCAAAAGCTCTTTTGGTGATCTTAAGTTGAGTAAAATAATTGCCTCCATATTTCATTTTGGAATTAAAATTAAACCAATCATGTGAGTGTGAGCATGGTATATTGTGAGTGTTCTCCCTTTGTTTTTCAATGAAGGTTGATTGAACCATGGGATATGCTTGCTTACTTTTGTTTATCTTAGTGGGTCTGCCTTCTGGGAAAAAATAATCACCCAAAGGAAATGACTCAACTAGGAACACGCTAAAGCCAAGCGCCTTCCAACCAGTATATAAGTGTGGATTCTCGAGGAAAGTTCGAGAACCATGAGGATTATTCCGATGAGAAGGGAAACAATGGTCTCTCACTGCATGGATAGTCCCACATGAATGGAATGCCCGCATTAAAACCCTTGTTTAGCAAAGACCAAAATCCTTAACTATTTGTTGGTGCAAAAGGTCATGTTCTTTGAAGCCGCCCCATGTATACATGCGGTTTTGTTGTAGAGATGAAAAGTATGCCATGGCAGATTCATGGGTATTGATGCTTGCTTGACCCGAGAAGCGAGTGCACTATAAGGGGGAGCCTGTGTGGTTGAGCATCTAATCATCCACATTGAATATGCATAGCTAGATTCGTCCAAGTGGGAACCCAACAAATACTATCTTTTCAGCCTAGGGTTGTGCATGTTATTGAAATCAAAACACCTTGCTTGGTTCTAAAACATTTGAAAATAAACATTCAAAAAAGCTTCAAAATTTCAAATCCTTTGGGGGAAACAAATACCCTTGACAAATCCAAGTGCTCTTGCTTGCCCTAGGGATTATATCCTTGGAGGTTTCTAAGTGCTTGGGTTTAATCATCATTTGTTTTCACCAAAGTCAACACTAGGAAACATTTGCCTTGATTTCCTTGATTTCCACATAATGCACTTTGTGGGATGAAATAAAATTAGGACATTGGACATTCTGTTTGAAACATAATCAAGAAACTGTTTATGGTAAGAAGAAACAAAAACTAAGCGAGATAACAGATGTAGACATGGAAAATGTACAAGTTCATTTTGGCACACCTGATCCCGATTAACTAACAACGTTTCCTCTTAAATCACATTCTCATCATTTCATCACATTCTGTCTCTTAATTTAATAAATCATTATTTGTTGGATTAAGTATTCCTCCTTCAATGATTAAATTAATCAATTAATTTAATAAACCATTGCATCCCTATTTAATTAAATAAATCATTTTATTTAATTAAAATCTCTAAAGTCCTCCTATTAAATTAAATAAATTAAACCTTATTTGATTTAATCGAGCATATTCCTTCTTGATTAAATAAATCAAATCATTTATTTGATAAATCATTTCCTCTCAATTCTTGACTTAAATCAATTCATAAATTTAAGTCTAAATTGTCACATCACCTAATTCTTCATTAAATTAATCAAATCCATGATTAACTTAATCCCTCTCACTAAAATCCTCTAGAGAATGCAAGTTGCACAATAAATCAATTACTTTGATTTATTAATTCTTCTATTTTCCCTCACAAAGCATCAAAAGGGAATATTCCCTCATTTGAATTCAAAAGGCCAAGTGGACTTGGTCCTTTCAACAAGGCATTCAATGCCTCTTACATGTCCTTGACCTTGAGCGAAGTGACATTAACTTCACTTCTCTTCCCCTTTCAACAAGTCAACTCACCATTTCAAATTCAATATTATGCATTTATCATGCACATTGGCCAAAATGTGCTCATTCCTCATCCAATCAACATGGACAAGTGGCACAATGCCATTGGATTATCTTTTATCCCGCATTGCTTAATCTTGCTCACTTCTTCCAAATAGAAGTCTATAAATTGGAGAATCTTCTCATTAATCTTCATCCACAATTCATATGCAAAGTTACTCTCTCTAATTAAGAACTAATTTTGCTTATGATATCCATACATTCATCACATTTTCACATTTGCACCAAGGTTATTCTCAAATCTCTTTGGATATTTGACCATTTCTTCATCAATCTACATTGCAACTTAGGAATTGAGAAAGGGCCAATTGCAAAACTCCATTGGCACCAATTCCCCCATAAGATCATCAATCTATTGGTTAGATTAGGATTTACTTTCATGTTATTTGAATTTGTTCTTCATTTCCTAATATTAGTTAAAATAGGTGGATTTCATGGGGAATCCTTCATATTTGCATGCATTTTGATCTAACATTAACCATGTTTATCATCTTTGTGCATTTGTAGGTTTAGGGGTTCACATTTTAGTGCTAGAAGGAGGCTTGGACCATCTCATCACGTTTTTTCTTGGAAAATTGCATCATTTTCATGTTTTTTACCACACAGGAAACTACACCGCAGATCAGGCACGTGGTCCTGTATTGCACCGTAGACTCATATGTGGTGCTGTATTGCACCGCACCCCCGGAAGATAGTGGCACCAAATAGCACCACGATTGCTTTCCGCATTTAAAATTTGAAAATTTTCCAACTTTCGTTGCTTTCAAACTCCACCACATGCCAAAGTCCACCGCACCCGTGGTCTCTATTTCTGTAGAGCACCGCATATAGTCAACCGGATATTCCTGTATGGCTCTGCCTATTTTCTAAATCACACCACACCCGCTAAACAGCACCGCACCTGCTAAACTCCGCCGTGGGAAACAGTCTGTTTTTAAATTTGAACACATTTTTTTTAATTTTTTGAGCATTAACTTTGTTTGCTATATTATTGCTCTCTGGTTTTCTATCATTTTGTAGGTTGGAGAAGAGAAAAATCAAAGAAAGAAGTCCATCATGATATCATGCTCACAAACCCAAAGTGTTTCTAAACACTAAAAGTGTTCTTTAACACTCCTTAAGAAAATTTGTTAAATATCTTTGGCCTTAGGAAAACTAGACTTACTTTGGGTTTAAAAAAGAACAAACATTTATTTTTTATGACACCATGCTTATTTTGTACAAAGTGTTTTTTAACACTCTATAAAGGATTTGATAAGTTCTTTGATTTGAGGACACTATTTTTCTTTTGGGTTCTAAAATTAACAAACAAATTTCTTTTCAAAAGTTGCCAAGGGGCTAAAAAGAACTTTAGGCAAACACACTAGATTTTGTTTAAAAGGTAACAATTGAACAAGGTAAACTCACACTTCATTTTGGTGCTTAAACATAAGTCATCATTGCTTTGAATTTTAAAATGAATAAAAGTTTTCCATGTTTTGCAATCTTTTTTATAAGTTAATATCATTCAAAATGTGTATGTGCTTCTCTCGTGCTTCATTGCGATCTTGAGAATCAAAAACATTTTTGGTGATATTAAGTTGTTAAAAATATTGCCTCCACATTTCAATTTGGGAATTTTAAAATTGAACAAAACATGTGAGTGTGAGCATGACATATTGCGGAGGTTTTCCCCTTTGTTTTTCAACGAAGGTTGTGTGAATGACAAGATATGTTAGCTCGCTATTGTTTATCTTAGAGGGCTTTCCTTGTGGGAAAAAATACTCACCCAACCGGGAACACGCTAAAGCCAAGCGACTTCCAACTGGTATATAAGTGTGGATTCTTGAGGAAAGTTCAAGAATCACAAGGATTATTCCGACGAGATGGACAACAATGGACTCTCGCCGATGTTGGATAATCCCCCATGAACAGAATGCCCGAATTAGAACCCCTTGTTTAGAAAAAGGCCAAAACCTTGTGTATCTTGTTGGTGTAAGAGGTCATGTCCTTTGAAGCCACCCCACGTTATACATGCGGTCTTGTTGTAGAAATCAAAAGTATTCCATGGGAGATTCATGGGTACTAATACTTGGCTGACCTGAATAAGTGAGTGTCATGGAGGGGAGCCAGTGTGGTCAAGCATTTAGCCATTCACACAAGATATGCGCAGCTGGATTTATCCAAGTGGGAACCCAACAAGATATTGCCTCATCATCCTAGGAGTGTAAAAATGCTTGGAAGAAATACATTGCTTGATCTTGAAACAAATTTGAAAACAAACATTCACAAAGACCTTCAAATTTCAAACCCCTTGTGAGAAAAGAATACTCTTGATGAATTTGGGCACTCTTGCTTTCCCTAGGGATCATATTCCTAGAGGTTTCTAAGTGCACAAATTCTACCATCATTTTTTTTCAACAAGGTTAAACATAAGGAACTTTTGCCCTATTTTTCCTTGATTTCTACACAAAGGACCTTATGGGATGAGAAAGAAAGTGGGACACTAGACATATAGTTTGAAACTTAAACAAGTGAGTGTCTTGGATAAAAAGAATTTCATTAAACCAAGATAAAGAGACAAATTGAACCTCATGTGTGTTGTTTCCAATGATTTCCCGCAAGATCAAAATCCCAAAACCAAAGTTCAAGAAAATTAGTCTAAAAGTCTGTGAGCAATGCTTGAGATGCTCTTTGAAGTAAGAGAAATACCTATGTACAACTTTTACAAAAAATCCGCAAGGAATAATCCCGCATTGTATGCATTTTATTGTCAACAAAATCTTGAACTATTTGAGAGGTTTGCTTTTCTCCCATAGGAAGTCTCGCATGTTCTTCAATACAGAGGTTTTGTAGAGAGAGTCGTGTCTAGGATAAAGGTTCAAGATTAAAGTCGTCATCCCCATTCATTCCTCCATCAACCAAAATCTCATCTCATCAACAAAACCTTTTTTTGAACTCTAGAAGCAACCATCATGCTAAACTTATAGGGCTCAACCAACATCACCCTATCTTGGCTTAACACACCTAGCCAAAATAGTCAAACCATTGGACAAATTTATCTTTCGGATAATGGAACTTCCTAAAAGGTCCATTAGTTCACCATTTACATTGGATTAATACACTTAGCCAGTTCATCCATTTGTGCAAGTTCCCCTAGGATAACACAACTTCCTAGGGAATACAACTTCACAAAAATTTTGTTTGACTTAACGCATCTAGTCAAATTATCACAATCAATCCAAAAAGCCCCTACAAGTTTAGATATACCTTCAAAATTTCTTCAAAAAGGTTTTTCACTCATTCATCCCATCCATTTAGCCCATCACCATTACCACCATCTTTGATCCTTTAGCTTCCCTAGTTCTTCTCTTTTGGGCCTAAAAAGTTAGGATTGCACAAATCCCTATTTTTTATGGTCCAAACAAGATCTCAATACAAGAAGAAAATGGAGAATATCAGAGAAATATCAATTTCTATGGACACGAGTCAGTTAAACTCTAAAGTGGACCTAGTAGGATCAAGCAATCCCCCAAGAAACTCTCCCTTATCATCACAAAATCCTCTAGAGGAGATTCATCAAGAGGACATCATGAACGAAGACATGGGGATGACACAATCTGAAATCATGAAGATGGTTCAAAATCCAGAGAACCACAAAATTGTCAGTGCTATGTTTAAATACCTAAATATGCTAGCAAGAGGAGGGGTCCAGTTCCCTCCTGACCTTGATGCAAGAACTAGTACAAATGTGCCTATTCCAAGTGCATCCCTAATGTCAAATGTCAATCAAGAAATACCTCCCACCACCTCAGACATCACACCAAATGTAAACAAAGGGAGTACCATGTTTCAAGAATTACAAAGGCATCGCCTTGTGGCTAACAAAGAGGCAGTCACCACCACCACGCCGGTTACGTCTGTTCCAAAAAATCCATCCCACCCATATGTCCTGCTCACCTTCCATTACCACATTGGCTCATCTTCATTCCATACAACACCAGCCTATCAAACAAACATACAAACTTCTCTGCCACTTGAAGAAGGAAGCTTGTTTGAAACAACTGACATTGCAAATCCTTGCTTTCAAGGTAACATTCCATCTCTTCCCCCATTTTCATTTACCACCACTTCACCCCTCGGATTGGGTTTTCCTCCTCTCAACACCGATGGTTTCTTGGAACCTAGCAATCTAAACATCACACCAAATTCCCTCTTCTTGCCCACATCATCACAACAACGAGTGACAACCATACAAGCCACCACCATAATTGGTCCTCAAATATCCCAAAGCATACCATTTCAAGGACCAATCATCTCAACCATCTCCCCAACAACCCAAATCCCATCACTACCACAATCCCTCCACCCATCACAATGGTTGGCATGATTCTTGTTCCACCACCAATCCCACCAAAAGCCAATATGGCGAACTCATTCACCACCTTAATCCAAACCTTTTAAAAGGCCAACCAATAGAGAGTACTCTACCAAAAGCAGTAAGTGCAAGCCCAAGCCTAAGCCCAAGCCCAAGCACAAGTGTGAGCCCAAGCCCAAGCCCAAGCCCAAGCACAAGCCCAAGCACAAGCTCAAGCTCAAGCCCAAGCTCAGGCCCAACAACAAGCACAAGAACAGTACCAAGTGCAATTGCAAGCAATCCACCTACAAGACTTTTAGGCACATCAACAAGCTAAACAACAAGCTTTGTTGGAAAAACAATAGCTCGACCAACAAGTGTAACAACAACTAGAGCCACAACAAGCTTTTCTAGCACAACAATAGATTGATCAACATCAGGCTCCATGGGAACAACAACAGATGGACCAACAACAAGCATTGTTGGAACAACAACAATAAGATCAAAAACAAGCATTGTTGATGCAAATGCAAGCATACCATCAGGCTTTGAACACACAACCGAGCTTGCAGCAAATTCCCACTAGTACTCTCCTCACCCATCAAACACCTCCAACACCTCACAACTCATTCATCCCACCTCCCGATCCGAGCAAAGATGTTGCAACACAAATCAAATTGCTTTCATAGCAAGTGTTGGACTTCCAAGTAGGAAAACCACAAGGACACCAGGGAACTTATGCCCTTACCCTTTCAATAGAAGCCTCACCATGATATCATTTCCAAAGGGATTCGAGATCCCCAAATTTGACAAGTACAGTGGAATGGGTAATCCTAAAAACCACATCAGGAAATTTCAAGTGCACTACATGGAGGTCGCATATGATGACACATACCTAATGTGACTCTTCCCTCGTAGCCTGGCTGGTCTAGCTATGGAATGGTTTTCTTGCCTACCCACGGGCATTAAAACATTCAAAGAAATCATGGAAGCCTTCCTTAAGAATTATGCTTTCAATATGGGTGCAAATGTTAGTTTGGAAGAACTGTCTGCACTCAAACAAGGAAAAGGAGAGCTATTCACATCCTTCTTGCAAAGATGGTGATCCAAGGCCAATCAGAGCAAGTGGACCATGCCAGAGGAACAACAAGTTTGCACCATCATATCCAATCTAGATGAAAACTTGGCGTTCTATCTAAAAATGCAATGCATCACATCGTATGATCAACTGATTCTAAAGGCGCTCAACATCGAAAGAGCTGTTACTGTGCAAGGAGGCGCACCAATATTCACTCCACCGTAGGATAACCACCTGTCTAACAACCACAATGATAAACCTCAAACATGGTCAAGGAATAAAAATATCACAAACGACGGCATGGTCGATGCTAAAGTGGTCATCAGTGCCCCTAAGAAAATACCCAAACCCATCATCAACTGCAAAATCATAATCGCAACAATGTGCAAACTAATGCGGTAGTAGCACAGCCACAACCACCTTCTGCCAATCAAATCAATAATGTGGGAAATCAAGGACGACCACCTCCCGGCAACAAATATCCTCCCAAGTGGAAATTCATAGCTCTTGGTGAATCGATTGAGTCCATAATGAAGAAGCTGGTCAAAGAGAATCTAATCAAAATCTGTAACTTCGAGCAGTACACGGAACCCATTACCAAGCCACCGTGGTATAATGAGAACCTCTTTTGTGACTTTCACAAAGTCAAAGGACACACCACTGCCAATTGCGTGAGACTCAAAAACATCATCCAAGACCTCATTGAGGATAAAATCATCAACATCGAGCAACTGGCCAGAAACCAAGACTTGAAAATTTACACGAATTTGATGTTGAACCACAACCAAGGAAATCATCAAGGAAATAATCAAGGGAAAAATCAACGGAATAATAAGGGTAAGCAAAAGTATGCTAGTGCTAATCTAGTGTATGAGGAGATAGTGGGGTTTGTAAACAAAATGGTCACCGTCATAAATGTTAAGGGAGCCAACAATGACTGTGGAGTCACCACACGAGGCGGAAAGGTTACCATCATTGGGGCACCTGCTAAGACCCCCATTTCCAATAAAAAGGCCATCCGCTATGATTACAATGTCATTGACCAGCTGAAAAGAACACCTGCCTAAATCTCCATCATGGAACTCTTGAAAATCTCTGCCGCCCATAGGAATATCCTTGATGAAGCACTAGTTGCGTCTACCATTGCCACCACCCTTGACACAGAGTAATTTCAGGCTATGGTGGGTAACATCATTACCCCAAATCTCATTACATTTTCGGATCAATATTTCCCTCCATAACCATCTCATAACCTCGCACACCACCTCCAAGTACTAATCCACAAAAAGAAAGTCAAACGAGTCCTAGTAGATGGAGGTGCAGGCCTTAATATTTGTTCTCTAAAACTCATAAAGAAATTGGGATTCGCCAAGGATTCCATCAATAAGAACAAAAGGATAACAATAAGGGCATATGATGACCAAAAAAAAGTGTCTCAGGGCACTATCAAAATTCCCATCCAATTAGGGTCGACAACTATGGAAACCACCTGTCAGGTCCTCAACCTCGACCTACCATACAACATCCTCCCAGGACATCCGTGGATACATGGAATGAAGGCAGTGGCTTCGACCTATCACCAATGTATCAAGTTCTCACATCAGAACCAGGAGGTCACTATATATGGGGATCCTGAACCCTTGGCTTACTACAAAAACTTGGAATCCAAGTTTTATAAGATCCCCCAAGTAATAAAAAATGATGAAGGCCCATCCACGTCATATGTTGACCCAACCAACCTTGCTTCCACTTCTACGACAGAGACACTTGCCATCCCTGACATATCTAAAATCAAAGGCATGATCAAAGACAATGGATATGACGACTATATAATGAAGAGAAATGCATTTTTTGTAGGAGATTTACCACAATCTCCTAGGTCGCATGGCCAACCTCAACCAAGTGAAACACCTATCCACACCAGCAAGGCAGGACCTTTTGGATTCCACCATTGGGGGGATCTTAGTTGAGAGAATGGGGATGAGGAGGACATCTCAAACACATTGTACCAAGATGAAATGCCCACACCCACTCTACCCATGGAGGACACTAACAAAGGGTTACAAATGATGTTTGGTATGGGCTACAACAAGAACGAAAGCCTTGGAAGGAACAGTTATGGACGGTTGGAGCCCATCATTGTAGAAAGAAGAATGCAGAACCTTGGCCTTGGATGTACTCCTCTGAGTATAACCGTACATGGTAGAGGTACTCCTAGAAGGGAAGTTAGGTCCTCTCCTCAGGTAACAACAACTACCCTTAGACCACCTATTTTCTTAGGTATCCCACTCGATAATTACACCTTTGACATCACCGATGTGTGCAATAGTAGCAATGATGAAACCATAGTAGACCTACCAATGATTTTTGAGGATTCTGCCTTACTTATGATTAGTGCCTCACCCACCGAGCCAAGCCATCAAAACCACCAAATCACCTTAGTACACCCACAACTCATCGATCATGACCAACGGGGACCACCAATTCTAGACTCGTTCGAAAATAATGAGGCGCTCTCAGAATTTATGGGACTACAAGACAAAATCCCTTGTGGGGATCACAAGGCTGGATTCAACATCACACTAGACACACAGGCATACTATGGGGAGACGATTGAGTCCTTCAGTCACAAAATAAAAATATCGAGAATAAGCTCGGGCTTATTGAGTGAAAACCACACTGTGGCACTCTCTAACCAAAAAATAGTAAAAATAAAGGATGCATCCAATGGTGAAAACCTCTCTAAGGCACCAGAGGATGATGGATTCAATATCCCCCCTACTGCTTTACATCAAGAGAAATCAGCAGTATTGGCAGAATAGTGCAACCCAGTCAACTTGGGAACAGAATCAGAACCGCAAATCACCTTCTACATAGAGTCTCTCCTGGTAGAAGAACAAGAACTAATGGAAGCATTCCTCAAAGAAAGAAAGATAAAATTTGCATGGACATATGCTGACATGCTAGGTCTAGATCTTGAGGTAGTGGTTCATCATTTGGCTATTTACCCCAGAGCAAAACCTGTCAGACAAAAGCTAAGGAAGATGCACCCACAAATAGCCTTGCTCATCAAAATTGAGCTACAGAAACTTCTAGATGTTGGCTTCATACGCCCAATCGACTATCCAGAATGGGTATCAAATCTTGTACCTGTCTCAAAACTGAAAGGGAGCATCTGCATCTACTCAAATTTTAGAGACCTAAACAAAGTATGTCCTAAGGATGATTTTCCACTACCCAACATTGACATGATAGTGGATATGACGGTTGAACATGAGATGCTATCCCTAATGGATGGCTTCTTGGGGTACAATCAAATAATGATAGCAAAGGAAGACCAACATAAGATAGCATTCACATGTCCTTGGGGCACCTACTACTGGAATGTGATGACATTTGGGTTGAAAAATGCAGGAGCCACATATCAAAGAGCCATTACGCTAATCTTCCATGACATGATTCACAAAACTGTTAAAGATTATGTCGATGACATATTGGCTAAATCAAAGAAAAGGCAGGATCATATAGCAAGTCTAAGTGCAATCTTTGATAGACTAGAGTAATACAAGGTCAGACTCAACCCAAAGAAGTGTGTCTTTGGGGTACAATCGGGAAAGCTGTTGGGATACATAGTTTCAATGAGAGGGATAGAGGTGGACCCTACAAAGGTAAAAGAAATCCTTGAAATGGAAGCACCAAGAACATTAAAGCAACTCAAAGGATTGCAAGGTAGACTCCAGTCCATCCGGAGAGTCATAGCACAGCTAGCCGATAAACAGATTGCCTATTCACACCTGCTTCACAAGGGAGTCACATTCAGATGGGACGACAAGTGCGAACAAGCATTCAACAAAATAAAAGAATATCTACTTACACCACCTATGTCAATGCCACCAATTGTTGGGAAGCCATTAATCCTTTACATCTCAGCAACAATAGCTGCCCTTGGTGCCCTTTTAGCCCAACATGATGAAAGGGAGCCGAGCGGGCCATCTATTATATCAATAGAACAATGGTGGGGCATGAGCTTAATTACACATCAATAGAAAAGTCTTGCCTAGCACTGGTATTTGTAGCTCAAAAATTCAGACACTACATGCTAGCTCATCAAATCAAGTTGATTGCCAAGATAGACCCTCTAAAATATCTATTGTCAAAAGCAATGCTCACATGCAGAATGGCTAAATGGGTAATGATACTATCCGAACATGATATTGAGTATGTTGAGCGAAAGATGATCAAAGGACAAGTTATTGCAGACTAGCTAGTAGAGGCTCCTCTCTACACAAACAACCCACTCGTATCAGAATTCCCAGATGAGTCCCTTTTCAACCTCAGTGTAGCCGACCATTGGAAATTATACTTCGATGGCTCCCACACGCAGCATGGATCAGGAGCCAGTGTGTTCTTCATCACCCCACAAGGAGACTGTATACCAAGTTCATATAAACTGGCATTCCCCTGTACCAACAATATTACAGAATATGAGGCTTTGACCATAGGCCTCAAGATTGCAGCACAATGGTGAATCAAGGCATTAAAGGTCTATGGGGACTCACAACTTATCATCAACCAAGTTAACGGTGAATACCAAACTAAGGATGATAAGCTCGTACCATACAAAAAGGTGGTAGAAAGCCTCAAGGAATCATTCATTGACATCACCTTTGAGAAAATACCAAGGACAAACAATAGAGTAGTTGATGCAATGGCAACAATTGGATCCTTGCTAGACATTCCTTGCAACATCTCAAAGCATGAATTCCTCGTTAAATAGCTTCTCATACCCACTTTCGAGGTACCAGAGTCAGAATACACATGTGAACTCATTGGTCCCGGTGATATTTGGTACCATGACATATACACCTACCTAATATTAGGAATCCTCCCAACTGACATCACCCCAAACCTAAAGTGAACCTTTGTCAAAAGGTCTTTGTGATTCGTCATCCTAGGAGAGACCCTCTTCTGTAGAAGTATCAATGGAACCTTGCTACATTGCTTAAAACCTGAGGAGGCCTTGACTGCTCTAACTGAGGTACACAATGGCACGTGTGGTTCACACTCAAGTGGTATGACATTGGCTAAGAAGTTGCTGAGAACTGGGTACTACTGGCCAACAATGGAGAGAGAGGCACATAACTTTGTTAGAAGGTGTTTGCAGTGCTAACAACATGGAGACCTTATTCATGCACCAGCTCAAGAACTGCATCCCATTGTTACACCTTGGCCCTTTTCACAGTGGGGGCTCGATCTCATCGGAAACATTTCACCCACCTCATCCAATGGCCACAAGTTCATTATCACCGCCACTGAATATTTCACAAAGTGGGTCGAAGCAATTCCCATGACCTACATCATAGGAAAATAAATCTCCAAGTTCATCTTGAACTACCTCATTTGCTGATATGGTGTTCCCCAATCCATTATCTCTGATAACGGAACACCCTTCAAAAAGTAGGATGTTCATGATTTATGTGAAAAATTCAAAATCCAACACCGCTTTTCCACTCCATACTATCAACAAGGCAATCACCAATTAGAGGCTACAAATAAAACCATTTTGAAAATCCTCGAGAAAATAGTCAATGACTCTGGTCGTGACTGGCATCTGCAGCTAAATCCTACCTTATGGGCCTTTTGCACCAGCATCCGCACGCCAACAAGTGCCACCCCATTCTCCCTAGTCTATGGATCAGAAGCCATCCTCCCTATTGAGATCGAGCTCCCCTCACTAAGGACATCACTAAGAAACCTCATCATGGATGAGGAATACAGAATTACAAGACTGAATGAGCTAGAATTACTAGATGAACGGAGCTACAACAAGAAGATCAGGCAACACACTTTCCAAGTTGGTGACCTTGTGCTGAAAGAAAACCAAAAGAATGTACCAAACCCGGATACAAAAGGAAAGTTTGAGCCTAACTGGCTAGGACCCTTCATCATCACCGCGAGTTACAAATCGGGGGCATATCAGCTTTCGAAACCAAAAGGCGAACCTTTGCAGAAGCCCATGAATAGTTTGCACCTCAAAAAGTTTTATGCCTAAGAACTTGCAAGGTATGGAACTAGAAAATACAAAAACAATCAGAAAAAGTCTTGAAAAAATGGTTACCTTGATGAAAACTTGACAAATAGGCATCTTGGTGACAACAAAAAAATTTAAAAAATAAAAACATCCAAATAATTAGAAAAGAGGATTGAAAAAATAAAATTAAAAATCGTCCTCTAGTGAAAACCACTTCGATGGCGCTTTGGACAAGTACCTTGGTGAAAACCTGGAAAATAGGTGCCAAGCATAAATAAAACACTCTCCATCCACTAGGATTTGCATGACTCACTCATTCCATCACATTTCAATAGATCCATCCATCCACCCATCCGCTCGCATCCATACCATAGCCTGAGCAGCTGTCCATATCATATTCCACCCTAGTACTACTTGGCATTTCCTAAGGTCAGTTTGTTTTGCCTTTATTGAATTAATCTATCACACCACGCTTGGGGCATGTTCCCATGTGCATCAGATCAGATTCATGTATATTCTCATGATCTTCTTCAAATTCATCAAAAATTCAAAAAACCATCAAAAATCCAAAAACATGTTGAAATATTAGAAAATCTTCAAAAACGTTCATCATTGAGTCTTGTCAGTTTTTCACCTTGTCGAACTACGTCATCTCTAAACTTGAACATAGGTAAGGTTGATATTTTATCATCCCTCGAGATAGTTAGGGTCAGTCCTTAGGCGTCTGTCGCATTGGCAATCCGTTTGCCCATTCATATTTTTATTGATCCAATTTGTCGTTAGTCAAACTACGTGGTCTCTGCGTATATAATATAGGTAAGGCTAATCTATGGATCAGCTCCCGAGACCCCTAGGATAGGTCTTTAAGTTAGTCTATTCATCTTAAATCTGGAAAATACTAAAATCAACCTCAAAATATTGGAAAATCCAAAATGGTGCATCCATTTCATCTCGCTTTCACCAGTGATTGTCATCACTCATAATAAAGCAATCGTCACTTTCACCCTCTGGTGAGTCAGTCAGGAGCAAGTATAGTAGGTTCTAAATTGAACACCTTATCATCAGAGTCTTAAGCCTAAGTCAGTAAGCAAGGAAGTTGGTCAACTCAGAATATCAATAGCTTATCACCTAAATCAGTCCCATCAAAACCATGATCACAACATGTCCTAGGATGAAGCTTTCTTGTGATAGACATAAGCATCAGGTACCCCATAGTAGTTAGTCTTGGCTAGCAGTATGAAGAACATTAGTTTGTTTTTTTACTTTATCTTGGTCTTTTTGACTTATCTTATTTTGCGCTCATTCCAAGGGCCTCTCGATGATGCCTACACAAAATAGGTTTAGAGAGAAAGAAATGGGGCAATGATAATTATCTTTTTATTTGCTATGCTTGTGGGATACACTTGTAAAATAACTTAGTTGTGCATGTTTTATTTGGTTTGTAGGGAGGATATTTTAGGTATCTTGTTGACCACATAGGAAAGCTTGCTTTCCTATGTTTTGGCCTGAGATATTTAGAATGTCTGAACTATATCCTGAATAAAGTATGTATGTTAAGTGTGAACAAGAAAACTCCTATTTGATTGATGAGTCAAAGTCCATCACACTAGGTACCACGCCATCCTGGTCCTTTATACCTGGATGCATCGTACCTATGTGTGTTATCAAACATAACGCAATTGACCCTTTGAAAATCCCAATTCCTAGCAATGCAAATCACCCTATCCATCCTAACTAATTCATTAATTATGTGTTTCTTCTACCTTCTTTCTGCACTAACATGGTATCATAACAGTAATCAAAGCATCACCCATGCATACACCCTGCATCCACATAATCATCAGCATTAAAACACATTGCATCATATCATTATCTTAAGTTATGAGGAATAATATAAATTTGTTATTCTAAACATCTTAAGACAACATTACATCATACGTAATCATTTGCATCCATTACCATCATTAATGTGCATTACATCATTAAAACACAAAAAATATACAAAAAGAAATGCATCCATCAAATACATCACATCACATAAGCATAAGAATAGAAACATCTCATAGCATCATACATTTGCATATTATACATTCGCATATCATACATGTACACCATACATATCATAAAAGGGCGAGTCATCTCGAAAATATCATCAAAAAATACTATTGTGATATAAAATTGGATCAAGTGTACATCGAATACATAATACAATAAGGCCAAAATACTGCAGCCCATATATCAAAAAATGAAGCAAACTGTCTTGTGATCAAGAGGGAGGCGGGCCCTGCTAGCTACTACCCTCCCCATCCTGTCTCTACCCCTCGCCTCGTTGTCTGCTAGGAAAAGTCTAGCACTCTGCAGTCTGATTGTACTACCTATTGGTAATGATGCCGATAGTACTCGGCCTCTCTATAATCATGAATACTGACTGTTTGGCCCCGGGATGAGGACGCTGCACTCTCTAACTATCTTCATCGGCCTATCTCTTGATCCCTCTCAAATCATGCCTGGTCTCTCTTCATAGTTAGAGCATGTACATGCCCCTAAAGCTGTTGAATCAATGCATGTCGATGATCAGGCTGCCCTGTTGGCTATCCTATTGGCTGTCCTACTAGCTGTCCTGGTGGTTGTCCTATTGGTTGTCCTACTGGCTGCCCTACTATCTGCCCTACTAGATGCTACTGAGGATCTACCCTCAGCCGACCATCATGTTTCCCTACTCGGATAGGTGACTACTGTGCCCCATCCCTAGGAGGTGTTTGATGAGGAGGTGGCCCACCTTGTCCTCTGCCCCGCCATCTGCCAGTTGCCAGACCCCTGTGTCTGCGTCATGGGACAACTATGCTTGGAACTGTCAATCTAAGTGGAGGTCTAAACCATGCCCTATAAGCTGGAGTGACCCCCGCATCTACCGGCCCCTGATCATATGGCCACAATCAAGCCGCTAACTACCTAAATGAGGACACCACCTTGGCTATCGGGATGGGCTAGCCCCATGCTATCTCTTTGGTCGTGCATGCAAAGATGGCCACATACTAGTCATTAGGCCTATCCTGTACCTCCCCAAACTGACGAGCAACTCTGTCTAGAAGATACCTATCAATCATGGTGTGCTCTCGGCTCTGCATCAACCTATCCTATCGAGCAAAGAAGATTTTTTGATCATCATCTAACCATGGACCAACACCCATCCACAGTCTCCAGACGAACTCTCTCATCTCATCGAGAACTCACCGCCAATGCGAAATACCACCTGTGCTAATGAAAGAAAAGTGCATCGTTGCCTCGCCATACCGCCAAACAAGGGGATCATCTATCTCCAAGAGAACTGGTGTGATATCTGAGTGAAGTACTGGGATCCTCTCCCATGTACAGATGTGTAGTAAGGTACCTCCAGCCCCGATGGACCTATTGTCCAAATAAGCAAACTCATGAAGATCCCTATAAAGGGACGCTAGTAATACTGGTCCCCAAGCAAAGCACTCCCTGTGGTGAACCATCTAATCCCATTTTAGTCCCCATCCTGGACTAAAGTATCGGCCCTGCCAATTAGGTACTACAAGGCCTGAGATGATAGCAACAATAATCAATCTGTACGTGCGTACGTGGTCACGATATAGCTCTAAGTCAATCTGACTATCACAAAACTCAATCACATCCAACTCCATAACCCTATAACAAGCATCTCTACCGACATCCGGATCATAGACGACTCGAGTCCCATGAATGGGAAATTGGAGGATGCGCCATACATCCTCGAGAGTGATAGTGTCCTCACTGGTAGGAAGATGGAAGGAGGTAGTCTGACTATGCCATCACTCCGCCAAACTCATAAGCATACCTAAGGGAGCCCGAATAGGAGGGACGTACACAAGATACCAGAGACCAATGGCACCAAGGTGCTCTTGGACCAACTCATGCATATCCCCTAGTCTACTAAGCACTGGCCATCGATGCTCCCACAACTAAAGTACACCAGGCTCCTCCTGCACAGGGAAGGCCATCGCATCAGAAAAAAAGGTGCATCTCATCTTAAATTTTTCCCTAAGCTGGCAAATGCGGCGCTGTTTGTGCGTGCGACAGAGTTTGGAAAGTTCCAAACTGCACTGCCATGGTGGAGTTTGACATTTTGACAGTTCTAAAGTGGCCCGCGTGGCGCATTTTTCATATGCGGTCTTGCTTAAGGTAAACCCTAAATTCCTAACTACGTTGCATGGTGGAGAAAGGCCATGCGGTGGACTTTTTGTAAACTAAACCTTAATTTGCAAATTGGCCCGTGTGGTGCACTTCGCATATGCGGTGCAATAGGAGACCGCTCGGTTGTGATAAGACACTTTCCACAATGCCATATGGCACCGTGCAGTTTGTACAAGACTTTTACCCTATTTAGTGCATGTAAAATAATACATTTGAAAGTTGGATAAGGGTACATACCACGGGTCCTACGTTGACTGGCCGCTGGTGCGTTCGAACCCTCTCCGACACGTGCTTGGGAAGCTGTTGTTGCACCATTTCAACCAAGACTCAAAGCTCAAATGTAAAATTTTTCAAAGGCTAAGATTGCAAATGAATTGAAAATGACCCCTCGAGGTCTATTTAAGCCTAAAAATTAGGGTTTTTTGACCTAATTTGACCTCTTGGTAAGGTTTTGGTCCCCTGAACCAATTTTCGTCCAACCGAGAGTCATTCTATGTCCCTTTTGGCATTTTAATGCATTTTTCTAGCATCCTGGGATATTTTTGGCCTCTTGGGCATCTTGTCATCTTTTTCGTGAGATCATACAAAAATTCAAAATTTTCATTTGATCTCTCGAGGGGGCAATATCCAGCAATATCCTTCTGCTGGGGCAGCAGTAGGGCATCTGAAAAAATTCAAAAAATCCTGAACCTTTGATCACAACAGTTTATTCTTTGAATCAATGCAAAAAGTACATTGCTTCAAAGAGGGTCAAAATGTAGACATAGAAAATGTACAAGTTCATTTTGGCACACCTAATCTCGATTAACTAACATCTCCTCTTAAATCACATTTTCGACATTTCATCACATTTTGTCTCTTAATTTAATAAATCATTATCTATTGGATTAAGTCTTCCTCCTTCAATGATTAAATTAATCAATTAATTTAATAAACCATTGCATCCTTGTTTAATTAAATAAATCATTTTATTTAATTAAAATCTCTAAAGTCCTATTAAATTAAATCAATTAAACCTTATTTGATTTAATCTAACATATTCCTTTTTGATTAAATAAATCAAATCATTTATTTGATAAATCATTTCCTCTCAATTCTTGACTTAAATCAATTCATAAATCTAAGTCTAAATTGTCACATCACCTAATTCTTCATTAAATTAATCAAATCCATGATTAACTTAATCCCTCTCACTAAAATCCTCTAGAGAATGCAAGTTGCACAATAAATCAATTACTTTGATTTATTAATTCTTCTATTTTCCCTCACAAAGCATCATAAGGGAATATTCCCTCATTTGAATTCAAAAGGCCAAGTGGACTTGGTCCTTCCAACAAGGCATTCAATGCCTCTTACATGTCCTTGACCTTGAGCGAAGTGACATTAACTTCACTTCTCTTCCCCTTTCAACAAGTCAACTCACCATTTCAAATTCAAAATTATGCATTTATCATGCACATTGGCCAAAATGTGTTCATTCCTCATCCAATCACACGTGGACAAGTGGCACAATGCCATTGGATTATCTTTTGTCCCAAATTGCTTAATCTTGCTCACTTCTTCCAAATAGAAGTCTATAAACTGGAGACTCTTCTCCTCAATCTTCATCCATAATTCATATGCAAAGTTACTCTCTCCAATTGAGAACTAATTTTGCTCATCATATCCATACATTCATCACATTTTCACATTTGCACCAAGGTTATGCTCAAATATCTTTGGAGATTTGACTATTTCTTCATCAATCTATATTGTAACTTAGGAATTGGGAAAGGGCCAATTGCAACACTCCATTGGGACCAATTCCCCCATAAGATCATCAATCTATTGGCTAGATAAGGATTTACTTTCATGTTATTTGAATTTGTTCTTCATTTCCTAATATTAGTTTAAATAGGTCGAGTTCATGAGGAATCCTTCATATTTGCATGCATTTTGATCTAACATTAACCATGTTTGTCATCTTTGTGCATTTGCAGGTTTAGGGGTTCTCAAGAGACAATTGAACCACACATGTTCTTGGTCTCTTTTGAGTCATTGGGTTTTCATGCCAACATTGGTCTTTTGGTTTGAACCACTTTCAGGGAAAAGCATGTTCTTCATTACCTTGGTCTTGTAAGCAAGTCCTCGTAGGGTCATCTAGGATCAAGTCAAACACTTCACTCCATCCAAACATTTATCAAAATTCTATTTCACCAACAAGTTCTGGAACCTTGGAAACATCACTTATGCTAGAATTTTAGGAAAAATTATCATCATCTTGTTTGACTTAACACACTTAGTCAAATTATCAATCCTCTTGAGCGAATTTACCTCTAGGATAACACAACTTCCTAAGGTTTATAAGTTCAACATCACCTTGTTGGCTTAACACACCTAGCCAAAGTATCCTCTTATGTACGAGTTTACTCTAGGATAACACAATTTCTTATAATTTACAAGTTCATTATCCTAAATCAACTTGTTTGACTTAACACACTTATTCAAACTATCCTCAATCAAAATTGAATCAAAACAAGAACTAAAGTCTAGCATTGACCCAAAGTTCCTAAAATTCTAGTATCAAAACACCTATATCATTCTCCCAATTCATCCTTCATATCATTGGTCCTAAATCCTTTAGAGGTCAACAAGGTCAAAACACAAGAGGATCATGGAGTATAAACTTGATTCATACATCATGATTAATCCAAGTCAACCAAACTATCCAAGCCTTAAAATGCCAATTGATTTCCAAAACTTTCATTTGTACAATCCATACATGGGATCATTATCTCCTACAAACCTCAATCGTACAACAAATCTGAGTTTTCTCAATCTAAATTTTGGAACACCTTTCCCTTTAGTAGATTTAAATTAAAGTTAAAACTTACAAATATATCAACCAAACAATCAAGGCATGAGCCTTTCCCCTTTAGTAGTCATCAATCAATCGAATCCGAGCAACACTCCAATCATAAACCAAAGCATCAAAAAAAAAACCTCCAATTGTGCCATGAATATCACAACAATAGATGACAACCATCCAAGTAACCCCAGTGGTTAACACGTCTATCATTCCTCAAGTATCCTAGGGACCAAGCATTTCAATCACACCATTCACCACTCAAACCCTGACAATCAATGTGACCGTTACACTCACCACGACCAAAACACAACATGGAAAATTCATTCTCCATCATGTTGCAAGTCACTCAACAAGCTACCCACCAAAAGGCACTTCAAAACCAACAAGCTGCACAACTAGCTACACAGCAAGCACAAGCACAATCAACCACCCAGTAAGATGCACAAGCTGCACAAGCCACACAATCCACACAAGTAGCCTAACAAGCATAGGCTCAAGCTCAATCCCATCACCAAGCTCGGCAAATACAAGCACAATACCAGGCACAATTTCAAGCAATCCATTAACAAGTGTATCACCAAGTCCTCCAAGAGAATCAAGCCCAACAACGAGAATCCCAATTACAAGCCCAACAAAAATATTTGTTGGCACAACAACAACTAGACCAAAAGCAAGTTTTGTTGGCACAATAGCAGCAAGAACAACAACAAGCTTTGTTGGAACAACAACAACATGACCAATAATGAGTGTTGTTTGCTCAACAACAAATGCATGAATTACTCCCTCAAAAAATATTGTGAAAGATTCCCACCACAATCCTTGAAAATGATGATCAAGATCCTTTGACCAATGATCATGTTGAAAATGTCTCTACATCACCTAATGAGTTAGAGGACATATGTCAAGAATTTATTCCAAAGCATGATCAACATCTTTCACTAAGGTCTAGCAATGATCCTTTCCAAAATATATGGACATTCTTTGACCTCATGAAATTTGAGAAACTTCCTATGCCTAATGAAGATATTCAAAATCCCTTTATAAGCAATCCATTCTTTGAGATTGACCCATGTCAAGAAATTGATCCAAAGCATGTCAAAAGCAACTCCAAAATCATTCAAGATCAAGAATTTGTATCTCCAAGCTACTACAATGATATAAGGGACACTCTCCTATCTATACAAGATGTCGTAAATGATGATCATATCCATATAGCACATACTTCTCCATCTACCCATGAGATGCTTTCTTTGGATGGACACGTAGATGATTTGATTCAAAACAAGAGTCTTATACTCTTGAAATCATTACCAACGAACAAAAGTCTCTTACTCTTAACAATTATACACATCGGCAAGACATGGAGAAATCTAGAGACATATCATTAATGTGTCATGAAGAAGGCTCCTACATAAGTGGTAAATCATAAACATCCTATGTAGACATAGTAGAAATGTTTCATGAAGAAGGCTCCTACAGAAGTGGTAAATCAAAAACATCCTATGAAGACATAGTATAAATAGGTCATGAAGAAGGCTCCTGCAAAAGTGGTAAATCAGAAATATCCTATGGAGACATAGTAGAAATAGGTCATGAAGAGGGCTCCTACAAAAGTCATGAATTAGAAACATCCTGTGAAATGAATCATGAGGAAGAGTTTTATGAGGACAATGAATCATCAACACTTCTTGAAGAAGCACTACAATATGATATCTCACAAGATCAAGCTAAATATATCAATAAAGAATTCATCCCACATATGGAGGATCCTATTACTTATAAACTTGGATCACTTACCTTTCTTAGGGAAAGGTACCTCATCAATAAAGAAGTTGTCACCTTTGAAGATCCACCATAGAGTAGACAAAGAGCACCTTATCTCCAAGGTAGATCATATCCTATTGCAAATAAAATGTTTCAATAGATGAATTTTCAAGGGAGAGGATTAGGCCTACATGAATAGGGTATCTTGGAATTAGTATAGATTATTGGAAATCCTAAGCATCAAGGTATTGGTTATTCAACAATTAAGGGATCTAAACATGTAAGTGATACCTCTATAAAACTGGGGGAAACTTCGTCTCAAGCAAAAATCAACATAGGGGGCACAAAGGATCCTTATGATGAAACCAATGCCAATACTACAACTAGACATGTCATGAATCTTCATCCACCCATCACCCCATCCATGAATTGGGACCAACATCATAAGGGATATTTGAATCAAAGCAAAGAAGCTAAGAAGCATATCAAACAAATCAAATATAAGTGGATACCAAAAAATACAAAGAAAGATGATCCCTATCATACTCCATTAGTCAAAGAAATTATGGGGCAAAATTAAAAAAGGGGAAATTATCCATCGAATATGTCAACAAGAAAAAAGAAGGCTTCTCAAGCGACATACAAAGAATATCAAGTTTTTGGTCCTAATTCGAAGCACACTTTTGTATCCACCCATTATTCCTCATCTTCCCAAGTTTGGAGAGTCAAAGGTTCCAAACTATCAACCAATGCATCTTTTATTCCTAAACACACTCTTCCATCCACACCTCCATGCATGATATGCAATTCTCACATTGACCATGTGTTTGCAATGACCCTTCATCATAAGGATTAAGAAGGCACTCTATCACGATGTGCGCATAAAGATAGAGTTAACTTCAGTATCAGCAAAGCATAATAGATTTCTCAAAATTTTCTTTCAAGTGCACATATCTTGGCAAAGAACCTTCTTCAAGAAGGATATCGATGGAACATTATGACAGAAGCATCAATATCAGTAGTACCAGGTGATTCAACATCAGCTTAAAATCTCTCAGAAAACACAAAAAAATTGAAAAATATAAAAAATCCAAAAAAATAAATTTAAAAAGGATTGAAAATAGTGAAGAGAAAAATCATCCTCTAGTGAGAACTGTCTGCAATGAATTTCTCCAGAATTTGAGAAGGGGCTGCATGTCAAAGCTTTGATACCATGTTAAAAACCCTAGAGTTTATTTATGCAATGTTTTGGATCAGATTGGGCTTCACCATTGGATTCAAAGCACTGGAAAAAGTCAAGTTTGGCTTTTATTTTGCAGATTTTGGTCATCATTTGCCAGATCTGTGAGGGTTTCAAGTTCAATGATTTTTTGGAAGCTGTGGAGGTAGCCATATTTTTGGAGCATTTTGAGCAGAAACAGAGGTCACCATTGCGTGTGTAATGGCTAAAAACCCTAAGATCGCCTTTCCTTTCATTGATTTTGGTGAAGTTGGTTCGGAGGGCAATTGTTTTCTACTAGGGAGGTCATACGGCCTCCCCAACATGCTTTCCGAGGCACGGATTTCCAAAAAAATTTGAAAAACGTGTTGTTTTGGGATTTCGGCTAGCACTCACAATACAACAGTTCTACTACCATCGCTCCACCACCGAGCGACCACCATCGAGCGGCGCTCAACTACTCCATCGCCGGTTCGCTCTCAGCCCCCATGGGCCCGCTCAGCACCAGCATCGGTCACATGGGGGACCGGGCACTATGTGCCCAGCCCCCGACTAGCCCGTTAGCCCTAGCTGTAGTCACATGGGTGACCAACGGCTCTGGCCAGGCCTCGGCCGACCCCTCAGCCCCAGTCGTTGGTCATGTGGAGAACCTACCGCCCGCGCCTAGCCCCTTGCAAGCCTCTAGCCCCTACGCCAGTCCTATGGGGAACCAGGGGCCAAATATTTTTTTTGCAAGAGGCCAATTTTTTGTGGTGATGGCCAGATGGCCATCAATTTTACACTCATGAATCACTGGCGTCAGCGTCCGTACGGTGGTCTTTTGCCCCTTTCTAACCCTAGTTTGGCCTCAAAGAGCAATTTTTTTTTGTTTTTGGCATAACTTGGGCATACAGTATCAAAATTGGGCAAACAAGATATCACCGAAAAGCTGGGTCTGAGCATTATCCTATGGTGTAGTTTATTTTTCAGTATTTTTCTATTTTACTATGTTTATTGCTGGTTGAAGTTAGATGTTTAGTTTATGCTTCCGAGCTCATAACTCTTTGCCACTATCTCTGATTTTCGCTATCTTTGCGACATTGGAAAGGTATTAAGGAGCTTTATGTTGGTGTCCATGCACGTTTTTCTATATCTATCCCAGGTTTTTCATTAATCTAGATTTGGACCAATGGGTGTTTTGGAGATTACCTGGATATTTTGGCAGTTGGGAGAGTGCCTCTTACATCTTTGCACTTCATTTTCAGTGATACATCATTCAATAATCAACTGCTGCTTCATAGATTCCAACGTTGTTCTCATTTGGAGTTTTCAAGTGTTCCATGGCATCGGGTCTATTGTTGCATCATTATGATTCTGATAGGGTTTCTTGTAGACAAAAGTGTCTTTCCTTGCTTGCCAGATTGCGGTTCCAGTGTTACTCTACAGTGTTCTTCCAGTGCTTCTTTGCAGCATGTCATATCATTGTAGGGGGGGTTTGTCCCACTGGGTTTTCCTCCTCTACCTCTTTCTTGCATTTGTAAATGGGTACCTGATCAGGCCTAGTTGTCAAGACCCATCTTTGCTTGCATGCATCTTATTCTAGTGTTTTAGCTTCTTCCTAAGTTCATCTTAAGGGGGGGTGTTAGAGTAATAAGTTATTATGCTTAATTAATTATATCATATTGGTTAATTAATTAAGTCACTTATTCCTCTAGTTGCTTAAGCTAAACCTAGGCGCATTAATAATTATTTATTAATTATTAAGTGTGCACACTAGGGTTTCATTTAGGGTTTCTTGATCTCCTTCATAAGGATTGATCTCTTTGTAATATTTGAGATTCTAATAATGCATTTTACGCTCTGAGGGTTTACAAAACATCTCTTCTTTTTTTTTGAATATTTGTTGCATGTGATAGATGTTTGCTTGCAGGTGATTCTTGGGGACTATGAGGTTGACTTTTATCAACTTCTACAAGAACCACTATGGTGGCACTTTGGGCAAGTACCATGATGAAAACCTAGCAAACAAGCATCATGTGTAGAAGTGAGCATCTATGTGTGCCATTCAGGTGAAAGTATCTTATCACATCCACAATAAAGCCAATATTCCCTCCATTTTACCCATAATAAATCCATTCATCCATGAACCATTTATCCAATCCATTTTATCCATCTACATCTATACTCCAAGTTATTTTAATCTTGATGAAATTTTGGTGCACACTTTACACTTGCTTATAGTAAACATCTTGCATGGTCATTTTCATTGATCCTATCTTACCCAACGTTATTTGATCCTAGAAACACTATCCAAATGAGCATCCTATGTTTGAACAATTTATCTTATCACAAGATAATCCTTGGCATCCTTTGCATTCTTACCATATCCATCCATCCACACACCTATCCAAGAATCCATCCATGGCCTTTCAAACATTGCTAGACACTACGGGCATATATTTGCATCTCGTTTTAGGAAAAAATCTTGATCTATATCCTCCAACTTATGTGGTGATTTGAACATTGGAAAATGTGAAATCAAACTGGTCAAAGCATTTGTGAGCCAAAATCCAAATCACTAGCCCATGAAATATTTTGACAAGAGGATGTTCCTTATCAAGCTTTATCTTTCGTCGAACATCAATTTGAACAATCAATATCAGTCGCATCTAACGTGAACGTCAGGGTCACATTAAATCATTAAAATAATTTTATTCCAAATCAAGCTTCATCAATCTTGATCAATCAAATCCAATCAATTATCACCTTGTTTGACTTAACACACTTACTCAAACTACCCTCTTGTGCACAAGTTTACTTTAGGATAACACAACTTCCTAGAGTTTACAAGTGCATTATCATCTTATTTGACTTAACACATGTAGTCAAATTATCTAATCCATCATCAACTTGTTTGACTTAACACACTTAGTCAAACTACCCTCTCGTGTACAAGTTTACTCTAGGATAACACAACCTCCTAGAGTTTACGAGTGCATTATCACTTTTGTATGACTTAACACACTTAGTCAAACTATTAATCCATCAATTTGATCAATCAAACCTAGCTTTTTTTTCAACAAAATTCCAAACCAAAGCACTGATATCATCACATATCTGCATCCAAATTGTCAAAATCATGCGAAAATCCAAAAACATTATCCAAATCATATCAAAATCCAAAACATCATCAAAAATCTCAGAAAATCTTCAAAAAATTCATCATTGACTCTTGTCAGTTTTTCACCTAATCAAACTACATCATCTTTGAGCTTGAACATAGGCAAGGTTGATCTTTGATCATCCCCCTAGACATTTTAGGTTAGTCCTTTATTTAGGAATCCATCGCAATGGCAATCTGTTTGCCCATTTATTTCACATTTTAGGTCAGTCTTTTAGGCATTCATCACAATGGCAATCCGTTTGCCCATTTATTTCATATTTTAGGTCAGTCCTTTATTTAGGCGTATGTCACAATGGCAATCCATTTTCCCATTTATTTCACATTTTAGGTCATTCCTTTAGGCGCCTGTCGCAATGGCAATCTGTTTGCCCATTTATTTCACATTTTACATCAGTCCTTTAGGTGTCTGTCACAATGGCAATCCGTTTGCCCATTTATTTCACATTTTAGGTCAGTCCTTTATTTAGGCGTATGTTGCAATGGCAATCCATTTGCCCATTTATTTCACATTTTAGGTCATTCCTTTAGGCGTTCATCGCAATGAAAATCCACTTGTCCATTTATTTCATATTTTAGGTCAGTCCTTTAGGCGTCCGTCACAATGGAAATCCATTTCCCCATTAATTTCACACCCTAGGTCAGTCCTTTAGGTGTCTGTCGCAATCTGATAATCCATTGCCCTTCCATCTCATCATCGAATCAAGTTTGTCATTTGTCTGAACTACATCATCTCTGAGCTTAAACATAGGCAAGACCATCCTTGATCGGCCCCCGAGACACAAAATACCAAAAAAAATTGCAAAACACTTCAAAAATACCAAAACAACCTCAAAATATTTGAAAAATCCAAAAATGGTGCATCCATTTCATCTCGCTTTCACTTGCGGTTTTCATCATTCCTAATAAAATAGGTCATCACCGTCACCCTTTGGTAATTCAATCAGAAGCAAGTGTAGTAGGTTCCAAAGTGAACACCCTAATCCTCAAAGTCTCAAGTTTAGGTCAGTAAGCAAGCAAGTTGATCAACTCAGAGTATTAATAGCTTATCACCCAATCAGTCTCACCAAAACCCTAATCACGACATGTCTTAGGATGTATCCTTCCCACAATGGACATAAGCATCAGGTACCCCCTAGTATTTTAGCCTTGGCTAGTGGTACAAAGAACATCAACTTGTTTGTTTACCTTTTTTCCTTGGTCTTTGTGACTTATCTTATTTTGCACTCATTTCAAGGACCTCTCGATGATGCCTAAACAAAATAGGTTTAGAGATAAATTAATGGGGCAATGATCATTATATTTTTTTATCTTTTGTGCTTGTGGGATACACTTTTAAAATAACTTAGCCATGCATCCTTTTTTTGGTTTGTAGGGAGGATTTTTTAGGTATCTTGTTGACCACATATGAAGGCTTTTTTTTCTATGTTTTGGCTCGAGATGTTTAGAATGTCTAGACTACATCCTGAATAAGGCTTTGTATGCTAAGTGTGAACAATAATACTACTATCTAATTGACAAGTCAAATTCCATCACACTAGGTACAATGCCATTCTCATTCTTTATACCTTGATGCATCATACCTATATGTGTTATCAAACATAAAATAATTGGCCCTTTGAAAATCCCAACTCCTGGTAATAAAATCATCATCATCATCATTCATAGTGTAGGCTTGTTGGATCCTCCTTACATCCATCTTATTCTTCTTATTCTTCTATCTTTACTAAAATTTCTATCTAAAGTAAGTATGAGATCTCAAAATATACACGAGGCTACCCATGGCTGATGACTATCTAAACATCATCAAAAAATTTCTACATCAAAGAATTATCTTTCATCCTTTGATCAATAGAACCACTCCTCTCGTATTTTATCATGATCTCGATCAGAAAATCAAACATTTCCACTTGTTTTCTCGAGGGGGCAATATACCAGCATAATCTTTCTGCTGGGGCAATAGTGGGGCATTCGAAAAAATCAAAGAAATTTTGAACTTTGATCATAACAGTTTATTCTTTGAATCAATGCAACAAGTACATTGCTTCAAAGAGGGGCAAAATGTAGACATGGAAAATATACAATTTGATCTAACACACTAGATCCTGATTTACTAACACCATTTCATCCCAAATCATCTCCTTTCCTAATCATTTAATCGAATAATCTGTATTTGATTAAATTCATCACTCTTCATCTCTTATTTAATTAAATCAACTTTATCTAATTAAGTCATCATCTCCTATTAATTAAATAAATCAATTTTATTTAATTATTTATGTAATCCCCCTTTTAATTAAATAAATCATTTTATTTAATTAATCCCTAAAGTCATCTCATTTAAATTAAATAAATCTTTATTTGGTTTAAATCCAACATCATCCATCTTTAATTAAATAAATCAAATCTTTATTTAATTAAGTATTTAATCATTTTCCTCTCATTTTGATTTAAGTCAATCCTAAATTTGAGTCAAAATTGTCAAATCATCTAATCTCTCATTAAATTGATCAAATCTTGATTAATTTAATCTCAGTCACTAAAATCCTCTAAATAATGCAACTTGCACATGAAAAAAAATTCAATTCATTTATTAAATCTCTATTTTCTCTCAACAAGGAATAAAAGGGAATATTCCCTCAAATTTGAATTCAAATTCAAATGGGCTTGGTCCTTCCAACAAGGCATTTAATGCCTCTTACATGTCATTTGCATTGAGCCAAGTGAAATTAAATCCATTTCTTTCTCCCTCCCACATGTCACATTCAAATTTCAAATTTGAATCTCATAGCATTTATCATGCACATTGACCAAACTATGTTCATTCCTCCTCCAATCACATGTGGACAAGTGGCCTTCTCTCATTGGTTGGTCATTTTTCCCACATTGCTCAAGTCTTGCTCATTCTTCCAATTTGAAATCTATAAATGAGAGACTCTTTCTCTCATTCTAACATCCACAATTTGAGTAAACTTATTATACTCAATTTCATCTCCAAGCATAGCCATCTTTATCTATTTTTATCAAGCTCTTAGCTAGGCTATGTAGGAATTCAACCATCAAGTGGATAAATCATCATAAAGCTTACAAAGGAGTTGGGAAAGGGCCAATTTATACATACCAATTGGCACCAATTTCCCCATGGGATCAAGAGTTTTCTTAGTTTAGATAGATTTAATTTTATTATTAAATATTGTTCTTCATTTCTTTTCTATCTAAGTTTAGTAAATGGATTTCATGGGGAATCCTTGTTTCACCTTGCATATGATCGAATATTGTGTTTGTTTGTTTCTTTTGTGCAGATACAAAATAGGGGTTCACATAAATCTTAAGAAGGAATGTTGTATTTATGCAATCCATTTGAAACCAAATCAAAGCCACATCTTGTAAAAGGAAACATGGTATGAAGAGAAGGGAAAGATAATGCAATGAAATGATTTAGAGTTAAATGTTGAAATGTAGTTTTTCAGATGGGAAACAAGGTAATTTTTTTATTACACTATGCAACAATATGAAGAAGAAATGCAGTATATGCAAAATTGAAACTAAGGAATGCATGAAATGAGGTATTTTAAGTTAGTTCTAATAAAATACATGTAACAAAAACACAACCAGTTGATAAAAATAGGTAATGGCACAAAACAAAAGCTTAAAAATTGGGTTTTCAGCTTTGTAAAAGGCATTTTAAGAAGCCTAAAGGGACTAGGTCGCCCAGAGTGGTGACTTAGTTCTCCTAGTGATTTTTTAGAGATTTTGAGAAAAAAAATTATGGGTACAGGTGATTTCTATATTGTATAATGCAGATCTAAGCTGAAAATTTTGATGGGTACAGGTTGTTTCCTTCTCTGTCTTTGTTTTTTTGTAGATCTAGGTATCTTGGAATCTTGGAGATCATTCAAGAAGGGATTGAAAGCTTTTTGAAGACACATCCTTGTTGGCTAGGGAAAAACATCCACAAAAAGACACCTACAGGTCAAGAATCAAAGTGTTAGATTCAGACACTTGGAGAAGTAAAAAGTGCAAATCAAGACCTCCAGATTCCACTTTCAGACTTCCCAAAAATTTAAAAGGTACTAGGTTTCCATTAGTGGTGACCTAGTCCCATGATACATGAATTTTAGGGTTTTTCGGTAGATATGAGTACCACTTTGGCAGAAACAGGTCCCGACAAATTTTCATTGAGAAGGGACTAGGTCGCCCAAAATGGCATGTGTTGCAGTTAACCTTTGCATAAAATTCTTCAAGTTTCCATACCTTCATTCCATCCCTCTTCAACCTCCAATTGAACCTCTTTATTTATTTTCATTTTTGTAAAAGCTTTCTTATGTTTCTTAGGTCATTTAGTTAATGTTTGCATATCTCAATGTGTTATCTAGCATAGTTCATTTCCTAGTTCTTGCATTACTATTTAGTTTCTATCTTCCATTTCCAGCATCTAAGGCATCCCACACAAATCACATCAAACCCCTAACCTTTGAATGAACTCTAGATTTTAGGTGTGAAAGAAAGACCTCTTTCCTTTTAGGTGCAAAACCCTAGAAGTGTAAGAGTGCATTTTTCCCCTAAAATTTTGGTAGTTCAAGGGGAAAACAATGATAAAGATAGAGGATTTTAATATTGGATTTGGATTGTGGGCAAGGAATTAAACCATGTAACATGGCACCAAGGGCACGCCACATGTAAAAATACCCGTGATTGCGTAAAAAATGTCATGCCTTTTTTCACATGTGGGGATGTGCATGATTTAAGGGGGGCTTGACTAAGATTAGGTTGTGTAAATGGTTTATTAGGGGATTAAGTAGGTTAAACAACTTAGTGAAAAGTGTAGGAAACTAGGGATTTTAACTAAGTAAAATATTTATTTAATATTTGGGAAAATAATGGGGGACTTATGAAAATAAATAATTGGATTTATCCACCTAAGGTGGACTATATGATGAATGATTATATGATTTAGGCTAGAAAATGGGTTCACATGAATAGTGATGAATAGTGGATGAACAAATATTTAATCAATTAAATAATAAGATATATTATCTAATTAATAAAGGGACATAAATGATATAATTAATTCAATAATAAGGGTTACATTTAATCAATTATAGAAGAAATAGTTGTGTAATAAAAAAATATACACAAGTAGATAGCATGTCAAACACTCCTCAAATGAACCCTCAAAAACCCGAAATCATAGCTTAAGATCCATCTCTATGAGAAGAGAAAGAATAAAATATAATGCATTTAGAAAATGGGCTATACCTATCAGATGAATAGTTGTCGAGTAGACTAAGAGTGGGGAAACAAAATGCTCCTCTAGGATAACCAAGTCATCATGAATCACTCCAAGAATAGCCTCTTCTATAGGCCCATCATGAACTCAAGTTCATATCTAGGAGAAGTATCCTTAGACTTTCTGTTGAAACTTCCAAAGAGTAACCATTTCAACAACCTCCTATAGTGTAGAAAATTGTACTCCGTCCTTGGAGATGGTACAATTTTACACTTAATTTGGAACTATTTTAGTATCCTTTCATTTAAAACCCTTTAAATCATCATTAATAGGCCCTTAAGACCCTTTATTTCAGATCTCAAGGCTTATTTCAACTAAAATACCAATGAAATCAACAAAAGCATTAAAATTTCTAACAACCCATCATTGTCCCACCTTAAAAAGCTAGACACCACCTTGGGCATATGAGTCCCCCTAGGAAGAACCCATATGCCACAAGTGGTGTATGAGTCTTGTGTGGCCCCTTTATAGGGTTTGAGTGAGAAATTCTTGTTTTTAATTTAAAATTTTGGTTGATATTGATATTTGAGATCTAAGTAATGGTAAATTAGGTAAATTTCCTATATAAAAAAGATTTCAAGTCATTATTTACATCTAGAAAATCAATTCAAGTTCTAAGAATTCACAAGAAAACAATCATTCTTTCACAAGAGCATTCAAGAACAAGTAGCAAGTAATCTTGAATTCTTAGACTAGCATAATAGAGTTTTTATAGGTCTTCAAACTCACTTTCATCTAAGATCTAGCATTGTCAAGGATTGATGATGGTTTCTTATGGTGAATCATGATGGGTTCTAGGTTGGGAAGATGTAACTAGCCATCAATCCAAGCATAATAAATTGTCTCCTAAGTTATTAAATCCTTCATTATCACTCTATTTTTAGCCTAAAGGAAGGTACATGTATTATTGTCACTTATTAAGGTGATTATAGATCTCCTAAAGTAATTCATCATCTCTACATTTCATTCATACATCTTATTCTAGCACATTAGAATATGATTTCATAGAATTTTAGATCTCTTAATCTTAGATACAGTTAAGATTAGGAAATGCCTTCACATTTATTTTAAGATCCATTATTTCTATCAAGGTTTAATTACCAAACTAGTCATTTGACCAAGGCAAACCCCCTATAAGCAAATCAACACTATATTCTATTTTGCAAGTCTTTTTACAGATTTAGCTTCAGAAATCAATTTGGGAAGAAAGAGAAGATATTGAAGAGTAGATCTAGACTTTGATTTTTTGAAAAATAAGAATGGGACTAATATTCCACTTGTCGCATATGAGTCCTAGTATAGTGATTTTTCCATATTTTAGGAGTTCTAGACTTGTCACTACCAAATTCTTGTTCCTTCCTAGAAACCCTAATATGAGACTAAATCACCCAACTTGGTATATGAGTCCTAGTGTGCATTAAAATTTGTAGGAGTTGAGAAAATACAACACCACAAACCCCAAAGATCACCTGCATACAAATAACCTGTCACAAAAGAAGAGATGGAGACAAACAAGCAAGGGTTCTCTGAAAACTGAAAATGTATATATCAAAGAGAATGAGAGAATGAATTGATATGAAATACAATGGGATCAATCCTTATAGAAAGGAGATCATGCAAACCCTAATAAAGCCCTAATAGGATAACATTTAATAATTAATATAATTATTAAATGTCACTTTATGCAAACTAACGTGAAATCTTAAGAAGGGAACAAAGGTAACTTAATCGATTAACATAATTAAGTTAAGACCTTTACTCTAACACCCCCCCTTAAGATGAGCAACAATGCAACTACAAACAAATGTAGAAAAGCAAAGGTAACTACAATGCAAGAAGGAAAACATGGGTCCCGACAACTAGGCCAGATCAGGTACCCAAATACAACTAAATCTCTGTAAAGAGGAGAAATAGAGAAAACCTCATGGGAAAAAGCTCTACTCCAAAAAGAGATGCAGAAAGCCAAGAAGAAGAATATCACTGAAGCAGAAGAAGCTATAAACAACTGTCGAAAGATGACTGCTATGGTGCTGAAGAACCTCCGCTGAAGATAGGATGATCAGGATCAAAAAGACAACAATCTGTATGAGTGCCCCATATGACACTACTCGAATCAGATGGTAAACAAAGGAAAAAACACCTGGAACAAAGATACAGAATCTACATGAGTGCCCCAAATGAAACTACCTGAATTAGATGGTAAACAAAGGAAAAAACACCTGGAATGAAGATACAAAACCTACATGAGTGCCCCAAATGACACTACTCGAATCAGATGGCAAACAAAGGAAAACACCTGAAATAAAGATACAAATGGAATAAGTACCAATAGTCTGTCAAGAAGACAATAATATACATGAGTGCCCCAAATGACACTACTCGAATCAGATGGAAAACAAAGGCAAACACCTGGAAAGAAGATACAAATGGTACAAGAACCAATAGTCTAAAACACTAATCAAGTGAGAATGGAAGATTCCTTCCAAGGTGAAACCAAGGAAGCATTAGCATGAACATTATAATACCCCCCATAATGCTAAACTGGGAGCCTGACAGATCAACTGAAATGGTGCACAACACCTTGTAGTGCATGAAGAAAATACAACATCTGAAAGTGCACAAGAAAGTACCTGCAACTGAAAAAGTGGTATGAAAAACAAAGCACACATGCATGAGGCTGGAATAATATGGATTCACTATCATCATGGAGGGATACACACCGAATAAAGATGTGATGGCAAAACAAAGGCAAACTACACAACCCAACATGGCACTTTATAATATCAGTGCGAGTACAAAATATGGCACAACCTTATGTGCAAAATCCCCCAAAATACATGTACAATAGTGTGGCACTTTATCTCAGTGCGTTTACATAAAAGATAGCTTACAAATGATGCTCAAAATGTCCTTAAAGAAAAAAATGTTGGAAATACATGAAGAACAGCCAAAAACAAAGCATCCCATGTGAACAAAAATTTTCCAAGAGCAAATATGTCCAAGTAATCCACTAGAGTGTGAAAATACAAATAACTAAATAAAATATACCTAGAGTATCTAGAAAAATGGTATGGATTAAACTAAAGAGCTCTGAAATACGGTTTCAACGCTGCTGAGATTGCGAAAAATGGAGAAATTGATCAAAAGTTATGAGCTTGAGACTGAAAGAAGCCCCTTTGTCATCAACTGGTTGTAGAATGCACCAACAAAAAAAAGATGTGATGAGACCCACACCACTTGAAAGATGAGAAAACTAGCTTTTCGACGATATCTTGTTTGCCAAAAAATGATATCGTATGCCCAAGTTACGGCCTCCAGAATAAATCAGCTCCAAAGAGGGAAAAAACCAGTGCAGGGTTAAATTTGACAGTGATATGGTCGTCGCAACAAAAACACTGTGTTAAATTTGACAGCCAAACGACCGTCACCGTAAAAGTGCGATTGGACTATTTTTCAAAAAAAATGTTTTTTTATATAAAAAATAAAAAAAGATGTTGATTTTTTAAAAATAAAAAATAAATAAAAAACAGATTTTTTTTTCATATAAAAAAAAAATAAATTAAAAATAAATGGGCGGGTCCCACATGGGCCGCCACCTGCCAATGTGGTAGGGTGGTACCCATGTGGTACCATCTACTGTAGGTGGGGGTGGCGCCCAAGCGCCACCGCCTGCCGTAAGGATAGGCGGCAGTACCCTTGGGTACCGTCCCTGTCTATGCAGGGACCCCTTAGGCCAGCAAGCCTTAAAACTGCCAAAAAAAAAATTCAGCCGCTTCTTTTTTAATTTGATTTTTAAAAAAAAAAATCAATAAAGCATTTACATATAAATTTTTCAAAAGAATTTCTGACGAAAATGTAGAAATTGAAAAGATAATTTATTTATTTTTTACCAGGGATTTTCTGAATTGTGCGTAGACGACGGCTGTACGACTGTACCTTAAAAAAATTTTGCTTCAAATTTTGACTTTGTCCAAAATGGATGAATAGACAATTGATTTAGGGGTTTTCGACCGTTGCGGATGCAATGGTGAAGTCCGTTTGAGCTGAAAATGCTTCAAAACTGCAGGTATGCCCTAGATCAAGAAAACAAGCCCCAAACCCTTGAAGGTTCAAAATCTTCAAAACAAGAATAGGAAGCAACAGGTGTGGAGCTCTGATACCATGTAGGAGTTGAGAAAATACAACACCACAAACCCCGAAGATCACCTACATGTAAATAACCTATCATAAAGGAAGAGATGGAAACAAACAAACAAGGGTTTTTTGAAAACTGAAAATGTATATATCAAAGAGAATGAGAGAATGAATTGATATGAAATACAATGGGATCAATCCCTATAAAAAGGAGATCATGCAAACCCTAATAAAGCCCTAATAGGATAACATTTAATAATTAATATAACTATTATATGTCACTTTATGCAAACTAACGTGAAATCTTAAGAAGGGAATAAAGGTAACTTAATCAACATAATTAAGTTAAGACCTTCACTCTAACAAAATTAGTATTTCAAGAATTATTGATTTTCATTCAAACCTCTACAAGTTTCTAGGTGCACCTTTCTGATATCTCAGTGTACTATTTTGATTTACATTCATTTGAGTTTTGCATATCATTAGGTTTTGTAAGTATATCTTACATGTTACTAGTCTTTCAAAGCCCTAGCTTGGTAGTGAACCCCCTTTTAGTCTCTAAACATACCCTAGGACAACCTTTCGCAGATATATTTCCTTCATTCCATCATTTGATTGAGATCTCTAGGGTTACCCTAAGTGAAACTAAGTGAAATAGGCCTTAAACCCTCATGTACCATCTCTTAAAAGATAGAGCACCCTATTCCATTATTTTCAATTCAGTGAACCTAACCTTTAGAGCACATTATTTCTGATTTTGGATTGCATCATAATCCTAGATATAGCTTGCATTAACTTTGCATCAAGAGTTGCATTCGTTAATTTGCATCTAGGTTTTCTAAATTTTACATTAGTGAAAGTGCATATAGATTGCATTTTTTACCTCTTATATCATTGAATTTCATCTAAAAACTATAATTATACTTAGTCTAGACATCATCCAAAATTTTCTAAAAATGGTCCAAAATCCTTGATCTAAAAATCATACGCCCCTCTGAGCAATTTAGTCCCAATACAAGTGACTTTTCTTGATTTCTAGGTATTTTATAATGACTGTTATTTATTGTTTGAAACCCAAAAAAATCCTAATTGGGAATCACACACCCCCTGGTCAATTTAGCCCATTTCATATTTTAAACTACATTTTCCAGCATTAAATTCTTTGTTTTTGTGTTTTACTTTGTTGTTATTACATTTATGTTTTAATTTTTAGTGTTTCTATTTCATGCATTTCATTAGATCTAGCTTAATATAGATACATTTCAATTATGGATAAAATTACATTGTTTTACTTTTCATACCTAGCATTAGTACATAGTTCAATTAGATTAGATTACATTTGGCATTCACTAGAAAACTAAACCAAAACCACCAATAAAAATGATGAACCACTTGGAGAAAGCATAGTTATTTGAGTATGACAAATCTCTTTTTCAAGGTTAACTTAACCCTCAAGCCTTTTAGTAGTGATCAATTTGATATTTTAGATGAAGCCCTTGAGGACTTCATCTCACAAGGTTCATCCACTATGGCTAGCTATAACCAATCGAAACCAAGAGAAGTTAATGTAATTCAGTCTCAACTCATTCTTTACCCACCTTCACACAAACCTCAAACTAAAAAAAACTCGTTTTCACCCTTGAAACACCTAAGAATAATGTTTCACAACAATCAAGTTATAATGCCATTTCTCATACATCTAACACTAGAAACAATCCACAACAAAAACAACCAGTTCCAATATCCTTACCTTTTCCTAACCGTGTCTTGCCTGGTGCCCCTCATTTTCCTTTGAATAGTGGAAAGGAGTATGATCTTATTGAACAACTTAAAAATACTCTTGCAAAATATCCCTATGGGATTTGATTCAAAATTCACCTAGTTATCATACTATTCTTCAAACTGCCTTGCCATAAGTAGTGGTTTCTTCTAGTACAAATGCAAATGATGTGGCAACTCTAATTGAAGGAATGAATGCGGTTAACATAGACATTAATTTTCATCAACATGAGCTACCTCCTTTGGAAATGAGAATGAGAAATTATGCCTTCATGAAAATAGCTATCTATAATATGTTGAGAATAAAAAGAACCCTTATTGACAATGGCTCTACCCTTAATGTGTGTAGTGTGACACTTTTGGATATACTTGGCATGGATAAATCAAGAATTCAACCTAATTCCTTGTTCATTCAAGGATTTTGATCATGTAGGAAAGCAACCGCTTGGTGTAATTACTTTTCCTATTACATTTGGAAAGGCTACATTGCAAAATCCTATTCATGTTATGCTCGATAATCTTCATACAATATTATTTTGTGGAGACCTTGGATTCATGAGATGCATGCAGTTCCTTCAACTCTTCATCATATATTGAAGTATTTCTATAACAATAAAGTGTTCCAAGTTGAAATAGACCATGAACCCAAAATTTTCTTACAAGTTGAAAAAGGAACGACAAGTCCTCTAAACACATTAATTGTAACATCAAACATAAAACCTATGGAAGAAGGAAAAAACAGATGGAAATAGTGTCATAGTTATTGGAAGATGATTGGGGTTCCTTAGAGTTAACACCTTTATTTATTGGAGAATACATAATCACAACAAAAGAAATGAAAAAATAAAAACAACCAATGGTGATGTCAACACAAAATTTGTAAGAAAACTCACAAGCATATAAATCATCTACTCTAGAAGAAGACACAAGCTATACACAAAAAATTTATGTGATAGATTATCAAAAACCACCAAATCTGAAAGAAATGGTGAAACTTTAAGGAAGAGATTACGAGCTTATGAAACAACTGGGTTATAGTGGAAAAGGATGTGGAAAGAAAGAATAATGCATTTGTTTTCTTATAGAGCCTAACAAACAAGAAACAAAAAGTTTATTGGGTTATTTTCCTTCTAATATAATGCAAGCAAACAAAATATCCTCACTAAATACAAACTCCATCATATGTAATCCTAAAACAACTCTCACCTTGAAGCATCTTGAATTGCTTGATAAAAATTGTGAACCATCATGGGAATAAGTCAAAGATGATGAAGACTTGAAAGAAATGTTAGGATTTTATGACAAACCATCTAATCCTAAAACAAATCAGGTTAAATATGTTATGATTAGTACTAAGAAAGAAAATAGAAAAAATGAAAGTAATAAAATTAATAAGGACAACGAATAATATAACTCTGAATTCCCGAAACAAAATGCACTACCTTTGAGACATATAATCGACATACAAATAGATATTAACTGTGTCTCCAAAATTTGTATGCCTCTGAAGAAAAGAAAAATTTTGTGCCCGTTTTGGTCCTACTTTAGGTACCCTTGCATCAATATTCACCCTCCTAAAACAAAATTCATAAGCCCCTAAGGCTCGTTATTTTTCACTTTGAGGCCTATTTTACCTAAGGAATTATTCAACCCCTGAAAAAAAATATCAAAATTACTCAAATAACACTAGTCCCACCTCAAAAACCCTTGGTGGGACTAGGTCACCCAAGTTGGCGACCTAGTCCTTTTTAGGAATTTTTGCATTTTTATGAGGGAAAATATCTATCTTGCTAAAAAAATCCGATGGGTGTCGGCCTCTTAGGTCAAAATTACTGACAATTAGGTTTTGTTGCTTATAAATACTTTTTTTTAGGTCATTTTCTCTCTCTCTTGGTCATTCTCTTCACAAGAAACTTCAAGAATCAAGTGCAAAAATATCTTCCTTAAGAAGTTTCATCTCTCTTTCACAACAAATTTGAAACTTTTGGATAGCAAGCTAGGGCTTTTGAAATTCTTCAAGCTCACTTCACACTCAGGATCACACATTTTCAAAGGTTGAACATGGATTCCTATGGAGAATCATGGAGAAATCTAGGTTGAGGAGGTGCAACTAGCCACCAAGTCACACTTAAAGACTATTTTCAAAGTGACTCCATCTATTTTAAGCCCATCTTCATATTTGAGGTTTGCATCCCATTTTCATTCCATTTTACATTCATTTGTAATGTTATATGGTTTCTTGGATTTGTTGGAAAAACAAGGATAGACAACTGAGAGGGGGGAGTGAGTCAGTTGTTATAGAAATTGAGCTTATTCAACCTTAAACAGCTTTTAATCTCATATCTGATCAGAGACACATGAACACCAAGATTTTTATACGTGGAAACCCTATTAGGGGAAAAACCATGGTGGATGTTGTGCCACAAGACTATACCCTATTAGAAGTATAATGAAATAAATGAATAGGGAATGCACATGCATTTAGGCACATTGCTTAGAGCTCATTGCTCAAAGGGAAGGATCACTGCCTTACATAAGACAATCAGATTAAATCCAGCTGATGAGGTTCAACAAAGAAATTGGCTTCTACAAAAGCTTTATTACAGTTCTAGTTAGGCACATAAACACTTCTTCACACTTTGCTCGATCTTCTTCACACTCTGCTATGCACTCAGATGATATGATTTTTATTTACACATAAACTTTACACACGTTCATCGAACATACTATGAGCATGCTTCAAAATGAATAAATAATCACTCTTATATATCTGCTACACAGATTTACATCAACAACTTTGTTAGCCACAAATAAAGAATAAATTACAACTGTTGGCCTTAATACATGAAAAAATCTTAAAGTGCACCAACCTAAGTTGGACACAACATAGTGAGGACCTAAAACAATGTCTTTGAACATGCCAAACAATAAAATATTAATCCATAAGAATCCGCAACATGCTACCACCATCATGTCAGCCAAGAACATGAAAACCTTAAACACACAAGGAAAATTCTTCAATCACAAACATGAAAATCAATGTGGACATATAAAACTGATAGAGCATGATCTAGAAAGATCACTGAACACCTTAGGAACATACACAACAACTCAATTCACCAGAATTGCAATCTCATCTTCCAGAAACACTTGCTATAGTAACTGAATAACTGTAGGAACACAAAACTTCATAACTTCCTCAAATATTGATGCATACCACTAAAAATTTCAAACACCATACTAGATAAAATCAATAATAAACCCTTTAGTGTGTGCTTCTTGATCATCAATGTACAAAAAATTTCATCACTTGGACCTTCTCAGATTCATTGGTTGCTTGCAATATATTTATTACAATTTCCTCAATATCTTCGACATATGCAACCTTCAAAATCACCAATGCTAATAGTGTTGACATCAATGAAAACCACATATCAGAAACACAACCACAACATCCAAAAATCTCCCCCTTTGGCATTGATGGTAACACATGATGTGAAAAATAGTACCATCAACACAACTGGTTGTTCACATACTTCTTTCCTAGCTCTTCTCTCCCTTTCTTGACTCTTCCCCCCCTTTGACATCAATGGAAAAGCTACACATTCCCTAATCCACATATCAAATGAAACATATGACCACTCCCTTTGAGTAGCAACCACCACAACATCAATTTGAAACAAGGATAGAAAACTTAGAGAGAGGGGGTGAATCAGTTGTTATAGAAATTAAGCTTATTCAACCTTAAACAACTTTTAATCTCAAATCTGATAATTAACAGTGCAAGCATAAATCAACAACACATTAGAAACACATGAACACCAAGATTTTTATACGTGGAAACCCTATTAGGGAAAAAACCACGGTGGATGTTAGTCCACAAGATTATACCCTGTTACAAGTATAAAGAAAGAAATGAATATTGAATGCACATGCATTCAACCACACTACCTAGAGCTCATTGCTCAAAGGAAAGGCTCACTACCTTACATAAGACAATCAGATAAAATCCATCTAAGAAATTAGCTTCTACAAAAGCTTGATTACAGTCCTAGTCAGGCACAAAAACACTTCTTCACACATCGCTTAATATTCTTCACACTCTCCTCTGCACTTGAATGATATGATCTTTATTTGCACATATAATTCACACACATTCATCGAACATACTCTGAGTGTGCTTCAAAATGAATAAACAATCGCTCTTATATATTCGCTACACAGATTTACATCAACAACTCTATTAGCCACAAATAAAGAATAAATTACAACTGTCGGCCTCAATACATGAACAAATATTAATGCACACCAACCTAAGTCAGTCACAACATAGTGAGGACCTAAAATAACATCTTCGAATATTCCAAACAATAAAATATTAATCCATAAGGATCTGCAACATGCTACCACCATCATGTCGACCAAGAACATGAAAACCTTAAACACATGAGGAAAAATATTCAATCACAAACACATTGTTCAATGTGGATGTACCAAACTGATAGAGCATGATCTATAAACATCACTGAACACCTTAAGAACATACACAACAACTCAATTCACCAAAATTGCAATCTCATCTTCCAGAAACACTTGCTACAGTAACTAAATAATTGTACGAACACAAAACTTCATAAGTTCCTCAAATCTTTATGTGTACCACTAAAATTTTTAGACAACATACTAGATAAGCTCATAAACAAACCCTTTAGTGTGCTCTTCCTGATCATCAATGTACATAAATTTTCATCACTCAAACCTTCTCATCTTCATTGGCTTCCTGCAATATATTTATTACAATTTTCTCAATGTCTTTGACATATACAGCCTTCAAAATAACCATTGCTAATAGTGTTGAAATCAATGACAACCATAGCATCCAACAGGATTAAAGTCTTGCATCTTTCTAAATCTCTTGCATGCATCTTATTCTAGCACAATAGAATAGGGTTTTATCTCATTTCAGGTTTTCCTAGTTCTATACACTTAGGGTTAGGGTTTATGCATATTTTCCATCTCTTACAAAGTTTAAATACAAACAAGGGGTTTGACCAAGGAAAAACCCACATTAGAAACCAAAATATACTTGTTTTGGCATGTCTGAGTTTGAATTCCAATGAAGAAGAAAGTGCAGACCATAGACCTTTGTGTCCACTTTCAGTTTTCTTGAAAAGATGAAAGGGACTAGGTGACCAATAGTGGTGACCTAGTCGCACTAGAGGTTTATGATAGAGTTTTTGATAGATTTGAGCACCCAATTAGCTGGAACGGAGCCCAAGGCAGTTTCCTAGAAAAGGGACAAGGTCGCCCAGTTTGGCATAAGTGTCCCAGTGGGCTTAAAACTCAAAATTTCTAGATTTTCAGAGGCTCCTACGACTTCCACTTCGGTCTTCAGTAGTTTCTAGGTGCAATTGTATGATCTATTAGGTTATCTTTCTTTCTTTAGTCTTTGTTTTATCTTTGTTGTATTACATCATGTGTTTTCAAGCAATATAGATTCTCTTAGTTTATGTTCAATAGTCAGATTTATTTATCAGATTTCAGCATTTAGCATACTTCATATTAGCATTTCAACCACATTTCAATCCTTATAAAGTTGTAGGGGATCCATTCCTTTACCCAAAGCATAAATTTTGTGGTTCACTCATTTTGGTGAACCTGCATTTAGACACATCTTGCTTCTGATTTAGCCTACATTTTCATCCTAGGACCTCCTTTTTTTAGCATTGCATTGTATGTTGCATTGTTTAAAAATCCATCCTAGGGTTTTAAACTTTACCTTAGTGAAAATGACTCATTTTTGCATTTATTTCCTTGCATAATAGAGAAATTTGGCATATTCCATATAGATCTACACATTATAGTCCATAAATAACATTTTTCATCAAAAAAACCACAAAAACTCAAAAATACCCATACTAGGACTAAGTCACCACCTTGGGCGACCTAGTCCCAATACACATTTTTCATCAATAATTTCTGAATTTACTTTCCAAATTATGAAGTTTTTTGTTTCTTTGAGTTTATGCTCTATTTAAGTTCTATTATTTTTTGTTATATGGTTATCATTAGCATAAAATGGAATTGATGAATAGCATTAGATCTTTACAAGTTTCATTTTCAGCATTAGTTCCTATTTCTTTTAAAGAAAATTCATTGGAACCTAAAAACCAAACCATAGAAACATAACATGACACAATACACACACTTCTCCAATATAGGAAAACTATATCATCAAAAAATTTTAGTAGTGATGACTTCGATAACCTAGATAAAGCTCTACAAGGTTTCCTCTCACTAAGTTCATCCACTAAGGTTTATGATGACAAAATTGCACCAACCACCAATAGCCTATCCACCAAACCTTTTAGTTGTGATGACATGGGTATGTTAGATGAAGTTCTTCAATATTTCATCTCACCTAACTCATCCACGAAGGTTTGTTGTGAACAATCTCAAACAAAAGATTTCAATGTCATCCAACCTCAACTTTTTCTCTACCCACCCTCCCATAAACCCCAAACCCCATCTCAACCTAAACCTACCCTCTTCCCACCTAAATCTAATATTGTTGCCCATACCCATTATACTCGAAATAACCCACCTCACCAACCAACTCCCTTAGCATCCTTACTATTTCCCAACCCCATCTTACCCACAACACCTCATTTAAACTCACAACTTAGGGAGTATTATTTTGTTGAAAAACTTAAGAATACCCTCATCAAGATATCCCTTTGGACCTCCTTCAAAACTCCCCTAATTGTCATTCTATGCTTCAAAAAGCATTGCAAAAAATAGTGGTCCCTCCTAGTACAAATTCTAATGATGTGGTAGCTCTCCTCCAAGAAACAAATATAAATAATGTAGAAATTACCTTTTACCAACATGACCTCCCTCCATTGGAATTAAGAAATAAAAATGAAGCCTTTATGCTAATAGCCCAGTATGATCGAATAGGTATCAAACAGACCCTCATCGACAATGGCTCTACCGTAAATGTGTGCAACATGAAGCTCCTCGATAGGTAACATGTGTATAGATTGCAAATCAAATCTGATTCCTTATCCATTAGAGGATTTGACAATGTTAAAAATCAACCCCTTGTTGTCATCACTTTACCTATTACTGATGGAGTCGTTACACTGCAAACCCCTATTCATGTCATGCCCTATTACCTTTCTCATAACATCCTCTTGGGTAGACCATGGATACATGAGAAGCACATGATACCCTTGACCCTTCATCATAAAAAGAAATATGTCTATAATAACAAATTTTATCAAATTGACATAGACCCTGAACCTAAGAGTTGCCTACAACTTGAAAAGGGGACATCAAGTCTTCTTCACACATTAATTCCTACCTCTAACATCACCCTTTCTGAGAAGAATCAACTAGAAGATAGATCCAAGATTAACTTACTTGGTGATGATTGGGGATCATTAGAATTCACACCTTCATGTATGGGTGAGTGCATTGTTACATGAAAAGAGGATGACAACCAAGAACAACCAACAATCCTCTCTACCCAAAATGAAGATCTTTCCCACACATCTATCTCATCTCCTTTGGAAAACAATACAACATACACTAGAAATTTTGATGAGATATATTATCAACAAACCCCTAACCCACAGGAAACGGAAATAATTTATGGACATGGTTATAATCTTGTAAAATAATTAGGCTACAATGGTAGAGGATGTGGTAAGCATGAAAAAGGCATTCATGTTCCCATTGAACCTAATACACAAGGAACTAAGATCGGCCTATGGTTTTCCTTTTCTAAAGCTACAAAAGCCAACCAAAGACCTTCACTCAACATCAACACTATCACATCCACACCAAGAACTAATCTCACACTTACACATCTTGAATTCCTTGATATAGATTCCCCCTCATTCCTCTATGTTCATGACAATGAAGCTTTGAAACACCTATTAACTACTTTGGATAAGCCTTCTCGATACAAGAACCATGCCTCTTGTGTTATGATAAGTTTTGAGCTCAACATTAGTGACATTAATGAACATCCCATAAGCATGGAACCCTATGATCCTAAAATTCCTAAGTCAAATGCACTTCCTTTAGGGGATACCCTTGACATTCCAATGGACATAGATGATAAAGAAAAAATCATTAAAATTGGGAAGTGCCTTGATGATGAAGAACAAGAGGATCTTGTGACCTTGCTTCACGCTTTCCCTAAACTCTTTTCTTGGAAATATTTTGATATGCTTGTAATAGATCCTAAAATCGTCAGCCATAACTTTTCTCTTTCTAAAAATGATAAGCCTATTCGCTAGAAGATATGAAAGATGAACCCTAATATAGCCTTGCATGTTAAAGGAGAACTTGAAAAAATCCCTGGCATAGGTTTCATTCAACCTATTCATTACTCTCCTTATATATCAAACATTGTCGCAGTTTCTAAACCTGATAATTGTGTTAGGATATGCACAGATGTTTGAGACTCAAGAACAAAGCCACTTTAAAGGATGAATTTCCTCTTCCTAACATTGAGATGATCGTAGATTCAACTGCTAGACATACTTTTCTATCCTTTATGGATGGATTTTCTAGATATAATTAAATCTTCATCAACCCAAAAGATCAATACAAGACAACCTTTACATCTGCTTGGAGCACATTTTATTGGGTTATGATGCCTTTTGGTTTAAAGAACGTAGTCACTACTTATCAATGATCAATGACCTTAACATTTCATGATTATATACACAAAATATTAGAATATTATGTTGACAACATTCTAGCTAAATCCTTAACCCGACAAGATAATGTGAATGTTCTTCGACAAATATTTGAGTGTGTGCACAAGTATAACATGTGCTTAAATCCAAAAAATTATCTTTGGTGTAGATAGCAGTAAAATTTTAGGGTTTATCATAACTCATAGAGGCATTGAGGTGGACACAAAAAATATTGATGCTATAATTAATATGCCACCTCCTCACAATATCTCCCAATTGCGTACACTACAAGCAAGGATTCAAGCCATTCATAATTTTTTCACATTCCTAGCCGATCATACATTGCCTTTTACACACCTCCTCAAAAAGGATGTAAATTTATCTTGGAATGAAAATTGTAAACATTCCTTCGAGAGTTTGAAGGAATACATTGCAACTCCACCTTTTTTAAAACCTGCTATACCAAACAAACCCTTCATCCTTTATATTGTCATTTCTACCCATGCTCTTGTTGCATTGTTGGCTCAACAAGACAACAGTGGCAAAGAGCACCTTTTTTATTACATCAATAGAACTCTCATATATTATGAGACTCATTACTCAAAAATAAAAAAAAATTGTTTGAATATTTTATTCGCTACTAGTAAGTTGCGACATTATTTACTAAATACCTAAATACAAGTGATGCAATTTTTTTATCCTCTTAGATATTTTTCAACAAAACAAACCTTTTAGGACATCTTGCTAAATGGGTAATGTTATTAACTAAGTTTGACCTTAATTTTGTGTCCCAAAAATCAATCAAAGGCCAATCCTTAACCAACCATTTAGCTGATGCTCCTTCTCCTTTGGAATTACCTACCAATGATTATTTTCATGATGATAGTGTGTTTACCAAAGAGATTCCTACATGGGAATTATACTTTGATGGATCCAAATATCGAACAAGATCTGGTGTTGGAATTATATAAACTCTGCTTGTAGGTAAGCCTATTCCTTTGTCATATCATCTCAATTTCCTATGTATGAATAACATAGCTGAGTATGAAGTGTTAATCATTGTATTGCGAGCCGCTTTAGTCATGGGAATTAAAGATATTAAGATCCATGGTGATTCGCAATTAGTGATTAAGAAAATCCATGGTCTCTATAAATCTAAACATGATAAATTATTGCAATATAAGGATCTTGTGTTGACCCTATTAGATAATTTTCACTCTTTCACCATTGATAACATCCCTTGAAAAGATAATTGACATGCAGATGCAATGGCTAGTGCAACCTCTCTTATCTCTCTTGTAGATCCTTTTGAAAAATTAATATTTACCACCCACCCAATCATGACACCCTCCATCAGTGAGAAACCTGATGATGTCCTTCCCACATTCTTGGATAATTCGTGTGAATGGTATGATTTCCTATATAACTATTTAAAATATGCTACCATTCCTGAGCCTACAACCAAAAATACCCACATTTGCCCCAAAACGTTAGCCACTAAATACATAATTCTTACTGATACATTGTATAGAAAATCCTTTGATGGAATTCTCTTGTGATGTCTCAAGGATTCTAAAACTCATATTGCTTTCGAACAAGCCCATTCTGACACTTGTGGAGGACATTTTGGAGGAAAAACCTTAGTGCAAATTCTCCTTTGGATGGGTTATTACTGGAAAAACATGGAAAAATATTATTATGTGTATGTTAAGTGATGCCATAAATGACAAGAACATATCAATTTGATTCATGCTCCTACTTCTGAGCTTCATGCCCAAATCCATATTTGGTCATTCTCTATGGGACTTAATTCTAATTGGAAAGATTTCACCACCTTCTTCCACTAGACACAATTTTATCATTACTGCAATTGATTATTTCACCAAATGAGTAGAATTTATTCCTCTCTGGTCTACAACTAATGATTTGATATGTCATTTCTTATTGGAACATATTATCGCTCACTTTGGACCTCCTTCCACATTAGTTTCAGACAATGGCACACCATTTAAAAATAATGAGGTGAAGAAGTTCCTAGAGACCTTTCATTTCCAACATCGCTTTTCTCCACCTTACTACCCACAATCTAATGGTCAAGTTGAAAGCACTCATAAAATAATTGAACAAATCCTTAAGAAGATTGTTAATCTAAACCAAAAATATTAGCATATGCAATTGCAATATGCATTGTGGGCCTACCACACAAGTGTTTTCTCTTCTATAGGAAGTACACCTTTTAACCTTGTTTATGGCACCGAGGTTATCCTACCTTTAGAGTTAGAAATCCTCACATTGCAGATTGCTCTCCAAGGCCTTGTCGATAATAACACCTATAAGTAGCAACAATTACACTAGCTTGAAATTCTTGATGAACAATGCATTAACACTCTTGAGAATCTTCGAGCTTACACTAAACAATTACAACACAAACATGATGTTGGTGTCATTCCCCAAACATTTGACAAGGGGGGTTTGGTTTTATATGAAAATAAATTAAATACTATTGTCGATTATGCCGACAAAGGTAAGTTTAGTCCTAATTGGTTAGGCCCCTATGTGATCGATACAAATTATGGATCTGGTGCTTACACCTTAACTGAACGTGATGGTACTCCCCTTAAAGACCCTATTAATGTCGCACATTTTCATAGGTATTAAGTCTAGTCCCCTTTTTGAATGGTATGAATTATAAACCAATGTTGTTAGAGCTATTCAATTATATCCTATATGATTTCTCATTGCTTTGTTCTTGACAAATCATTATATATGTGTCTTGAACACTAAAGTGATTATTTAAGTTTATCTTTATAATTTCTTTAGGCTTCATACTATTCAAAATACCTCTTGTGTGTTATGTTTCTTTACAATTATAAGTGCATAACATACTTCATCTTTCTATTGTATTTAATGAAAACTTTAACAAGTTTTTAATTAAATCACATAAAGCTTTATTAAATCATGTGGCATTAATTAAGTAATTTCTTTTAATTAATCACAGTGTTATTTAAACACTCACACATTCATTTACACACATATAAAATCACACTGCATATATATATATTAAAAAAAATCTATACATGTCATCATAATATACAGTGTCACTAAGGACTGTGATTACCAGATCCCTCAAGATCTGGTACTCACACTACATCAATAGTAGGACATCAAGAGATGGTTGTGCATGATCATGATCATGATCCGCTGAATCTGATAGCGAAATCGATTTGTGCAAGTGCCACTCGTTGCTCTCATGCTATTTGATCCCTCTCTCCTTGTAACTATGCCACCTCTCTTTCTAGTTTCTCCACCTCTATCAGGGCTCGTGATGACTCTACCTATGATGTCATTCTAACTCAGTGTATTTGTCTCTTCAAGCCCTCATAGGCTTCTTGTAGTTTCACAAAGGGTCTCAACATATCTAGATGTCTCTCCACAATTGGTGGGGGCACATAATTAGAGTCCATCTCCTCATCATCGAAAGACATGGACACTATCTCTATAACTTCTTGATGGTAGAAATCTTACCAATACCCTATGGGCCTTGCAAGATAGAAAAAAAATTTAATCAGAACACATCATGATATATATATGCATCAAATCATACATCAAAGCATAAAATACATATAGAAAAAACTAAATATCATCGCCTATATCTCTGGTGAGATGAGCAATATCAACCTCATCCTATGCAGGGGGCATGGATGATGTGCTTGTCTCTCCTTGGTTGTGAGTATTGGTTCCTGTTGTTTTTCGTTGTTCAGGATCTATTCATATGGATGGGTGAGTCCCCTCCCCACTCATATCGGTCCCCAAATGTTGCCTCATCACTCCCACTCAAGGGCGATCCCTCCTCCTGATCCTCGTCCTGATCATCCTCTTGATCCTCATCCTCTCCTTCATATCCATCATAATCTGGGTTTGCATCCTAATCATACTCCTCATCAATAATGTCAATAAATATATATGTAGCCCTATAGCGTGTCTCCTCTGATATATCCTCTCTCTCATCCCCCTCCTCTGGTATTCGTCCTATGTCCCCTACTAGCTCATCAATTAGAAACATTGGAGTTGTTCGGGATGCTATCCACCACTCCTCATGGTCCCATGTAGCATTAATGTCATATGCATCGGAGACCAGCGGCTGATCGTGATTAGAATAATCATAGTCACTTTGGACAAAATCCTCTAGTGTGAATTGTGTTATATCACCAAGCCTTCGAGCACTCCGCACTGATCTCCTAAGAGATTATCATGCCTGAGGTGGTCTCTAAACTTGTCCAAACTATCTCATCACCTGGTCGTAATAGAAGGGACACACTATGTGATCATGTCATCCAATTATAGTCTCCTCATCTATCTAGTATGATCTGACCACTGAAGTACGAGCTGATACGGTCTCTATAGGATATCATCCTCCTCAAGTCGACCGAACCTCACCCTCCAAACATCTATATCTTTGTATTTTCATAGCCATCAGAGAGGATAACCAAAAGCTCAAGGATACCCTACTATTTTCGGACATGGGAAACCAACTGGTCTAGTGCAAGTGATATGCTCCAAGCACCACACCTACAACAACGTACAGTGCACCATACTATCCAACTCCCAGAATACAAATCTCCCCAAATCATAATATAAGTGTGCAAGGATGCACCATCCCCAGGTATACACTATCTTGTGCTCTACCATATCTTGTATCACTTGTACTAGCCTACCCTCTAGGTTTGTTGATCATCCATCTAGGAGGAGAAACAATATGACAGTGTGCATCATGATATGTCTCAGCATTGGCGCTCGTATATACAGTAATAGTGGTAGATCGATCCGTCCTGCCACTCTATCATCATGAACTATTCCATCGAGGCAATACTGCATGTTTTCCTGCTACTCATGGAAGAATCGACCCCTCTGGAGGTGCTCCTACTCCCCCCAAATAAGGACTCAGAGTATCTAGTGTTCATCCTCTAGTTTGATGGTCATCTCTCTCATGGGAAGGTAAAACACGCATGTATCCGCATTCCAACACTCGCACAATGCCATCAACATGGCATCATGGTACCTCATGGGAGGCATGAGGTACGAAAAATATATACCAACCTCATCTAGGTGCTCTGTATCCACTGCTAAAAAAGTGGGTTTTATATCTCTTAGAAAACTCAACTATCTCCCACCGAGATGCTGATGAGATCGTGTGGGTACCTATCAAAATCATCAAAATATGCTCTCTAAATCATCTAATATCTTCAATTCTACTCTAATTTATCATGCAAGTGTACTAATGTTGTTGTAGTGTGTTTTTTATAAGGTCCTAGACACTTTAAGACCCTTTTGGGACACTTCGCAAAGAAATAGGACACTTTGCAAACAAAAGGGACACTTTGCGAACAAAAGGGACACTTTGCAAACTTTTTTCCCAAGGTCCTAGTTTAACTTACTTATTGTAGACATGGAAAATGTACATTTCCGATTTGGCACACTTGATCCTGAT
>CM021102.1:750108815-750215764 GCA_007115665.2 Sequoiadendron giganteum | reverse complement strand
CTTTGAAGCTTTGTGTGGTAGTATTTAGTTAGTGTGTTCAATTTTTAGGCATTGCTTTGTAATTAAGTTGTTTCTTTGTAGTTGTTGTCCTAACAGTCAGTCTGTAAAGAATGGAGGTTTAGTTACATTCCCACTGTACTTTGTGTATGGGCCCTTGGGAATTGTGACTAGGCTCCATGTCTATAAATAAGATAGGGTTAGGAGTGGTTAGGAGTCAGGAAATCACTGTGGGAGTCTTCTCTTAGGCAAGCTTGACAGTGTCTGGCTAGGAAAGACAAGAAGTGAAAAGCACTTGGTTTGTAGGGGTGACCATTCCCTATCAAGTCATGCTATGGAGAGGGTAGAAAGATGCCTTGCAAAGACTTGGCATGAAGGAGGAGGCTTCACCAGTCCATTTGGAGGGAGAATAAACTGACAGTTTGCTTTCTGGTGAGGAAATGGCTTAAAAAAGGCTTAAATTGCTAAATGGAGGGTTATGGCTATGTACAGATAGATGAGGATTAAGGCCTTTGGAATCCTTGATGGATAGACACAAGGACCAGGAATCCCAAGAGAAGATCCTATGTTCTTTGGAGAACTTTAGATTTCTAGCTTGTTTCCTTAGGAAGTAGGCCTAATTTGAAAATCCTAGGCTAGTAGCCTTTTTAACCCTAGATGAGGGTTTGGTGAAAGCGATGGAAAGATGGAGTTAGGTGGATCTTTCAGAGCCATATCAGGATGGAGTGAAGTCATTGGAAACATCTCCACACCCTTGCAAAGCTAAGGTTTAGTTCTTGGAGAATGTTAGTCTTTAGGGTAGACTAAGGGCTAAGCAAGAGTTAGAGGTATTGCACCAAGATTGACTTGGTAGGTTGGATTGTTATGGTAGTGGGGTTGGCTAGGAGAACTAGGGGTACCTAAACATGAAGATGGTCCTAAAGGTTAAGGAGGTGAAGTAAGACACCAAGGATATCTTGCAAGTAAAGATCCAAAGCACGGAACAATGATTGTTCCATCCAACCCTACCCTATCAGAGTGTGCATTCCAATTTTAAGATTTCCACAACTCATTTTGATAGAGTTTTAGAAGGCCGAGTTGAATGGTTTTGTGAAGGGTTGTTGTCTACACAATAAAATCTGCTAAAATGACCAAGTTTTGAGGATGATATCAAGCAATTGAATGATTGTCAAGAAAAACCAAATGATGCTTTTGATTCTCTCCATCTCAATGTGCATTTATGTCAATTTTGAGAGCTTTAGGACATCATTTTTAATTTTTTCAAAATCAATTCCAAATGGGTTTTACTCAGTTTGAAGACTGTACTTCCAAAATGTTGCAAAAAAGGTCAACTTTGATGTTTAATATCTTGTAAAGGAAGAATATTGAGGAAAACCCCATTTGACAACATGTTCATGTGAGATAAATTATGAGTAGTTTTCCGCATCAATTATGTAGGCAACCTAATCTATTTTTTTCATACTACAAAATGTTAGAAAACAAATTTTGACAAATACCCACTTGAATTTAGAGATAAAGAATCATGAAATTTGATCAATTGAGGTTGTGCTCAAATTAATATTAGAGAAGATACCTTAAAGAATTATTTGGTAGAGGTGATTGAATTGGTTGGTAGGAATAATTAAAATCAGATCTAAAGAATGATGCAACCACCGAACGATATTATTGTTGTTTATTTTCATTGATGCTCTCAAACTATGTATATGTTATAGCATGGATGATAATAACCAAAATACCAAGTCACACTGTAGGTTTGAATAGTTAGAACTGTGCCCATATTGCATCTCAAATATTAATGACAAATATGTATATCACTATTACAAACCAAGATTACAAGATAAAAGGAGTGGTACGTTTTTTAACATAACGAAGATGATGTAGGTACCTACAACTTAGATTTTAAAATCTTATCTCAGCAAGATTACTAACCACTTTTGCATACTCTTGAGAGTTAAGAACATAAAACACATTTGGATGAAGTTTCTAAAGGACACCTTATTATGGGGAAAAGGTTTTTAGCTTCAGTCATGCTCTTATAACTATCAAGTTTTGACACCATTAAAGAAATAAATTGAATAAGATACAATTGGCATAAGCAATACCAAATTTTACATACTATACTCGAATCTTCTCCATCCGAGCCAAAAATAGAGATGGTAAAGCTCATCAAAATATTATTTGTGAGAAGTTACAGTTAGTAATACTTGAGTTGACACTTATGCAAAGTATGAGAGCAAGAAAAAATGCATGAACTGCCTAGAAAAATACATCATGGAAAATGGATCGTGTGGGGCCACAACTATTGAATATGTACAAATTTTCTTTATTGAAAGGGATTGAAAAAACTCTCAATCATATGCAAATTTGTAGGAGTAAATACGAATTCCTTGAATAAAAGGGGAGCTTTACATTAGAGATGAATATCCACCAAAGTACAATGGAATCTCAAGCTACTCTTTCAATAGAAATATAGGTCATACCAAATAAATTCTATGCTGAATTTGTAAAGAGATTAGAACATCCCATTAAACAAGGCATGCATCATGGTGTACTTTTGATTATAGTAGAGGCTTGAGTGCAATTTTGAATTCAAAGCTAAGGATGAAGTGAAAGGAATATAGCTTGAAGTATTGCCTCTTGTGTTGGTCAACTATGCAAGAATGGTAGAGAGTGTAGTAAGAGATCATACCCCGCATCGCCATAGGCACAAACCCTAAAATGGTGCAGTTTTGCAAAGGAAAAAATTCATTGGCCAAACAAGTGCCTATCGATTGGATAAAATTTTCATGGAGGAAATTAAAGGATAATTGAAAGCTTTGTAATGCGTGATTATTTTTATTCAAAGAGTATTTTACACCGGTTGAAGATGCACAAATTAAATACAAAGTAACAAACTTTCACCAATATGGGAAATATTTTCACCAAAGGAGTTATAAAGAGGATGATTATTTTTATATTTAATTGATGAAAAGTGAAGTTTCTAGCAAAGGAAGATTATTATTTTTTACAAAGATGCTATAATGAAGATTAAAATATTTAATTTACCGAAGGCAATTAATTAAATATTTTTGTCAAAGAAGAAGAATATTGAAGAGATGCAGCGAATAGATATGAAGGGTCATAACCCTAAAGATACAATGTATATATGTAGGATAAAATAAAATCATCAAGGATAGGAGGTAGTAGGTTAGGAAATTACCAGTAGTTGGATAGGTTGATCAATTCTTGAAACAAAACTTTATGCTATGTATTACAAAATATTTCAGAATAATATAATGGACAAGAAGACTTAATTTGGTGATCCAATTATGGCATCAATTGTTTGTTGAATTAATTGAAATTATTATTTGGTTTTCCCCAAGGTTGACATTTCCTTATTATTTAAATTGATGTATCAAGGATATATTCAATTTAGTAAGGTACATTTGTTGTTCTTGTGTGGTTTAGTTAACTAGCTCCTTCAAGGAAGGATTAAATTATTTTAATTAATCATAGTAATCTAGAAAAAGGTCAATTGGATCAATAAGAAGAACTTGATAATTGCATCCTTGCATCCTTGCACGTTTATGCTAGTCATAAACTTCTAAAAGTGTCAAACAATTCAAATTATATCTAGTAAGTAAGTCACATATCATATACCTCTTGACTTTGTTAGCCCAATAAGAGTAGGCACTGGTCATACCAATTCCATTTTAGAATTTTATAAATTTTTATTCAAACATTCACATTTCAAATTCAATACTAGGAGTAGGCGAAATTAACAAGATTTCATCTATTTCACTTTGTGCCACGGTGGATAGATCCATAAACTCAACCAAATCACACATTCATTTAATATGCTTCAGCTATTAAGGTTCATCCACCTAGGTCTGGTAGAGCCTGAAGTGTAGGGAGTCATCAACCGAATAGGTTATCTTCATACATTGGTTCAAAAACATTGCAAGTCCGATCATAGAGTCTGACATCCTCTTAGGATTTGTAACTTGCATTTTTTAGATCCAACAATCCTAGTGGGCTTAAAACTTATATTTTCCAGATTTATAGAGGCTCCTGCAACCTCCACTTCAGTCTTTAGTAGTTTCCAAGTGCATTTATATGATCTATTAGGTTATCTTGCCTTGTTTACTCTTTATTTACTCATTTTTGTAGTACATCATGTGTTTTCAAGCAATATAGATTCTCTTAGTTTATGTTCAATAGTAAGATTTATTTATCATATTTTTGCATTTAGCATACTTCACATTAGAATTTCAACCACATTTCAATCCCTAGTATTGAATGAATCATAAGATTTATTCTCCCCATGAAGGGATACCCCTTTCCTTCTAGGTGGAAAACCTAGAAAGTTGTAGTGGACCCATTCCTTTACCCAAAGCATAAATTTTGCAGTTCATTAACAGTAAGGAGAAAGTACTTACAATAGGAAATTGACTTGATGATGATGAACAAGAAGACCATGCAACTTTACTTCATGACTTTCCTAAAGTTTTTGCTTGGACATATTCAGACATGTCAGGAATTGATGCTAAGATAGTGACACACAATATAGTCCTTGCCAAAACCGCTAAAGTAATTAGAAAAAATATATGAATGATGAATCCTAAGATAGCCTTATTGGTGAAGATCAAGATTAAGAAACTTCTTGAGGCTATATTTATATGCCCTATAGATTATTCTTCTTGGATCTCAAATATCGTTGCAATCATGAAACCTCATCATCGTATTAGGATGCGTACAAAATTTAATGATTTTAAAAAAGCATCTTTAAAAGATGATTTTCCCCTTCCTAATATTAACATGATAGTTGAAAATACTACGTTACATGCTTTGTTTTCATTCATAGATGTATTTTCTAGATACAATCAAATCTTCATCAACCCTCAAGATCAAGACAAAACAACATTTATATAGTTTGGGGAACATTTTGTTGGGTAGTTGTAGTGTAGGAAAATGTATGCCCTTGGATTTTCACACTTTTTTGGTCCCACCTTGCTTTATTTATCCCTATTTATGTCTTAATTAGTCCTATTTTGCATCCACAAGCCCAATGAACTATGTATTTTTATGGCTAATCCCGACAAATATCAAAGGATAAATGATAATTTAATGATTTTGTCTGAGTGTCCCTAATTTTTGGGTTGGGAGTAAGATGCCACCTAGGGCATCTTTGTCCCCAAAAGGTCTTGGGACCTTGATTTTAAATGGACCTTAAATGGGCCCCTTTTTGGAGTTTGTGCCCCAAGTTTTAAAACATGGGACTAAGATGCCACCTAGGGAGTCTTAGTCCCCCTTAGGGTATTTTCAGGATTTAATTTCAAATCTTGGCACGATATAGCCTCCCTTAAGTAGTGAATTCATATTTCAGATTTTTGTGGTGTAACTTTAATATATTAAGCATGAATAAGTATAAATACAAGGTTATTTCATTCATTTGCATCCTAGCAACTTGAGTATTCATTCATAATAGAAAATTATATTTCACAAGAGCATTCAAGAGAAATTGTTAAAGAATTTGGATCCATCATCAAGATTCAAGCATAATATCAAGGATATTATTGTGTCATGTGTGTTTTTGAGCTAAAATTTGTGATGTAGGATTTTGGTTTAGGCAAGTAATTCAAGTCAAGATCTATCAAGAATTCAAGAATTTCAAGATCTAAATTCAAGCTACCCATCTCACACAATTTTGTAGATTTCATAAAAAGGGTTTAGTGAGTTGCAACATAGAAATTTGTTCATTCATCATTTCCCTCCTTTATTTCATTTCATTTCAAGGTTTAATTACTAACAAGGTGTTTGACCAATGCAAAACCCCATTTACTAACAACCGACAAGTTTTGCCTCACTTGCGTGTTTGTGTTTGTAGATTTAGGTTGAAGACTTGAAGATCATTTGAAGTGAAAAGTTGCATTGCAAAGTTGTCATTATCATGGAAACTCAACTATAGGCCAGATCTAGAATTTTTAGGACCTAAGATCTGAGAAGAAGGAACTGCAGACATTGAGCCTTTGGATCACATTTAGATATTTCAAAAATTCAAAATAGGACTAAGACAACAGTAAGTGCATCTTAGCCCTCCCAAGGGTATTTTATAGTGATTCTTTCAGATTCTATTCTGACATTTGAAGATTCTGAATTTCCCCTAAACAGTGTCAACAAGACTAACACAACAATAAGGGAATCTTAGTCCTCCTTGGCACATTTTTACAACATTTTGAAATTTTCATAATCCTCATCACATTTCTAGACTTCCTAGGTACACATACCCTAACTTGTTTTTGCTTAATTTCATCATTTTCATTCATGATTTGACTTGCATTACTAGGTTTTGTGAGTTGAATGTTAAATTGTCTTTTCCAAGATTTTTCTTGGTGGTGAACCTTTTAAAGCCTAAAACAACCCCTCCTAGGTCCTCCTTGTTGAGAATTGACTCACCTTTGTTTTGATAGTCAATCCAATTTGGGCTCCTAGGACATTCTTGAGTGAAAATTGGAGAAGAGTGGTGTTCTATGACCTAGGTTATAAAGCACCCACTTTTCACCATTGTTCATTTTGGTGAACCTGACATTTTAGATTATTCATTCATTTTCTGATTTTGAGTTCATTAAATTCCTAGATCTAGGTTGCCTTCATTCTCGCATTGCATCTTACATTAGTAAAAGTGCATCTAGGATAACTTCTCATATTTTCATTAGTGAAAGTGCATATATGTTTCATGTTTTATTTCTTGCATCATCTTATCTTATTGAAAAACTGAAAAGTGCATTGCCAATCATCCTAATTGCATTTAGGAAAATTGTTATTGCATTCAAAATTGAAAAAATTGCTTTCAACTTTACATTTAATTTCTTGTCATTAGTCACTTTTTCTTTCATTTATTTGCACAAATTTTTATTTCTAAGCATCAAGTCCCTGGGTAGGAAACCTAGGAACACTCTAAACAATCCATATTTTGTTGGTTTTTTGCAAAACACCTCTACTGGGACTAATATTCCCTTACTGGCATCTTAGTCCCTCTGTGGGTTTTGACTCAAAAACCTCTCTATGTTGTTTGTTGTCTATTCTATTTTCTGAAACCTTAGAATTTCACTAGTAGGACCAAGACACACTTACTGGCATCTTAGTCCCTATTGACTTTGACTTTTTAGTTCTTAAGGTTTGAAATTTCTTTTATGTGCTTTTTCTTCGTACTTTCAATTTTCTATTATAGTTTGCATAATTTCTATTATTCCAATTTCTCTCATTTCAAGTGTAATTGTCAACATAGGATATTGTGTTCATTGCACTTTCTTTGGTTTATCCCTTGCATGAGTTGTACTAATTGGTGTCCTACTACTAATATTGTGGTTAGATGAAGTGTGAGACTCATGGCATCCCACAATAAAACACTCATTGTGGATCTTGGGTTGTCTCGCTCTCTTACTCCTAGTGTTGGTACTAGTTCACTAGTATGGACCATACCTTTGATACCTATTTTTCTATGCCAAGTGTTCAAAAAATGGTTGATCATATCCCTCAAGAAAATATAATAAAAATGCATGAATACCTAGCCCATTTACAAGATAGCATGAGTACTGAAAATATTTACAACACTATTATACCTACCATAGATAGTATTCACCGCATAATGGAAAGTGATGAAGGACTGGAATTTGTGTGTAACATAGCTCACATATTTGGAAAACACCTTCCTTCCACCACCAATGGTGCTCAGAATTCAAACAATATGCAAAACCAGGGTGGAAATCAAATTCATCCCCCTTCAACCATAACCTCAAGTGACCACACCGATGCAACCAACTAGCAATTTCCTTCCTACCTCAAAAGTTTACACTCGTGCTCCTTATACCTATGTGACATAAAATTATATCTCCCCCCACAACCAATCCATTAACTTATCCTTCCAGCACATACACACCACCACCATATTCACCTCCATCTCAAAACACAAGAAATGACCCTATCATTAACCACCTTTTACAAATCCTTTCATCCATTCAACGTTAAGTTTCCACCATAAATCAAAATCAAAATGGTGGACACCTTCATACTATGTCAAAATCAACCCACTATATTTTGAGATATTGAGAACTCTAGTGCCATAAGGTATATAGATCCCTAGATTTGAGACATATGGAGGAAAGGGAGATTCTGCTAATCATTCTAATGCATTTACTGCTTTATGTAGAGACTTTATCCTTGAGGAAAAACTTTTGGATAATATTTTTCCCTGATCCTTGAAAGAAATTTCCTTGGATTGGTTTTCTACATTACCGAATAGCTCAATTCGTTCATTTAATTAACTTGTTGAAGCCTTTATTAACCATTTCCAAGTGCATATGGTTCCTAAAATGCAATTAGCTGATTTGATGAGATGTAAGAAAAATGAGGGTGAAAAATTCACTAACTTTATTTCACATTACCAATAACTTTATTCTCAAATAAATGTGAATATTCTTGATCCTCACCTTCAAATGATGTTTATAGAAAATTTAAAAAGTAATATATGATACAATCTTACCATGATGAAATTCCCTTCCTTCATGCACTTGTGCACTGTCCTTCAACATTATCAGAATTCTATAGGTAGTTGTGAATCAAAAACCACCTCTACCCATCCTATAAAGTGTGAGCCTTCAAACCAAAACACCTACCAACCTTTCAAGAGACAAAATAAAAGTTTCCTTCAACTAAATTCTACCCCCTAGCCTACCCAACAGGTTGATACCCAAGTAGTTTCTATAAAGAAGAGCAATCCTTATATGTTTGGGGATCCACAAAGACAATTTACTCCCTTACTCGACACACTTTAAAATATCATGACTTAGCTAATAAAAAACAACATGCTTACCTTACCTCTAGCTCAACCTCTTGACCCTAGAAAGATGTTATCTCTGAGATTTAGACACAATGCCTATTGTGCTTATCACCAACAAAAAGGACATGATACAAAACATTGCAATCATCTTAAACATCTTGTGCAAGACCTCATTGATTCTAATAATATTCAAATTGGAGGTGTGAATGAAAAATGTAATAGATTTGTAGCTGCTCCTAACCAAAACTTTCTAATGTTTACCAATCCCATGCCTAACCATAATATTTCAATTGTTAAGGTTAGTAAAACTAAGCCCAATCTGATGAGCATTGACATGGATGATGATAACATGAATAATTAAGAACAAAATACTATGGAAACTAATGAAAAAAGTTCTATTAGTATAATGATAGGAGTGATTGAAATTGAGCCTCGTATAAAAAACCATAATTCTTATTGATATTACTTCCTCTTCAGAAGAAACAATAAAAAAATGCACTTTATGGTCCTCTTTACACAATCGACAAAATCAATAATAGGCCCACTTCTGAGATTTGAATTGATCTCGTTTGTGGAGAGAATGTGATAATAGAGGAAATCTTATATGTGCATGAACTCACTCAAGAGAGATATTATAAACTAAAAGCATGGATTAAAATTAATGATGGTTTTTCTCGTGCTACAATGGGCTCGATCACACTCCCTTTACAAGTATGACCAAATAAATCAAATGTATCATTCACTATCATCTCTCATTCAGATCAATTTCATGTGAAGTTAGGCTACAAATGTCTCTAGTCCATGAATGTGGTTCCATCTATTGTCCATAAGCGCTTAATGCTTCCAGTTGGTAATGAAATATTAACTATGAACCATGGTGGCTTTAGACCTCTATCTTCTCATGGAAATTTTTCCTTTTATTATTTTTGTCTTGAGACCATGGAACCTATAAGACCCCATGAAGACTTCCTTTTCCTATCCTACCAAATGTTCAAACAAAAATTCATAGCCAAGTTCTCCCTTGAAAAATTTCCTCAACCCATGATTCAACCTCCACTTCTTGGAAAAAACAATATTGAGATTAAATCCCTATTGCAATAATGAAAAAAGGATTGAAGGTGTTTTCATTGATATCAATTGGTCAACTATTTATCTACTAGTTGGTGTTGGCAATATATGCTGAGGATATTGAGAAAATTCTTTAAAATAAATTTTATAGGTATTCAATTTTTTCTCCAATATTTTCCCCTATGTTAGTGTGGTTTAGATATGTTGGTTATGGTTGTTGAAGGTTTCTATATCCAAATTTTTGGATGTTGGTTTGTTGAGAAGTTTGAGTAGTGTTCACTAGTTTTGAACTATGTTTTTTTGTGTTCTATTTGAGGTATAGGAGAAATGTTTCTGGTCCAAATTTCTCTTTGATGAAATATTTTATCTTATGGTTCTAGAGTTAAGTTTTTTCAGCTGCATTGAAGATATTTTTTGTTTATGGAAGTTTCGAGCTTAATTGTTCTATGTGTTTTACATTGGTTTGGCTAACCTTGTATTAAGCACTATCTTCAAAGTTAATGAAGCATGTTAGATCTATTTTGGGTCTCTGTAAAGCATGTATTTGGGTCACCCTCATTATAATTCCACCCTAGGATGTTTGGCACCGACCTAATTTGAATTTGAAATTGGATGGTTGACTATGGATCCTTTTTTCAAGGTTGGAGATAGTATAAATAAAGGATGAGCTAGTAATGAAAAATGTAGAAGTGGAAAGAAGGAAGATAAGTGAAAGAGTAGATGTGACATTGATGCTATTGAGAAAGTGTGTGTGAGATGTGTGTGGTATATAAGTGTGAAGCTTATTGTTGAGTTTTTAGATGCAGTGAGTAGAAGGAAAACTCTATCATTCATGCAAGTTGATCAAGTAAATGTGGTGGAATCCTTTGTTGCATTTGTATTTTAGTCTCTCTGTAACAAGTCTTATTTATCTTCTTTGTATCTATATGGTAGTGAGCCCTCTGGGTTGTAGCTTTGTTGGATAGTGAGTCCTTATTTTAGGAAGTGAGCCTTTTTTGTAATTGGTTTTGATATTCTCTATAGTGTGAGTTAATCCTCACCATGGGTTCTCCCTCATTGTGTTTTCCATGGAAATATGGTGTTACTGTGTTTATGTGTTGGATTTGAGATTTTCCATTGGAATTTGATGATTAATAATTTATGTAGTTTTAAGTATTAGTTTCAGTGATGAATTAAAGGTCAAAATCTATGACAACTAATTCACCCCCCCTCTCAATTGCCCTATTCAAGAATTGGTATAAGAGCTCGATTCCTTGGTTCAGAGCTTAACCACTTGAAGAAGGTTCGAGATGGCTAGTAAGATGGTATCTGATTATCTAAGGTTTGATGGAAGTAATTATGGTATCTCAAAAGTTTTTATGGAAGAATATTTGGAGTATTGCATATATGATGTGGAGAAAGCTTACAAAAATCCCTACGCTCCTCTTGCTAATGTTCTAAGTACATTTGAAGAAATCAAATTACATGAAGTGAAAAATAAGGTGAAGTTCATCTTGAAGAATAATTTGGTACATTTCGAGTTGATTAAGGTTCAAAATTTAAAGACAGCTAAGGAGGTCTGGGATTCTTTAGAAAGAGTACATGATGGTTATGAAAGAGTTAAAGAGGTGAAATTTTAGAATTTGGAAACACAGTTTGATCTTATACATATGTCTGAAGATAAAAAATTTAAATCTTATGTACAAATATTGGATGAGGTAGTGGCTATAATGCGATATTTTGGTGCTACTATAGATGAAACCAGGATTGTAAAGAAGATTCTCAGAACTCTTCTTGATTATTACAGTGTCGTGCAGGAGCACCCATGTGATTTTGATTTGTCATTATTTTAGTTTTGTGTCTCTTATGTAATAAGGTCATTTTGGATCATCTTCATGTTTGTAATGGTCTAGATGAGGTCTTAGGAGGATTGGTGTGGTCAAGTTTTCAAAAATGTAAAAGTTGTCAATATTGTCAAAAAGTTGCAAATTGTGCAACATGAAGAGTCAAAAGTTGTAAAAGATGGATTTGAATGGTTGTAACTTAAAAATGTAGTTGAGAATAGTTGGGAAGTGGTGGAGAATTATTTTTGTGGTTGAGGCAAGGATTGGAAGTCACAATTCTGAAGTTTAAGCAATAAAATTGCTTTGTTTCTTGCAAATCTGGATGTTGCATCACTATTATTTGATGTAGTACGGTATTTTATGAAATTTTCATGATCTACACATGATTAGGTGTGATATAGGATTGATTTAGCTTTCATTTTAAATTTTTTTGGTTGTGTTTTGTTAATTTTTATGTAATTTATGATCAAATTGGTGACTATCACTTCCAAAAAAATTCTATAACCGGCATGTTGCAGCACATGGTACAAATTTTATATTCCATATCTTGATCTCAAACCAATTGGGATTGAAATACATGTGAATATACTTTATAATTCACTTGGTCTCATTTATTTTTATTGAGTTTGGAGAGAGATATTACAATTTTGGCAAACACAATTCAAAACTATCATAAACCCTAGGCAGGGTAACTAGTGACTTTCAAAATATGATTTATCATGTTTCCATGGTGAAAAATTCTGAATTTTTGTTTGAGAGCCTTAAATGGTGTATATTACAATCATACAAATTTCCAGGGTTCCATATTAAGGTTTTCATGTGTTTTGATGATGCCCTAGGTCTGATTTTTCATGTTTTATGCTTAATTGGCAAAAGGATAGACCATTTTTGAAGGGCTACGTAGAAAGTAATCTAACTTGATTTTGAGAAATGTTGTATAAATCCAAAATGGGTATCTAGAAATATATTTAAATTTTTAAGATCATGTCTTTACTAAAAGTTATGGCCAAAAGACCTAATTTGTTGCCCCCATATTTTAGGTTTTAAATATTGAAGGCTTGTGATGAAAAACCCACCAAATTAGGGTTCTAGAGTTACATAGTTTGTTTGATTGAGTTAGCATAGAAGCAATCCACCCTACTTTACATAACAGTGAGAAGGTGAGTGCTATTGAGTAGACTATAGATTATAAGACTTGTACTAAGGATTTGTTGTTAGGATTTTTGACATCTTATGAAATGAGGAAATCGAATCTAAGAAATGGAGGCAAATCAAAGACTTCTTTTAAAGATTCAAAATTTGAAGATGCATATGAAGATAAATTTGATGAAATAGAAGCTAACTTTGTTAGAAGAATGAGAAAATTTTTTAGTAAGTATGAAGGTAAGTTGCCCTTTAAATGATTTAGTTATGGAGAAATAGGTCATTATGTTGCAAAGTGTCTCGAAAGAGCTAAACGGAATAAACAAAGATATGAGAAATAAAAGAAAGAAAATAATATTAAAAAATAATACTATGTGAATGAGAATACTAGTATTTCAGATGAAGATTCAGAATATGAAGATCCAGATGACAATGAATACGTGTTATTGGAAATTAATGATGAACCTACTTCTACTAATTTAGAAAAATAGGTAAAGGAAACTCCTCTGGAGAAGGAGAAGGAGAAAACTGAAGGTATGGTTATCTATACCCTACATGGTAAACAAGAAAATATTTTTTGGGTAGTTGAAAGTGGTTGTTCACATCACATGGCTGGTGATAAGAGTAAGTTTTTTAAGCTTGAGAAATATGATGGAGGCTTGTTTATGTTCAAAGGTGATACTGGTGCTAAAATATGTGGGATAGATTTAGTAAGTTTTGATGGAAAGCATCATACAGACGATGTTTACTATATGAATGGATTAATGAATAATTTTTTGAGTGTTGGTCATATGTATAGAAAAGGATATGATCTTGTGTTTAGGGATGAGAAATGTGAGACTCAAAAAGGATCTGAAACATTGATTACTACAAGAAAGAAAATTGAAGGGAATATTTATCAACTTAAGCATGCTAATGGATTATGCTTTATGACTCAGATAAATGATAGTTGGTTATGGCTTAGGAGAATGTTTCACATGAATTTTGATAGCTTGGAAAGGATTAGTTTTGTTCAGGTTGTGAGATATTTACCAAGAATTAAAAAGCTTGCTAATGCTTTTTGTAGGAATTATCAGTTCTGGAAGCAAGCAATAAATCATTACAAATCAAAGGAACAATCTACTACTAGACTACTTGATTTAGTTCATATAGATCTTTGTGGTCCTATGAGAGTGTGAAGTCTACTTGTTGAAAATTACTTTATTCTTTTAATTGATGATTATTCTATACATACATGGGTTACATTTCTTATAGACAAATCAGATGCATTAGATAGATTCAAGGGATTCAAGGCTATGGTTGAAAATAAAGTGAATTTGGGGATAAAATTCTTAAGATCTAACAGAGGTGGAGAATTCACCTCTCATGAGTTCAATATGTTTTGTGAATTGCATGGAATAGAGAGACATTTACCTTCTTTGAGATCTCCTCAGTAGAATGGATTTGTTGAGAGGAAAAATAGAACAGTTCAAAAGGTTGCTAGATCCATGATTACTGAAGCTAGTTTACCAGAATTTTACTAGAAAGAAGCTATTCATACTACTATTTACATATTAAATCAAGTTCAAGCAAGATAAAATAGTGCAAAGACTCCCTATGAGCTATGACATAGAAGAATTCCTATAGTTAAATATTTCAAGGTATTTGGAAGAAAATGCTATATCAAAAGAGATGAGGAAAATTTGGGTAAGTTATATGCAAGAAGTGGTGAAGGAATATTTATTGGGTATTCTACTAAAATAAATGCATACAGATGTTTCAATAAAATAATGATAAAAATTTTAGAGAGTTTGAATGTGAAGGTTGATGAGACAATAAAGAATTCTATTTATATTGAGGATATGTGTCTAATAAACATGATTGTGCAAGAGTAGAATAAATTTTGGAAGAACATGATAAAGATGAGCAAGAGAAGAAAGATAAATAGGATGAACGAAAAAAAGATGCTTCGGTGATGTCCCCTAGGACACCGAAATATGCACAAAGGAATCATTCAAAAAATGAGATTATTGGAGATAAGACAAAAGATGGGTTAACTAGAAGTAAAGTTGTTGCTAAAGTAATTTTTTGTCTATTCTTTGAGATTGAGCTGAAGAAAATAAGTGAAGCTTGTAAAGATGAACATTGGAAGGAAGTGATGAAAGAATTTTTGCAGATTGAGAAGAATTCGAATTGGGAATTGATCCCAAGATTGACAAACAAAAATATGATTGGATCAAACTGGGTATTCAAAAATAAGTTGAATAATAATGGAGAAGTTGTCATAAACAAAGTGAGGCTTGTGTGTAAAGGCTACTCACAAGTAGAAGGTATAGATTTTTAGGAGACTTTTTCCTTGGTAGAAAGAACACAAGCTATAAGTACTTTCCTAGTATTGGTTGCTTATAAATATGTCAAAGTCTATCAGATGGATGTCAAGTCAACATTTCTTAATGGTGACCTAGAAGAAGAAGTTTACATGGAAAAAATTGAAGGATTTTAGTTAACAAATCAACTAGATATGTTGTGCAGATTGAAGAAAGCTTTATATGGATTGACGCAAGCTCCTGGATCTTGGTATGCAAGGTTAGACAAGCATTTGATTCAAAAAGGATTTAACAAAGGTATGATAGATAGTAGTTTGTACTTTAAGATTGATAATGACAAAATCTTGATTGTACTTGTATATTTTGATGATATTATTTTTGGAGGAAATGAAAACATGTGCAAGATGTTTGTGGAAGAGATGCATAAATAATTTGAATTTTTTATGTTTGGGGGGATGAATTTCTTTCTTGGGCTACAAATTAATCAAACAGAGAAAGGAATTTTCATTTAATAGTCTAAGTATGTGAGAGAGATGTTGAAGAAGCTTGGGATAGATGGTTCCAAACTGCTATGTACTCCTATGGTGACTGGTTGCAAATTGGGTAAAGATGATGATTTACCTAAGGCTGATCAGAGAAGGTATAGATCTATGATTGGAGGATTATTGTATTTGACTACTATTGGATCAGATATTATGCATGTTGTTTGTTTAGTGGCTATATTTCAAGAAAATCCAAAGGAAAGCCATGTTTTTGTAGTTAAAAATATATTTAGATATTTGAATGGCACTTCAAATTATGGATTGTGGTATCCTAAAGATGTTTACTTTACACTTAGTTCCTATACATATGTAGATTGGTTTGGATGTGTAGATGATAAAAAGAGTAAAAGTGATGGTGCATTATTTATTGGATGCAGATTGGTGGAATGGTTGATTGAGAAGCAAGATTTAGTCTACTTGTCCACTGTTGAAGCTGAGTATATTGTTGTTGCATATTGTTGTAAACAAGTTCTATGGATGAAACAAACATTAAAAGATATCACAATGCTATATGATGATCTTATTTCTATCTTCTATGATAATACAAGTGAAATTAATATTTCTAGGAATCCTATGATGCACTCGAGGATGAAGCATATATCTATAGATATAATTTCTTGAGAGAGAAGGTCATGGAGAATGAATTAAAACTTGAGTATATTTTGATGAAGAATCAAATTGTTGATATTTTCAAGAAGGATCTTTCTAAAGATACTTTTGAGTATCTCTAGGAGAAGTTAGGGGTTATTTCCCATCCTTTCATAAACTAAGATTCATATGGAAATGCATCAGTCTAGTGGATTCATGGTTCTATATTTTGGGACTGATTTTTTGGTGGCTACCTCTCAGAGGGAGTAGGTAGTTTCAAGAGTTGTTATTATGAGTATTATTTTTTCATGTGAAAGGAAGATTCAATGAACATATCTTTTTTCCTTTTCCATGTATGTCAAAGGGGGAGAGAAAGCATGTGAAAGGGAAAGAAAGATAATAAGAGAAAGCAGGTAATGAGAAAGATGATCTTCTGAGGGGGAGAAGAAAAAATAAAAATACTAAGAAGTATATTCAGTTGTGGTATGGTTTCTTTGATGGTTTTTCACCTCATGTGTTGCCATAAATGAAAAAGGGGGAGATTGTTCCAAGAATGAAGAAATGATTGAAGGTGTTGTCATTGATGTCAACTAGTCAAATGGTTATCTACTAGTTGTTGTTGGTTGTATATGTTGAGGATATTGAGAAAAATGTATAAAGAAATTTTATAGGTATTCAGTTGTTGCTCCAATATTTTCCCCTATATTCATGTGATCCATATATGTTGGTTATGGTTGTTGAACAATGCTATATCCAAATTTTTGGTTGTTGGTTTGTTGAGAATTTCGATTTGTGTTCACCAATTGTGAACTATTTTTTCTATGTTTTGTTTGAGGTCCGAGAGAAATGTTGATGGTCTAGATTTCTCTTTGATGAAGTATTTTCACTTGTTGTTCTAGAGTTAAGCTATTTTGGTTGCATTAAAGATATTTTTTGTTTCTAGAAGTTTAAAGATTAATTGTTCTATCTGTTTTACACTATTTTGGTCAACCTTATGTTAAGCCCTATCTTTTAAGTTAATGAATAATTTTGGATCTATTTTGGGTCCCGATGAAGCATGTGTTTGGGTCTCCCTCATTCTAAATTCACCCTAGGATTTTTTGCACCAACCTAATTTGAATTTGAAATTGGATGGCCGAGTTTGGATCCTTTTTTCAAGGTTAGAGAGAGTATAAATAAAATATGAGCTAGTAATGAAAAATGTACAAGAGGAAATAAGATAAGTGAAAGAGTAGATCTGACATTGATGCTATTCCGAAAGTGTGTGTGAGATGTGTGTGGAAAATAAGTGCAAAGCTTAATGTTGAGTTTTTAGATGCAATGAGTAGAAGGAGAACTCTATCATTCATCCATGTTGATCAAGTAATTGTGGTGGAATCATTTGTTGCATTGGGATTTTAGTCTCTTTGTAATAATTATTCTTTGTATTATTTGTCTGTCTATGGAAGTGAACCCTCCGGGTTGTAGCCCTATTGAATAGTGAGTCCTTATTTCAGGTAGTGAGCCTTTTTGTAATTGGTTTTGATATTTTCTATAGTGATATTTAATCCTTACTGTGGTTTTTCCCTCATTTGGTTTTCCACATAAATCTGGTTTTATTATGTTTGTGTTGGATTTGAATTTCTACATTATCATTTGATGATTAATCATTTGAGAAATTTTAAGTATTAGTTTTGGTGATTGAAATAAAGGTTAGAACATATGACAACTAATTCACCCCCCCTCTTATTTGGCTTATTCAAGAAGCCCTTTCATCTAAACAAGACCCATCCATCAAAAATCCCTTTCCTATTTCCTACAAAAGACCAAGAGAAAACCAAACAAGTCTTAATCTACCTCCTAAGAAAATTTATAAAGTCAAAGAGAAATTTGTTGAACAACCTTACATTGTTTCTTTCATTCTTCCCTCACAAGAAGAAAAGAAACCTATGGTTGAAAAAATCTCTCCTACACAAATGCAACTTAAACACCATGATAAAATGAAATTGAAATGCTAGAGAGAATAGACATAGATTTTGTGCTATTGCTCGCAAAATAAACGAAGAAAAAAACATAGAAAATCCAAATCCAAATTTGAAAAAATAAATAAACGATGAGCCTCCTCCATTACCAGAACAAACATATCCTATGTCTCCAACACAACAAGGACCAACACCTTCTATGGATATTATCATTTTTCCTATTATTGTGGTTAACTTGGATGGCGATGAAGAAACAACTAAAATTGATGAGCAAGTGAATAATGAGTTGAATTTTCTATTTTCCTCTTCTATGAGCTTAGACAATAATGACTGTGATGATCCTCCTAAAGTGAGTGATGCACCATGTGTTGAACCTAGTGATTCTCCTAGTACAACACTTGATGTTGTCCCTCTCGCTAGTGATTTGCATTCTACATTTACTGAAAAATATTGGGAGATGAATGACCTACTTTAGGTTGACTCTCTTTTGCCTTACTATTCTTTTGCACTATTTCCTTTTCTTGTGAAATTTCATGTGTGTAATGTTATCCTCCATATTGTTTGATGTTTCATCTCTATGTGCATTCCTTTATTTGTACCTACATTCTTCTATATGTTGTAATCTTTTTCCTTTGCATTGGTCTTTACCTTTTATTTTCATTTTGTCATGTGTTTTTTTTTTGGGGATGATGTAAGGTTTTGAGACACCCTATATCTCTTCCATGTTGACCCAAAAGGTTTTTTTTTTTAATCTCTTTGTGTCATTCTTCTAGTTCTATGTGTATTTGGGGAATGATGATAGTTCCTAGCTCTCTAATATCATTGTATAAAAGACAAATACTGACCATGAATTCATAGATCCCTATGTTTTCTTCTGAGGGGCAACCCTCTTTTCGTTTTTCTCTTTCATCTTTGTCTACTTTAAATTAATTTCTCACAACACATTTTTTAGCAATTTCTTTAAAGTGGGGGCATACATTGGCATTATTTTGGCATGATTTCGTTTACATTTTCACGTTCCTTGATGTGATTTTATTACTTCATGTGATGTCTTTTTCTCTTTGTGGTGACATTGGGAGTAATGTCCTTCAAGAGCTTGATCTATCTTAGCATATTACATTCCTCTTAGTGGTGATGTGATGCATTGTATTCCCTAAGTTGTGAATCTTTTATCCTTTTATTGGTCCTCTCTTGGACACATTAGGAACAATATCCCCTAAGATTAAGACCTTGAAAAAACTAAGAAAAATCCCTTTGAACACCCCTCTTTCTTGTTGTATTGCATTTTTGTACCTTATTAAATTCATGTAGGTATGGCTTTGATATGGTTATTTGGGGCTCACCTAGTGGACAACTAGCTTCACTAGCCCTTGTGAGTCTGCATTTTTCTCTTTGTACCTTATTAAATTGATGGAGGTATGTCTTTGATATGGTCTCATGGGCCTCACTTAGTGAAAAACTAGCTTCATAGCCCTTGTGAGCATGCATTTTCCTCTTTGTACCTTATTAAAGTCATGGAGGTATGGCTTTGATATGGTATCTTGGGTCTCACCTAGTGAACAACTAGATTCACTAGCCCTTTTCAGGGTGCATTTTTATTTGTCTTTATCATAGTCATGGGGGTATGACTTTGGTATGGATTTCCTAGGGCTTACCTAGTGAAAAAATAGCTTCACTAGCCCTTGTGAGCATGTGTTTTTGTTTGCATAGTGGATAGTGCATTCCACTTGTAAACCTTTTTGGACAAACAACCTTGACCCACTCCATAGCGTGTTGGATGCCCAGACAAAGCTTGATCCATTGCATTTTTTTTTTCGTTTTCTTTTTATATCTTTGATGGTGTATGTTTTCGATATGGTTATGGCTTCATATATTATCCACAAGTGTGTTCCTTTGTGCCTATGTTGGTATTCTATAGGAATATTTATCCTAGAGTCCTGACCACCCTCTTGGTTATTTTTATCCTATTTTTCTAGCAATCAAACATTAGAATTCCTCTTGATTGCATGGTTGGCTACTTTAGTGTGAGTTTGAACAAGTTCTTCCTCTCACTAAAGTGGGGACTAAATATAGTGTATGAAAATGCATACTCTTGCATTTTCACACTTTTCTGGGCCCACCTTTCTTTGGTTATCCTTATTTATGTCTTAATTGGTCCTATTTTGCATCCATAAGCCTAATGAATTATATCTTTCTATGGCTAGTCCCAACAAACATCAAAGGATAAATGATAATTTAATGATTCTGGTTGTATCCCTAATTTTTGGGTCAATAATAAGATTCCACCTATGACATATTTTCCCCCAAAGGTCTTGGGACCCTCTTTTTAAAAGCACCCTAAATGGGCCCCTTTTTGGAGTTTGTGCCCCAAGTTTCAAGCCTTGGGACTAAGACGCCACCTAGGGCGTCTTAGTCCCCCTTAAGTTATTTTTGGGATTTAATTTCAAATCTTGATGGGATTTATCCTCCTCTAATTAATGAATTCATATGTCGGCTAGTTGTGGTGTAATTTTGGGATATTAAGCACGGATAAGTATGAATACAAGGTTATTTCATTCTTTTTAATCCTAGAAACTTGAGTATTCATTCATAATAGAAAATTGGAGTTCACAAGAGCATTCAAGAGAAATTCTTCAAGCATTTGGATCCATCATAAATATTCAAGCATCATATCAAGAATATTCTTGCATCATGTGTGCTTTTGAGCTAAGATTCATCATGTAGGATTTTGATTCAAGCAAGAAATTCAAGTCAAGGTCCATCAAGAATTCAAGCATTTAAAGATCTATATTCAAGATATCCATCTCACAAAAGTTTGTAAATTTCATAACAAGTTTTTGGTGAGTTGCAACATAACACTTTGTTCATTCATCATTTCTCTCCTTTATTTCATTTCATTTCAAGGTTTAATTACCAGCAAGGGGTTTTACCAAGGCAAACCCTCATTTACTAACAATCAACAAGTTTCTCCTCTCTTGCATATTTATGTTTGTAGATTTAGGTTAAAGACTTGAAGATCATTTTAAGTGAAAATTTAAAAAGTTGTAAAGTTGTCATCCTCATAGAAACTCAGCTATAGGCCAAATCTAAAAGTTTTAGGACCTAAGATCTGAGAAGAAGGAAGTGTAGACATTGAGCCTTAGGATCACATTCAAATATTTTAGAAATTCAAAATTGGACTAAGGAAATAGTAAGGTCTTCTTAGTCCTCCCAAGGGTATTTTGTCGAGATTCTTTTTGATTCTATTCCAACATATGAATATTTTTCATTTCCCCTAAAAAATAGCAGTGACACTAAGACAACAATAAGGGTGTCTTTGTCCTCTCTAGCACATTTTGACAACATTTTTGCTTTTAAAAAATTCTCATCACATTTCTAGACTTCCTAGGTATACATACCCTAACTTGTTACTTAATTTCATCATTTGCATTCATGATTTGACTTGCATTACTAGGTTTTATGAGTTGAATGTTAAGATGTTTTTTTCCAAGATTTCGCTTGGTGGTGAACCCATCAAAGCCTAAAACAACCCCTCCTAGGTACTCCTTGTTGGGAATTGACTCACCTTTGGGTTGATAGTCAATCCTATTTGATCTCCTAGGACATTCTTGAGTTATAATTAGAGAAGAGTGGTGTTCTATGACCTAGGTTATAAAGCACCCACTTTTCACCATTGTTTAGTAGTCATACCTTTTGGATTGAAGAACACAAGCGCGACATATCAATGAACTATGATATTGATATTTCATGATTACATACATAAGATCTCGGAAGATTATTTTGATGATATTTTAGCCAAATCCTTAAATCGATAAGATAATGTGAATATCATTCGAAAGATCTTTGAGTGAATGAAAAAATATAACATGATCTATTGAATTTGAAAAAAGTGTCTTTGGCATAGATAGTGGAAAACTCTTAGCTTTTATAGTATCTCACAAAGGAATTGAGGAGGACACAAATAAAATTCATGCTATAGTTAGCATGCCACCTCCTAGAAACATTTCTTAATTGTGTTCTTTACAAGGAAGAATCTAGGCTATCCTTAGTTTTGTAGCGTCCCTAGAAGACCAAACATTACTATTTACATATCTTAAGAAAGAGTTTCAATTTAATTGGAATAAGGATTGTAAATAGGATTTTGAGAGTTTGAAAGTTTACCTCGCTACTCCACCTAAATGGTAGAGAGAATCCTATTTATTACATTAACTGAACTCTGATTGATTACAAAACATGATACACAACAATAGAAAAAAAATGTTTGGCTCTTGTATTCACTACTAGTAAATTGAGACATTACCTATTTAATGTTGAAATACATATGATGAAAAAATTTGATCCTTTAAAACATCTTTTTGCTAAAACCGATTTATCGGGACATTTAGCTAAGTGGGTTATGTTGTTAACTAAGTTTGACTTTAATTTTGTCTCACAAAAGGAAATTAAATTACAAGACTTAAGCGACCAATTAGTTGATTCTCTTTCTCCTCCAGTGTCACCTAATAATGACTCATTCCCTAATGATAACATGTTGACAATTGAACCTAATACATGGGAGTTACACTTTGATGGATCTAGGTGTAGAATTGGCTCTGGCTTGGGAATTATAGTAATCTTTCTTGAAGGGAAGCCTATACCCTTGTATTATCGCTTAAACTTCCTATGAACAAAAAAATATTAAAGTATGAATTATTAATTACAGGAATACACATTTCTTTAACTCTAGGAGCCCAAGAAATATAAATATTTGGTGATTCCCAATTAGTCATTAAGAAAATAAAATGATCATATCAAGAAAAACATGAAAAATTATAAAAATATAAGGATCTCAAAATGACTTTGTTAGAAAGCTTCGATTCATTCACCATTGATAACATCCTACATAAAGATAATCAACATGTAGATGCAATGGTGAGTGTGGCTTCCCTTATATCTCCTCAAGATCCTTCAAATGATTTCATGTTCATTGTCCATAAAATTATGAAATCATCAATAGAAGACAAAATTGAAGCATTATCGACCTTTGTGGAAAATTCTAGTGAATGGTAACACCATGATATTTAATTATTTAAAAGATGGTACCTTTCCAAAGCCGAAAACTAAGAATATTTGAGCACACCTTTAAAAAATTGTGTCTAGACACACAATCCTTGTTAACGTGTTGTATAGAAGCTCATTTGATGGTCTTTTACTTTGATGTCTTAAATAATCTGAAATCTCCATAGCCCTTGCGGAAGCTCATGCAGGTGATTGTGGAGTCCATTTTGGAGGAATATCATTAGTTCAAAAGTTAATCTACATAGGATATTATTGGAGGAACATGGAACAAGATTTCTTTGAATACATTAAGAAATGTTACAAATGTCAAGAGCATAGCAATTTGATTCACACTCCTACCTCTGAAATTCATGGTCAAATACCTATTTGGCCATTTTCAGTATGGTGTTTGGATCTTATATGAAAAATATCACCACCTTCCTCCACTTGACATACATTCATAATTACTGCAACAAATTATTTCATAAAATAGGTAGAAGTTATTCTCCTTCATTCAACAAATACCGATGTAATATGTTGTTTCATATTGGAACAAATTATTGCTCGATTTGGACTTCCTTACACGTTAATTTTAGACAATGGGACACCATTTAAGAATAATGCATGAAGAAATTATTAGAGACATTTAACATCCAACATCATTTTTCAACACCCTATTACCCACAATCTAATGGTCAAGGTGAATCAACTAATAAGACTCTTGAGAGAATATTAACAAAAGAAATAAGAAAACATAATAAGGATAAGCACACACAATTGACAAATTCATTATGGGATTATCGTACTAGAGTATTAGAACACCAATTGGAAATACTCCTTATAACCTTGTCTATGCTGCTGAAGAAATAATGCCCTTGGAGTTAGAAATTTCGTCATTAAGAATTTCTCTTCAAGGACTTATTGATGATAATACTTATAAGGAACAACGATTACATTAGCTTGAAATTCATGATGAACAACACATTAATTCTCTTGAGCATCTCCAAGCTTACTCTAGAAGAATGCAACATAATTACAATGTCAACGCTATCCCTCAAGCATTTACTAAAGGTGACTTGGTGTTATTTGAGAATCAACGTAATGTCAATATCACCCTGACTAAAAAGGAAAATTCAGCCCTAATTGGTTAGTACCTTGCATAATTGATGAAAATTATGGGTCTAGAGCATACACATTAACATAAATGGATGACACACCTCTTAAAGAGCCTATCAATGTCGTGTATTTGCACTAGTACTATGTATAATCTTCTTGAATAGTGTGAATGATAAAGTTGTGGTGTTAGAGCTAGTATATGACATTCTATGTTCTCTCACATTTCTTCATTCTTGAGAAAAAGGCATTTATGTATTTCTTGAATACAAAAGTAATTATTTAAGTTAATCTTGTATGTTGTGTTAGATTAGATCCTTATATGCATTTTAAAATTCTTTAATTAGATCTTAGGTGCATTTAATTTAGCATAACATAAAATTAATCATAATGTTGCATCTAAAAGAAACTAAGATAGTTTTAAAGCATGTTAAATCATGGAGACATTTATTAAATAGTCTTACAAATATTATTTGAGAAATCACATTGTCAGTTAACTTAAAACACATATGCATAAGAAATCAACTAAATGTAAATGAACATATATATATATATATATCACAAAATTTTAAAGTACATGTCATCAAGTATACAATGCTAGTGTGTCTTGTGGCTACCAGATCTCTCAGGACCTTGTGATCACACCTGTTGAGAAACCATCCATCGAGAGATGGTAGTATGCGATCATGACCTAATAAGAGAATCTAATGCATAATGTAGAACCTCTACTCATCCAATAGTTATGGTATCCTATCCAAAGGCCTCTAGGTTCTCTCACTCTATGTGGGATATATATTCTTCTATCCTAGCTACCTCTGCATGAAGCCTATCGACCTTTGCTAGATCTTGAGATGACCAAAGCTCCTCATATGCAACCGTATCTCGATCAGCATGCCTAGTAGCACCCTCATATGTTGCTCGCAAACTAAAATAAGGCTCGAACAAATTTGGGTTCTGCTCCACAATAGGTGGGGGCATGTAGTTTGTGTTGATAGCCTAATCTAAGACTGAAGGAAGTACTAACTCTATAGTTACCTATCAGTAGAGATCATGCAACTCTCTCACAAACCTTGCAAGATAGAAATCATAAAGATAATCACCACACATCATGGAATATAAATATACATATAAATCAAAATCATAATCATGAAAACATAAGCATAAGTATAAATAAAATTTCATCACCTAGATCTCTAGCTGGCTATGTAAAGATAGCATCATCCTATGTAGGAGGCATGGAGGATGTTCTAGTCTCTCCATGCTCATAAGTGCTACTGTGTGTTGCAGTTGCTAACTATGATCTAGTAACACGAGTGGGAGTTGCATCCCTCCACTCGTGGCCAACTAGACCCTCATCTATTGTATCATTGACCTCACTCATCAATTGTTCCTCCTCCTCCTTCTCCTCCTCTCCCTCATAGTCTAATTCTACCTCATCATTGCAGTTCTCATCTATCTCATCTAAAAATAGATCTAAAGCACTGACCCATATATCCTCATGTATCTACTCCTCCTCGTCACTCTGATCTAGAAGTGGTCCTATAAATCCTATAGGTTGATCCATAGGGAATACCAAATCTGGTAGAGTTATGACCCACCACTCCTCAAATGTATTTGTAGCACCAACATCAACAGTTTCAAAGAATAGGGGCATGTCGAGATCTAATTCCTCTGAATCACTTGATCTAACATCATCCACTGTTTGTAATCTTGTATCTCCTAGCCTCTAAGCACTCCACATTCATCACTTGTAACAGGGTCATGCTATTGGTTGCACCTCTATTTTCCTAAACTTTCACATACCACGATCATAGTAGAATGGCATTACTACATAATCATGCCTCGCTAGTAGAAACATGTCCATATGTATCCTCCTCAACTGGTGAGTCTCATCCATACACTATGGTATCAGCTGATAAGATCTCCACAAGATCTCCTCTTGATCCAATCAATTGAATATGACTCTCTAGTATAAAATATCTACATACTACTATGCTCATCTCAGTGGATAACTGAATGTGCATGGGTATCTCAAGGTGCATATAGAAGGGAACCTTTTCAGTCTAGTGCATGTGATGTGCTCTAGGCACCACACCTATAGGAGTGTACAATGTACCATGCTCTTGACCTCATGATATGTGAACCGTCCAAGATCATAACAAAAATTTGTAAGCATGTTATGACCCCATGCATAAATGGTCCTATGACGCCCCATCTCCCATATCACATGAATTGGCCTCCATCTAGGTGTGCTCCTTGTAAATCTAGGACTAGTACTAGTGCTATAAGAAACACCATAATCCATCTAAAAAGTTGTGATCATGCATAGAGTAACCACTATAACTCATTGTGTTGCCCAATGATCTCCTCATGAACTGGTTCTTGGAGGTAGTACCCTATGTCTATTCTCACCTCGAATAGGATCTTGAAGGATGTGATGCACATCCTCTAGAGTGATCCTCATAACACTTGTAGGTAGACAAAATTTTCAAGTTTATGCATCCCATCTCTCTACTAATTCCATGAGCATGGCATCATGGTACCTCAGGGGAGGCATGAGGTATGCCCAATATATCCTTGTAGCCTATAGAATTTGAGTCTCCCCCTCTTATAATGTCTATAGTGTAGGAACATACATACCCTTACATTTTCACACTAGTTTGGGCCCACCTTGCTTTATTTATCCCTATTTATGTCTTAATTGGTCCTATTTTGCATCCACAATCCCAATGAACTATATTTTTTATGGCTAATCCAAAAAAAATCAAAGGATAAATGATAATTTAATGATTCTAGTGAGTGTCCCTGATTTTTAGGTTGGGAATAGGATGCCACCTAGGGCGTCTTTGTCCCCCAAAGGTCTTGGGACCCTGATTTCAAATGGACCTTAAATGGGACCCTTTTTGGATTCTATGCCCCAAGTTTTAAGACTTGGGACTAAGACACCACCTAGGGCATCTTAGTCCCCCTTAGGGTATTTTTAAGATTTAATTTCAAATCTTTGCAGGATTCAACCTCCCTTAAGTAATGAATTCATATGTTAGCTTGTTGTGGTGTAATATTAGAATATTAAGCATTGATAAGTATAAATACAAGGTTCACTCACTCATTTTCATCCCCAAGCATTCAAGTATTAATTCTTAAGGAAATTTTACGAGATCAAGAGCAATTCTTCAAGAATTTGGAGCCATCATCAAGATTCAAGCAAGCAATTCAAGTCAAGATCTATCAATCATTCATTAGATTCAATATCTACATCTAAGCTATCCATCTCACACAAGTTTGCAAATTCACAACAAGGTTTTGGTGAGTTGCAACATAGTACTTTGTTCATTCATAATTTCCCTCCTTTATTCCATTTCATTTCAAGTTTTAATTACCAACAAGGGGTTTGACCAAGGAAAACCCCCATTTACTAACAATCAACAAGTTTTTCCTCTCTTTCATGTTTGTGTTTGAAAATTTAAGTTGAAGACTTGAAGATCATTTGAAGTGTAAAGTTGCAAAGTTGGAAATTTACAAAGAGAAGTTGTCATCTTCACGGAAACTCACCCACTGGTTAGATCTGGAAGTTTTTAGGACCTAAGGTCTAAAAAGAAGAAAGTGTAGACTTTGGACCTCAGGATCACATTCAGAGATTTCAAAAATCCTAGATGGGACTAAGTCACCACCTAGGGAATCTTAGTCCTCTTGAGGGTATTTTTCAGATATTCCTTCAAATCCGATTTTGACATCTAAAGATTTTGCATTTTACCTAAAAAATAGCACTGAGACTAAGACAATAGTAAGGGATTATTAGTACTCACTGACATATTTTGTCAGCTTCTTTTCATTTCTAGAATCCTCATCACATTTCAAGACTTATCAAATACATATACCCTAACTTGTTATTGCTTAATTTCATCATTTGCACTCATCATTTAGCATGCATTACTAGGTTTTGTGAGTTGAATGTTAAATTTCCTTTTCCATGCTTTTGATTGATGGTGAACCCCTCAAAGTTGAAAGAACTCCCTCCTAGGTATTCCCTATTGAGAATTGACTCACCCTTTGGGTTGATAGTCGATCCAATTTGGGATTGTAGGACATGATTGAATGACCTAAGGAACAATAGGTGCATTTAAAACCCCTTTCTTTCTTTATGGTTTAGTGTTGTGAAAAGGTCTCATAGACAACACAATAATCTTTCACCAAGATGTTATCATGACCGTGGAGGAATCTAACAAAAAGAAAAAATATCGCCTATAAGAATTCTAAAATCTTAAATATTTACATTAATAGTCAAAAAGTGTGCTAAAGTTTATCTAGGGAACTTTTCTAAGGGTCCTAGACACTTTATTCCTTATTTGGGACACTTCACGAAGAAACAAGACACTTCATAAAAAAGTATGACACTTCATGAAAAAGTGGGACACTTCACAGAAAAGTGGGAAACTTCGCGAAAAAGTGGGAAACTTCACGAAAAAGTGGGACACAACATGCAAAATTGGGAAACTTCACAAAAAAGTGGAACACTTCACAAAAAAGTGGGACACTTTGCGAATAAAGTGGACACTTTATGAAAAAAGGGGTACTTTGCAACTATTTCCTCCAAGGTCCTAAATCTATCTAGAAAGGAATAAACCATAGATTAAATGTGTAAACAAAAAGCTAAAGTACAAAATAATTCACTCACATGATGTTGAAGGTCTCCTCGTGCTACCTCCTCACATAGGTTGTCAAGTCTCGGGGGTATGTACTCTCGAATGCTCAGAATTGTTACTCACTCTCCAATGAAGTCAAGCTACAAGAAGGTAAAACAAAAAATGATTACAAATTACTTCAAATTTTACTCTTATATATGTTAAAGTTAGATCTTTCGTATATTAGGGTTAAAATTTATTTTCATTCAAACTAGCATACTGGGGCTAGAGGACTCCATTTTCAACATTGTTTGTTGCATTGGAATCATAGATTCCACTCTCGTTCTCATCAAATGTTTATCATTATGTGGTATGGTACTTGGAAATACCTTATGATATGGCTTATGTAATTTAATGTGTTTAGACTGCTACCTTGATTCCACCTCTGTAAAGTAAGCAAAATCAAGGGGGGGCATACATCTACCCTTGAATTTGATTTCGTGAATAAGTTTGATAAGAGGAATTTTGAACAACTATTGAATTGGTTTTGTAGGATGTGGTTCCTAACATTGTGATTTCGCAAATAGCTACAATGGGGGCTTCATTCTCCCATATTGCGAATGAATCCATATAAGTATCCTTTTATGAAATGAAGTTTACTATTTGGATTCCTTTATCTTGCATATGCACGTAGAGTCATATGGGTGCTAAAGTGGGGGCTAAGTGCAGTGTATAAAATTGTATTCCCTTCTTGGAGATGGTACAATTTAACACTTACTTTGGACCTATTTTAGTACCCTTTCATTAGAAACCCTTTAAATCATCATTGATAGGCCCCTAAGACCCTTTATTTTGGATCTCAAGGCTTATTTCAACTAAAATCTTGATAAAATCAACATAAGCATTAAAATTTCTAACAACCCATCATTGGCCCACCCTAAAAAAATAGGATGGGACTCGTACGGCACCTTGGGCATATGAGTCCCCCTAGGTGGGACCCATACACCACAAGTGGCATATGAGTCATATGTGGCCCCTTTTTAGGGTTTGACCAGTAAATTTAAGTTTTTGATTCAAAATTTTGGTTGATGTCGGTATTTGAGATCTAAATAATGGAAAATTAGGTAAACTATCTATATAAACAAACTTTCAAGTCATTATTTTGATCTAGAAAAGTAATTCAAGTTCTAAGAATTTACAATAATTCTTTCACAAGAGCATTCAAGAGCAAGTAGCAAGCAATGTTGAAGTTTTGGAGCAACATGATAGTGTTTTTCAGGTCTTCAAGCTCACTTCCATCCAAGATCTATCATTTTCAAGGATTGATGATGGTTTCCTATGGTGAATCATGAAGGATTCTAGGTTGGGGAGATGTAACTACTATAGACACCAAAAATTGGTCTAGGCCTACGAACATCACTTTCGGACATAATTTTCTATTATCCATGTCCATGATTAAATAATGTTTATTATTTAATTACCCTTTCTAACACATATTTCCTCTATTAATTAAATACCCCTTTTTAATTAATTCATAATGACCTTTATTCAACTTGATTAATTAAATAAATCATATTTATTTAATTATGTTGCTAACTAATTAATTCTTCCTTCTTAATTAAATAATTTATTATTTAATTACCCCTTTGCCATATTTCAACTATAATTAAATATTTATTATTTAATTATTCATTTAATCCTTTTCAACAGTCAAATTAAATAAATTATCTTTATTTATTTAATTAATTCATTTCAATTTCAAATGTTGAATTAAATTAACATTTAATTCATTATTAATTATTTATGTCACATTCTTCTATCATTGAGTTGACTAATCATTCACTCACCTTCTAACTCAAGATCTATTTTTAATCCGGTAGTTATCTCCGGGTTTGATATCTAATCATCTCTGCAAGAGGACTCTCTGTCACAACTAGTCAGTTAACTAGTTCTAACTCATATGCATGAATACATTTATTAATTAAATATCTTTATCTAATTAATTAATTCATGTATGCATTTGAATTCTTCATCTTCGAGTTCTAACTTTGTCTTTGATTGAAGATTAAATTGTTTATTTAATCTAGAACTCTTGTTCTTTCTATTTTTGAATAGTCTTGACACAAGATTAAGTAATTGTTCTAAATTTAATCTTTATCTTGTAGTCTTTTCTCACTCACGTTCTATCTGACACATAACTCATATCGCATGACATTCATCAATCTTGTCCGTTGATCTCTCTTTGAATCTGAGTCGATCGTTCGAAAACCCAAAATCTATAAAATGGCCTGTCATTATCATTATTCCTCTTGCCGAAATCAATACTTTTGAGAAGAAACTTAATCTTTGATATTTTGGTTAGAAATTCAACAAGGTTATGCTTGCATCAATATTGAAAATTCTGAGGGCAAGAATACTGATATAGCAAAATGGAGAAGGGCAATCAATATAATTCAAAGAAGTGGAAGCATATTCGGTGAGATCTTTCCAATTGATTTGTTTAGTTTAATTATGTTCATTTACTCGTTCTTTGTTGTTTTTATTTAGATTAGTTTTTAGGTTTGATTATCTTAAATAGTTTGTAGAACATCTCCAGAAAATCTACATTACAACTACCCATGAATCCAAGCCTAATGACTTGTTTCCCAAGTGATTTCATCCTCCATTACCACTCTATTTTCATCCTAAAGTATGGTACATGCATTAATGTGACTTATTAGGGTGATTAGAGATCTCCTAAAGTGAGTCATCATCTCTACATTTCATTCATACATCTTATTCTAGCACATCAGAATAGGATTTCATGGCACTTTAGAACTCCTAATCTTAGATGCACTTAAGATTAGGACTTGCATTCACATTTACTTTCAAGATCCATTATTTCTATCAAGGTTTAATTATCGAACTAGGGATTTGACCAAGGCAAACCCGCCATAAGAAAATTAACACAATATTATGTTTTGTAGGTATTTTTACATATTCAAATCCAAAAACCAAATTGGGAAGAAAGAGAAGAGATTGAAGATCAAATCCAGAGTTTGAATTTCTGAAAAAGTAGAAAGGCACTGATATGCGACTTATGGCATATGAGTCCTAGTATAGTGATTTTTTGATATTTCAAGAGTTCAAAACTTGTCACTACCAAATTTTTGTTCCTACCTAGAAATCCCAATCTAGGACTAAACTACCTAGCGTAGCGTATGAGTCCCAGTGTGCATTAAAATTAGTATTTCCAAAATTTTAGATCTTCATTAAAACTTCTACAGGTTTCCAGGTGCACATCTTTGATCTCTCAATTTACTATTCATATTTGCATTCATTTTTAAGTCATTCATTTGAGTTTTTCATATCATTAGGCATTTTCATTAGACCTTGCATGTTACTTGTAGACACATAAAATTGACCTAGGCCTCTAAACTCAATTTTCTCATTAATTCATCTATACATAATTTGATTATGTTGATCGGTCCAAATTCAACTATTAATTAAATAATTATCAATTATTTAATTAATTCACCTCTCTTATTCTTCTTGACTATTTAAATAAATCACATTTATTTAAATACACCACTAATGTCTAATGTCCTCTTTAAATTAAATAAATTATTTAATTTATTTAATTAATCCATTATTTCCCTCTTGATTATTTAAATAAATATATGTTATTTAGATGCATCTCTAATATTAAAGTCTTCTCATAATTAAATAAATCTCCCACAGTTTATTTAATTATTAACCCACTTCTTACACAATTAAATAATTTAAAATTAATTATTTAATTGTCTCATTTAATTCTTTTCCAAATTCAAATAAAAATCATTTATTTGAGTTTCTCTCTTTTCAAGTAAATAATTTAATTATTATTTATTGTCACATGAATCCACCATTTTGAATGAAATTAATATTAAATTCAAAATAGCATTTCCCTCCACAAATTAATTAATTTCTAAAATTATTTTATTTTCTAACTCAGTTTTTTTTTGTACCAAATCTTATCTCCCTGTCACACATATTCTCATTCCTTGATTTAATTTCTTAAATTAAACCTTGTCCACTCATTTTGAATTTCACCCTAAAGTTTCCTTAACCCTGATTGTGGGTTGTTATTTTGAATCTTGAATTTTGATTTTAGGGCACTTCTCAATCTTCAATCTTGTACATTCATCCAAAATTGCATTTTCTATAAAATGGCAATTTTTCTCTCATTTTGAGAGCTTGAAAATATTGAATCTTGCATCTCTTATTCGCTTGTCTTCATCTTGTCATTTTTCTAGTTAGTTTGCATGTAAAACTTAGTTTTCTTGCATAATCATTTTAGAATCCTTCAACACTTGCTTAGGACTTGTCATTATCATTATATTGCTCATCATAAATCTGAGGGCAACATCACACTTTCAATAAGTTGAGAAGGTATAATGGAGGTCAATTATGGAGAATGAAGACTTGGTGAGATTATTCCATTAGATTTCATTTATTCCTTTGCGCTTCATTATTACTTTGGGGTTTTCATGTTGCATGTGATTTTCTAACCCTAGGAAAATTCCCTCAGTTACATTGGTGAACCCGATTTTATTTTTTTAAAACACATTTTTGCAGATTTTTGTACGTTTTTTTATCTTTTTTGCAAGTATAGGTATGGAACACCCCAATCAAAATTTTTTGAGATGCAATCACCCTATCGTGCCACATCTACTTTCAGAAATGATGCAAACACTCTGTCGCGACGCATCTAATCTACAGAATGACGCATCTGAACTCATGAGCCACATTTGATAGAAACAAAGTCGCATTTGATTTCTTGAACCACATTCGCCATTCCAAATGACACATCTGCTTTTTTTGAGCTGCATTCGCTTTGTTGCGACACAATCTCCTGGTAAAGACTTGCTTTCAAAAAAAATCTTGAATTTCTAGATTTGCTACTTTTTTTGTTTACATAGATTATAGATTTTTGGGTGTACTAATCTATTTTTTATAGCTTGTTCCAAGCTACAGTCTAACCCCTTTGTTGTTTGGATTCTTGTTTATTTATACAATTTTAATCAAACAAACAAACAAATTTGCATTACAATTCATGAGTTAAAATGAACATTCATACATATTCATTGGGTTAAACATAACACAACCATGCATGTTCACTCATTGGATTAAAATAAACTTGCACTCTCCAAAGCATTGGGTTAAAATGAACACTTGCTTGACTCACACTAAAAATGGTTAAAATGAACACTTGCTTTCTCACACTACAAATGGTTAAAATGAACAAGTGTTTGTTGTGTTTTGTGATTTAGTAACGATCTCTTAAGTGTGTATGAAATTATCTTGCACCTTGTGTGATCTGGGGAAACAAAAACACTAAGGATTTGGTTACTTTATCACCCTTCATATTTCAATTTGGGCTTAAAAAAGAACAATCTTGCTAGTGTGAGCCTAGTACATGGTGTGTGTGCTCTCTTTGTTTATGAAAACAAATATTGATCGAAGTATGGGTGTACTTACTCGCTATTTTTTATCTTAGAAATTGGGCCTTCCTTGGTGGGAAAAAGTACTCACCCCAAGGTGACTCAAACTGGCAACGAAGCTCTTTAGCCGAGATACTCTCGACCAGTATATAAATGTGAATCCTACTATAATGCTTAGGATTCCGAGTTCAAATGTGTCACACAGACAAAGTAGAATTCCCCAAAACCCTATTGATTATATCCTCTTCAAGATGGAATTCCTCTTCTAACAGAGCTTAATCTTTTCCCCATGTGTGACCACTCGAATAGGTTCCCTAACTAAAAACTTTTGTGTAGAAGCCAAAAACCCTATCTATTCTTTGGTGCAGCAACAGTAGTTGTGAAGGCATCCACATTCTCGTAGTTTTTAGTAGATATGATTAGCCTGCCATGGGAGATTCATGGGGGTTAGAAACTTGGTTTCCTTCAAAAGTGAGCAAACTATAAGGGGGAGCCCATGGGGCCAAGCTTCTGAATTCATCTACTAAGAGCAAGTGCGGTTGAAGTAAAATCCACGTGGAATCCAAAAGAATACAATATTTCAAACCATAGGGTTGTACATGTTTTCTATGTGTTTTTTTTCACAATTTTTTTCCAAGACAATGTGTCTGACAAGTGTTTTCAGATAGAATGAACAAATCATCATCCTCTTGAAATCTAGAATAACACTTTAAAACTGCAACAAAATTTCATAATCTACCAGAAATTTGACACAAACTAGACATTGCGACATATTTTCTATCTTAGACCACATTTGATTCTTCCAGAACCACAATCGACCTATTGCACCATATTTGAAATCTTAAACACTGCATATGTCTATTTCTGCAATTGCTCTGTCGCACCGCATATATGCTTTCTCAAATGCCACATTTTCCAATATTGTGACTTATTTTCTTTCTTGCAACACAGTTGCAATGACACAATTGCCAATAACCTAAAAACTCATTCACTGTTAGAAATCCAAGGCCCAAATTTTCCACAGAAGATTCCATAAATCTCTCTACAGTTTTTGTCCACAACCAAACCAATAATTTCTCAATTTCCGTCATCCTTGCATTGTAGTTTGCATCTTTAGTTTTCCATAGGTTTATTATTACACTTCCTTAATTGCACTCTTAGGCTTTACCATCATTCTAGGTACTCATTTTATAGATTTTAGGAGAAAATTCCTTACCATTATTTGTCGAGCCTTTACCTTCAAGAGTAGGTTATCATTAGACTTGATCAAACCATTTAATTTAGTCATCATTACCTTTTTTGAACCATTTCCCACTAATTATTCCAGTGTGGAAACTTCACTTTGTCCTCCTTAGTCCTTTTTACAAGTCCATTGACATTCCAAAATTGAGACATTGCCAAAATTATTTATGGTTAAGGGTGCATCTCCTTTACATTTGCATACATTTTAGTCTACTTGTTTTAGTCTCTTTTGTATTCATCATTCAATACCATTCATTATTCCAAAAACCCAAAAACATAGTGTCATAAAATTTGCATATTTAGGTCATCCTCCACCATCCCCAAAGTTGAGAAATTTTTTTATGGTTGAAACAAGGCTAAAGAGAGAAAGAAGACTCGTGGATTCTTTTGGTCAAGAAACCAACCTTTACAATTTCTCCAATGATATGAATGCAAATAATTTCTCTAAGGACGTGAATGCAAATATCAACATGGTGAATTATTTCATTAATTCGTTCAATGAGATGACCATTCCATCTTCTTCCCAAAATCCTTTTGAACAATTCATCCGTAGAGACCAAAATGGAAAAGCATTTGAGGAAGATATACAAGTTATTGCATAAAATCCTAAAGCAGCTTCCTTTGTTGAAGAGTCGGTCTTGCATGATTCAGATAGATACCTAGCCATACTCCTTGACCAAGGGGCTAGGTTACCAAAATGATTTGACCTCAACACCATAAGAGAAACATCTCTTGATCCTACCAATCAAACAATCCAAGCACACGGTGCAAACAATGCCTCCATGGGAGACACCACACAAAATATCATCAACACCATTAATGCTACCTCCCTTGGTGCTTCTACCACACATACTACAACAAATACATCCAATGTGGTCAATACAACATCTATTGGGGGATCATCAACCCAAACAAACATGACATGACATTCCATCCCTCAACAAAAATCCATAGTTTCCTTGCAAACTATTAGATCAACATTTGGGATTTCATCTAGCACAGTAGGCACCAGCACATCAAACCTCTTTGGAGTTTCATATAGCTCTATGGGGAAATCCACAAAACTTTTATTGGGTTCCTCTAATACAATGGAAACAAACTCAGCAAACCCCTTTGAGAGGAATAAATGAAGAGTTTTCATTGAAGGAACTCAATTGAGTGTCCCAAATTCATCACAGGCCAACACCAACATTCCCTTGAGACAAAATACCAACATTTCACAAGGCCATACTTGTCTCTTTGGGAAAGGAAATCAAGGCACCCAATAGACAACTTCATTTGGTCATCAACATGCTCAAGGCCAGCTAGGTCCTTAAATTCAATGCATACACAACAACAAAATCCCTAATCAAAACATCCATTTCCAACAACACATTCCAAATCAACACATCTCATCACAGCAAGTGGGCAATCAGGCCATACCTATCACCAACATGTGTGATGCTACAAACAACCCAATTGTGAAGGCACTCACACTCAAACTTTTTGCTCTGCAAACATAGGTGGAAACCTTGCAACTGTCAAACAAAAATCCTTACAATATATCATATGACCTATGTCCATATCTGTTCAACACAACCTTGTATATGCCACCATTCCCTGCAAGATATGTGGTTCCACACTTCCATAAATATAAAGGCAAAACCAACCCCATTGAACACATAAGAGAATTCACTACTAGTTGCATGGACATTGCCTATGAACACACTTATTTAATGAGAGTCTTCTCTAGAAGTCTCGTAGGTCATGCACTAGAATGGTTCACACAATTGACTAAAGGAATTAAATCATGAGATGAATTGGCCAACAAGTTTTTTGAAAATTACACCTATAACATTGGTACGAATATTGACATCGCATCATTATGCCAAATCACTCAAGAGGACATAGGTGAGACTTTTATCCCATTCTTTCAAAGATGGATAACCCTAGCAAGTTGATGTCCTATAGAGATACCCGAAAAGGAGAAAGTCACCATGAATGAATAGAATCTCCATGGACCACTCAGATATAGCTTACAAGTCCATTATTGCACCACCTTTATTGACCTTGTCGAAAAGGGTGTTCAACTTGAAAAGGCCTTACTTGCCAAAGGTGAACTGAAGTATGGTGGAAAAAAAATCAACACTACCACAAACACCAAGCCAAGTGTTTCCAATGATAAAAATAAATACTAGGTTAAAAATAAACACATCGTCAGTGATGGTGTGGCTGATGAAAAAATAGTCAATGTAATAGGTCTTGTTCTCACAATCAAAGGAGTCTAAAATCAAAATGCACATTTGATTACACTGACACCAACTGCTAATGTCATTTAAAACAATCCTACTTATTCAAATCAAAGGCAACCACATCAAACACAAGAATTTCAAAAATGCACATACACCCCCTTGGGTGAGCCCATCAAAGTTTTCTTAAAGAAACTTATTCAAAATGGTGTCATAACTTTGGAAGAACCTAAACTGTATGACCCTGGTCAATTCAAATCATCATGGTTAGATGATAACGCATTTTTTGATTATCACCATGTCAAAGGGCATAAAACATCCTCTTGTTGCCACCTCAAAAATCTTGTCCAAGATCTTATTGAAAACTGCACCATTGAGCTTGGTGGTGAACCATTTGCATCTAATTCAGACCATACAATCCATAAGAACCCATTGTAGGACCATGTTTCAGGTAACTCCTCATCATCTGACACAAAGAATAATAACAATCAAGCCAATTACGTATGTGTTTCTTTAAACTATTCAAGTGGTACTATCATTAATAACCTTCGAGAAGCTGATGAAGACAAATGTGTCAATACCATTACTATTAAAAAAGCCCCAGAATACAATAACACTACATGCAAAGGAAAGGTCACCATCCTAGGACCCTCTAATCATCATCCTAAGATTAACATACCAGGTCCATCTACTAAACAATCAAAACCCAATCCAGAGTTTAACCTTATCGAGCAATTAAACAAAACACCAGCTAAAATCCCCATCCTTGAATTGCTCTACATTTCGCCTGAGCATAAGGCCATCTTGGATAAATTCTTGCAAGATTCTTTCATCCCAAACAATATTTATGTCAACCATTTCAAAACTATGCTCAGATATTTGACTTCGCCTCATCACATTACTTTTTCAGACCTGGACTATTCCTCACCTAAACCATCTCATAATGATTCCCTACATATCAAGGTTTTTATCCATAAGAATAAGGTTAGATGAGTCCTAGTAGATGGCAAAACAGGGTTGAAAATTTTCTCTTTAAAATTGGTTAAAGATCTTGGCTTCTCTGATACTTTTGTGGATTCTACTAAGAGTATTGTGATAAAAGCATATGATGATGAAGAACGTGCTTCTAAAGGTGTCATCACACTTCCAATTCATGTGGGACTAGTTATGATAGAGACAACATGCCAAGTCCTAGATTGTGATATACATTACAATATATTACTTGGTTGCCCATGGATTCATGCTCTAAAGACCATTCCTTCCACACACCATCAATGTCTGAAGTTCCCTTTTAGTGGCACCAAAATTACTATTCTAGGCGATCCTGACCCATTTCAATATTGTACCAACCTAAGAGCCACTACCGAGCACTAGTTGCCTATAAATCGATAGGCTTCATCTTCCACTTCTTCTAAATACATTTACCCATCCACACTTACCAATTCATCCATATCCACTCCATCAACTTCCACCACACCATCCTACTCGGACTCCATACCAGGTACTAACTTCAGATCGAGGACGTTGGATGTGGAGAATTCAAATTGAATACGACTTACTGTATCACAACAATACCCAAGCCACCTAAAGTCTATGGTCGACCTTGTTTCATAGTAGAGACTAAGAAGACTTTCAAGGTTCCTCTAAAGATGGTATTCACATTATGTGGAGACATGAACGAGGAGGACATTTCAGACTTATCTATTTGGATCTATAAGGACCCAATGGAATTAGCCCCATTACCAATACAGATTTATGGAAAAGGACACGAGATATGAAAAGCTCATGGTTTTGATGGAACTAGTAGACTAGGACCAAGCAACAGTGATAGGAGAGAGCCTATAATTCCTTCTTCTAGACCAAAGTATCTAGGGCTAGGGTTTGAGCAACTTGAAACTGATGATCGACGTACCTATGTACTTTCAAGTAAGGATGTAATGGGGATCTGATAGAACCCTGAGTGACTATGATATTGATGAACCTTTCTTGGAACCTGACCAACTCCCTTTTGAGGAATGATTCAAACAAATGTACAACATTGACCCTATAGATCTCCATTCTAAACATAAAGAATGGATAAGCATTCCTTGGGACCCAAATGAGCATAAACTACCACCGGTAACATTTGCATCATCCTGCCCCATTCCCAAGCCCACCCAAAATCCAAACATGCTTGAACATATTGTGCATGCCTCTGAATTACAATCCATTGATCATGATATTGACCCATTTGTCCCATATTATGACCAAGAGCATAACTCATCTGACTCTGAGGATGGTCCTTGGATTGAATCTGATTGGGAAAGTGAAGATGATAATTCTTCCTTCACACTTGAGGCTTCCATTTTCATTATTTTTGCATCCTCCCCCTCCTTTAACAACACTGATGATGGGATTTCCCTTGTCTACCCATAGCTGATTGACTAGGACCAACAAGACCTACCTGCTATGGATATCTTTCAAAATGACGAGGCCATTGTAGAATTCATGGGACTACATAAGGGAATACTAGGTGGTGATCATAGGATAGGATTCTATATTGATCTAGATTGTGTAGAATACTTCGGGGAGACTGTGCAATCCTCTAGTTGCAAAAATATAAAAAATAAAACAAAGAAACACATGTCTTTAGGTGAAAACTGCAAGGCACCTTCTGACAATTCAATAGTAAAAATAAAGGACGTATTCGAAGGTGAAAACCTCTCTGAGGCACCTAAGGATGGAGGATTGGACTTTATTCCCATAACATAGGAAAAATTGGAAATGCTTATTGAAGACACTATAGAAGTTAACATAGCTACACCAAAGAATCCCAAAATGATTCTCTTTCCCACATCATTGACAGAAAAAGGAAAACTTGAATTCAAAAAACTATTCTCAGAAAGAATAGTTAACTTTGCATGGCCATATGCTTACATTCCAAGGTTGGATCCCAAGTTAGTATTGCACCATCAATTCTTTTGATTCTAGGTATCAAACCAGTCAAGCAGAAATTACAGAAAATGCATCTACAGATTGCACTATTTGTGAAGGCTGAACTAAAGAAGTTATTGGATGTTGGGTTCATAAGATCAATAGACTATGTTGACTATATTTCCAAGCTTGTCCCTATCACTAAGCCAAATGGAAAAATTCACATTTGTATAGATTTTAGAGATTTAAACAAGGCTTATCCAAAAGATGATTTCCCATTGTCGAACATAGGCATTATTGTTGATCTTACTATGGGATACAAGATGTTGTCACTCATGGATGGTTTCTCAAGATACAATCAAATATGCATTTCCCCCGAGGATCAGCACAAAACAAGATTCACATGCCCATGGGGAACATATTGTTGGAACTTCATGCCTTTTGGCCTAAATAATGGAGGTGTCACATACCAGAGAGCCATGACAACAATATTCCATGATCTCATGCATACTTTAATGGAAGATTATGTGGATGACCTCTTGGCCAAATATTTGACACGGAAAGATCATATCAGGGTTCTGGACAAATTTTATAGGTGGCTAGAAGAATACAAGGTTCATTTGAACCCAAAGAAATATGTTTTTGGGTTACTTTAGGAAAACTATTGGGCTACATAGTTTCACGAAGAGGAATAGAAGTTGACCCTACAAAAGTAAAAGAAATATTAAACATGCCTCCACCAAAAGGAATCAGCGAGCTAAGGACACTACAGTGCATATTATAATCCATCTAACACTTCATTGCTCAGCTAGTAGACAAATGTCAACCATTTCAGTACCTGCATAAAATGATTCCATTTGTGTGGACAAATAAATGTCAAGCGGCCTTCCAAAAAATCAAAGAACATATATTGACACCACCTGTATTAATGCCTCCCATTGAAGAAAAACCTTTGATCATGTATGTCTTTGCAACCACCAGTGCATTCGGGGCATTTTTGGCATAAAATGACAATGAAGAAAAAGAAAGGGCTATATACTATATCAGTCACACATTGATTGGATATGAGATGAGCTATACATCCATCAACCATGCATGTCTTGCAGTTGTCTTTGTAGCACAGAAGCTAAGACATTAGATGTTGAACCACCAAACACACCTGGTAGCAAAGATTGATCCACTAAAGTATTTTTTGAGTCGGGCAACATTGATAGGTCATCTAGAAAAATGGGTCATGATTTTGAGTGAATACGACATACAATATGTTGAACACATGGCAGTAAAAGGATAGGTAATAGCCGATCAACTTATAGATGCATCCATCCAAGGAACTCATCCATTGATAGTTGATTTTCCTGATGAGTCTATCTTTCATGCAAAATCGACATCACCTTGGAAACAGCATTTTGATGAGTCTCATCATGGTCACAACTCAAGAGTCGGTATCTTGTTCATCGCACCACAAGGGGATTCCATTCCTAGGGAATTTTGGATCGCCTTCCCTTGTACTAATAACATTGCAGAATATGAGGCACTGGTCACAGGACTCAAAATGGCAATAAAATGGAAATTCAAACATTGCTAGTATTTGGGGATTCTCAGTTAGTTATCAACCAAGTGAATCATGATTATGAAACAAAGGATGAAATTTTTTTTCCCTACAAGTGAATGGTGGATAGCTTCCTAACCTATTTTATCTTGATCTCCTTTGAACAAATCCTTAGGGAAAAAAACAAGGCAATTGACGCAATGGAAACTATTCGATCTCTCTTGGACATCCCAGAAAATGTGTCACAATTTGACTTCTTAGTGGAAAAATTGTTGGTCCCTGCATATGATGTTCCTGAGTCATAAATGGTTTGTGAACTTGTTGGTCCCAGCTCGCCTTAGTATCAAGACATCTATGATTATCTTAAGTCCAAGACCTTTCCACCCAAATTATCCAATAATCAGCACAAATCCTTCATCTGAAAAGTTTCCCGATACACCATCGTCAGTGACACCCTTTACCGTCGTAGCTTTGACAACATCCTTCTTCACTATCTTGACACTAATGAAGCTCACACAAATTTACATGAGGTACATGAGGGTATATGTGAATCTCATTCGAGTGGCCTAAATTTAGCTAGGAAAGTCACCAGACTAGGGTATTATTGGCCGACACTAGAAATCAAGTTGATTGTGAGAATCCTGAAAATTTTGAGCCTAATTGGCTCGGTCCTTATATCATTACTACAGCATTTAGTTCTTGTGCTATCATTTAGCCACACCTGACGGGGAACAACTGATAGAACCCATCAACAACCTACATCTATCAAAGTTTATACATAACATCAGAGAGCTTGGCTAAAACTTTAAAAATATAAAAAAATTGAAAACTCAAGAAAAAATCATCACCTTGATGAAAACTTGGCAAATAGGTGTCTTGCTAACACCAAAAAAATCAAAAAAATGGAAAAAATAGTAAAAAGAAATAAATTCGTCCAATAGTGAAAACTTGGCAAACAAGTTCTTTGGATAAGTACCATGGTTCAAACCTAGTAAATAGGCTCCATGCGTAGTCGGTCATTGCTTCATCATCTATTATCATTCAAATCAGCCTTCATCCACTTTGCATAACCATGACATCCTGACATTCATGACATTTGCCATCAATCTTGTCATTTTCATCCATGGCTAGTATGGTTGACATCACGCCTTGCATATCTTTTCCTTTTATCCCGTGTATGCCCTTTTCCATGTCATTCTACTTAGGTAATCCTCAACTTTCCTGGGGGCAAGACCTTTATCATTCAACTGTAGTGGGTATCACACATGGTCCTGACATTTGCAGAAAAATCCGAAAAAAAGTCATAAAAAATAGAAAAAGTCCTGAAAAAAGTCATAAAAAATAGAAAAAGTCTTGAAAAAAGTCTTGAAAATCAGAAAATGTCCCGAAGAAAACATAAAAACATTCAAAAAGCGTCAAAAACTCTCAAAACCAAGGTTAAGTCTGTCATGTCATTCGAGTCAATCATGTTAATCAATCTTTGTCATGGTCTGAACCACGTTGTCTCTACACATTTGCTATGTAGGCAAGATTCAACTTTGAATCCCTGAGACATTAGGTTTGTCTTTTAGGTTTGTCAAAATAAAATCATGACTCAATCTTTTGTCCTTCAGAAAAATTCGTTGGCTATGCTGAACTGTGAGGTCTCTGAGTGCACGACGCAGGCAAGACCATCAATCGATGAGCCCCCAAGTCCGCACTAGGTCAGTCCACTAGGGTTCATGGCATTGCACTTTCACACACGTCAAATATCTTCAAGTCAATCACATCATCCCTCAACCTAAATGGGAAATCTATTGAAAAACTTTAAGAAATATTTTGAATTAGTATCTCAATCAAACCTGCATGTCAATGCTGGCATGTGGAAAAATCTATCATCAGAATGGAATTATATCAAGGAAATTCAATCTACCAATGATGGTTCTCCTTTAGATGTTTCCTTCTGAAGAAAAACCCTTGTCATTCATGCTTTCGAATGTGTCCATCCTAAGCTTTGTCATCATTATCTTGCATTTTGATGGATTCTCCTAACTCTGAGAATCGATCATTCATCATCAACATCATTTAGGATGTGTCCTTCCTAAATCTAGCATCACTCGACATTTGGCAGCCTAGACCTCATCAACCTTGGCATTTCAACATCAAAAGACTTGACATTCTGTTCACTTAGCAAACACTTGGAAAACACTATTTGTCTTTTTGATGGTCATCACGATATTAGTCCCTTGCATTCAAGGAGCCACAAAATATCATGATAATCATCCTTGTCCTTTTAATAAGCTTACTACTAGTTCCTTGAGGATGTCCTGACTTCAAGATTTAGAGGAGGAATGATGTAGTGTGATGATTTTCTTGTCTTTTGTTGACTGTCTTGTGGCTAGTTTCTCAAGGATGTCCTAACATCAGGATTTAGTGAATCGGTGACATTGCATGACTAGTCTTGTATGTTTGTGGTTGATTATGACAAAATGACTAGGGGAAATTGTGTTCCTCACATGAAGTCATGATCATCCTTGTTTGCAACTATTTATTCTATGTGATGGTCTGACCTTGCACACTATTGACCTATGTCATATCATAGTGTCTATTGGCCATTACAACATTCTGCCCAATGATGATTAAGAGAAAAAACTATTATAGTACTATGTCAATTGTTGAAGGATTCTTGTTTCTACAGTAACATCCACCTTCGTCTTCTCTTCTCCCATCCTCTAATGATATCATGTGACATACAAAAGCATAGTTGCATACATTATAATATGAGCATTTCATTATCACATTTGCATAAATCAAATTCCATAATAATATCGGCATTCACATTGCATGAAATATGAGTTTATCATTTACATCCATCCATCTTACATACATATAGGAATAAAATCATCATAAATCACGATATCCATACATCTCATAATGCATCCATCTCATCATATAGAATACCAGTATCATCAGCATATAAAATAGGACCATCATGACATATAAGGATAGAATCGTTATTAATGCATAACATCACATCGCATCAAATAAAACATACAACATAATAATGCATAGGATCATCAAAACAAAGCATGTAATCTACATCAAAATCATCTCATATATATATCTCAAAAATATAATGTCACGGGATAGAATCTGGAGGAATCCCAAAAATGGAGCCCGTAGGCTCGAAAGTCAACATATTAAATGTATCATAACAATAAAAAAATATAAAGACCTAGACTATTCCTTCCTTGTCCTATGGAGGTGAACCATGGGGTGACTAATGCTGACTCATCAGCTTAACTATAACCTATATAGAGGATGTAGCCTGACTCTAAGATCCTTAGGAGTCGATGACTGGAAGCCAAATCTGCCCTAACTGGTGTCCTGAAGACACTAACCTATGACTATGGCCCGACCTGTAACTATGACCTAATGAATGTCTCTGAGAGGGGTGTGACCTATGACCAGATGACTGCCTAGATGATGTGGACCCTCCTGCACTGATGTGACTACTATTATGGGATCTACTAATGTTGTGTGTCTAGGTACCACTACCAGTCCTTCTATATGATCTCGATAATCCAGGGTCCCATCTCTCAGGTGACACAACCTACTCATATAGTAACTTATATCTACCTTTGCTCTCGCTCATCTTGGCCAAATCTCTAGCCATGTCCCCTGGAGGTCATGTGCACAATTGTGCAGACTCTCGCACCCATCTCTCGGCCTCCTCCTGGCGGATCATAACTTGATCCCGGTCCACTCTCACTACCTCTAACTCTGTTGATAAGGCCTTGTTCTGAGACAAGGTTGCATCTAGTATACTCTAGAGATTCACGACTCTCTGATCGATGGTAGCATCTCCAAGAAAAATAGCGGCCCATCACCATCCTCCTCTCCATCAATCATCTGCTCCCTCAACCTCTTCTCTACCTCATCCTCTCCATCCTCATCCCTCTCGTCCTCTCCCCAAATATCCTCCAAATCAATATCCAATGCACAGTGCTCTCCCAAAATATCCTCTGCTCTTTGTATCTCTCCCTCTAACTGAATCTCAGCCTCTACCCTCACCTTGGCCTCCATCTCACCCTCCTGCCTACCCTCCCCCTCTAGCTACTCACTCTCGTATTTGACATCCTCCTCCCTCTCTCCCTCCTCACCCTCCTCCCGGATCGGTGACAATGGTTCTCCTCCCACCCGCTGTCGAACTCTCCTAGGCTACCTCCTACCTCTATCACCTCTCCTCCTCCCTCCCCTACCATCCCTGCCATCATCTCCACCCCCACCACCTCCATCATCCCCACCACCTCTCCCACCACCTCCACCACCTTTGTCATCCCATCCACCTCTCCCACTATCCCCTTAGCCTTCGTCCCTCCCCCCTCGCCATCTCTCCCCCTGTCCTCCCCTTCGCACCGATCAATCGGTGCGGGACCATCTGGATCTGTCAATGGGATTGGCCTATGAACCTGCCACCAGGCATCATACTCTGTCAACGACCTGACATCTACCTACCCCCCTCTCCACCCCCACTACTGTGAAACTAGCCCATCGATCTATTGCTCTGCCAAGGGAACTTCTATGGGAGGCCCCCACATGGTCTCTATCGATGACCGTGCATACTCGGTCATCCCCACGGGCACACCCTGCTACTCTCCAAATTTTTGTAGCACCTGCTAGGGAAGGTGCATCTCAATAATTTATTGGCTTTGTACATTCCAATCAATCAAATATCTGAACTTCTGACACAATTAAAGATATCCATCCTCATCTGGCCACTAGGCACAATCTCTGAATGGTCTCCAAATAAACTCATCAAGGTATCGATCCTATATTGCCAATACCCTATGTCCCCTACTTAGGTCTTTGTGAAATAACCTGCATATAAACATACATAGGGCATACCCTCACCCAACTATTAAATTTGAACTGGAGGGTGGAAAATAGGAATGTGCTCCCACACCCAGATCACCAATAGAGTGGTGCCATGGCTAATGCTTTGTTCCTCCTGGTAAGCAACCTCATGAAGGTGGTGATATAACATACCCAACAAGCAGGGCCCCTAGGCAAACATTATCCTGTCCCTCCACATCTAAACCAGTACATCACCCCATCCAATAGGGAATATGTGCCCGCGATGATCTGGTATCAAGATTCCGACAATGAATGTCATCAACATGGCATCCCATCGCGGATAATTCTCAGCCACAAACTCCCATCCAATCTCATAACCATGAATCCCCAGTCCGACATCATCCACATCCTCATACATATATGTCATAGCTTGTCACCCTTAATGAGCATTATAAACTACCTGCTCCCCACTGATCGAGATGCGGAGTATCCTATACACATCCTCTAAAGTCATAGTGGCCTCTCCTATAGGCAGGTGGAATGAGTAAGTCTCTGAGTGCCACCTCTCACACAGTGTTGTTAGTAATCCTTTGTTTACCTAAATAATGGGCATATAAGTGAAATAATACAAACCCAATATCATCAGTCATCTCCGCTCATTGTCTCGTAGTTGATCTCTAAATGCATAAGTCGTTGGTTTGAAATCAACAGCTATAGATGAGTACTAGTCATTTTTGCACACGCAGAAATGAGAGTTAGCACACATGGAATAGCATTGCAAAGAATTATTACGATCTATGTAATAAAAAATGCATCTGAAAAATGAGCCTAAACTAGGTCAACTTTGGTCAACCCTGGTCAATGACAATTGTGTCTCGTTGATTGTAATTGTGTCGCTACATGAGCACATGCATCGCATTCAGATGATTACATCATTCGAGCTCGCAGTTGTGAAACTCTACATCACTTGCATCATTTTACATGTCAATTGCATCATTTTATAACACTTGCATCATGTGGTGTTGCACTTGTGTTGCAATATAATACTTGTGTCGCGTGCTTCTGCTGTTGCATTGCAATTTAGCAGTTGTATCCTAGGACTTAGCAAATGCATCATTTTTAACCAGAACCCTACCCATCCCTTGCACTTGTGTTGCCACGTAACAAATGCATCGAACACAAAAGCGATTGTGGCTTACGCAAATGCATTTGTGTTGCAACACATTCGTTATCCTATCCTAAAACCCTAATTAATGCATGAAAAAATGAGAAAACAAAGTTGGAAAGAGGTATTTACCGGTGCCTCTATGCCCTTAGGTTGTCAGAAAGTCTTGACTCGGTAGCCGCGGTGCTCTATCACTAGAATCACCATCTTCTCCTCGCACTCTGCTCTCCAAATTTCTAATAGAAAATGTGAAAGTGACACCTAGATTACCTTTTTCAAACCTATTTATAGTTTGAAAATTAGGGTTAATACTAGAGGCTCTTTTGACTACCTTTGACCAACCTTTTCACTATCTTAACGTCATCCAATTTTGAAACTGATTGCGCTATTGTTTTTTTGGGCATCTATTTAGCCTATCGGGACACTTTCAAAAAAACATTGACCCCGGGCCAAAATTGAAAAAAAATTCTCGATGGGGCATAGGCACTTTGTACCTTCATTGGGGCATATCCTTGACTTGTTTTATTTTCCATAACGTGATAAAATGCATTATGACAAAGAGGGGAAAAATGTAGACACATAAAATTGACCTAGTCCTGCGAACTCAATTTTCTCATTAATTCCTCTAAACATAATTTGATTATGTCCCTCGGTCACATGACTCCACCATTTTGAATTAAATTAATATTAAATTCAAAATAGCATTTTCCTCCACAAATTAAGTAATTTCTAAAATTATTTGATTTTCTAACTCATTCTTTTTCTGTACCAAATCTTATCTCCTTGTCACACATATTCTCATTCCTTGATTTAATTTCTTAAATTAAATATTGTCCACTCATTTTGAATTTCACCCTAAAGTTTTCCTAACCCTAATTGTGGGTTGTTATTTTGAATCTTAACCTTTGATTCTAGGGCACTTCTCAATCTTCAATCTTTTCCATTCATCCAGAATTGCATTTTCTATAAAATGGAAATTTTGTTGTCATTTTGATAGCTTGAAAATCCTGAATCTTACACACTTTGCAAATCTTGAATCTTGCATCACTTATTCGCTTGTCATCTTTGTTAGTTTGCTAATTAGTTTGCATGTAGAACTTAGTTTTCTTGCATAATCATTTGAGAATCCTTCAACACTTTATTACGAGTTGTCATTATCATTAGATTGCTCATCATAAACCTGGGGGAAACATCACACTTTCAGCAAGTTGAGAAGGTATATAATGAAGGTCAGTCATGGAGAATGAAAACTTGGTGAGATTGTTCAATTATTTTTCATTTATTGCTTTGTACTCCATTATTAATTTGGGGTTTTCATGTTGCATGTGATTTGCTAACCCTAGGAAAATTCCCTTAGTTACATTACTATTCTTTCCAAGCCATAGCTTGGTGGTGAATCCCCTTTTAGTCTCTAAACATGCCCTAGGACAACCTTTAGTAGATTTCTTTCCTTAATTCCATCATTGGATTGAGATATCTAGGGTTTACTTGAGTGAAACTAAGTGAAATAAGCCCTAAATTGTAGTGCTACATCTCCTAAAAGATAGAGCACCCTATTTCCTTATTTCCACTACCTCACCTAATTATCCAAGTATCCATGAGAATTTGCAACTGATCAACCCATACTCTCATGAAGCTCTCAAGCACATGAACAATATACTCAATACTAAGAGAACTAACTAAACCACTATCAAGACTTGATAAGTTATAAAAACAACAGCCTAACCAAAGACTCAAAAAATTATCCATGGCTAACCAAGATGTCAACATCTTCATTCACATGAAGATAACCATCTCCTAACAATAAGAATGAAAATTTCAAATAACTATCATTGCAGCAAAATGATCCAAGAGCTCCTCCATAACACCAACAACTACCTATAGAAGGCCATCCATCATCAAGTGATGAATCCACATGACTACTAAATCTCCCACTGAATAATGATACTAAGCTCTCCAGGGCATCATGATAACCATCACCTAAATGAAGATCTTCCATGGTTCTAAAATAGTCAAAATATATGTTAAGTAGAACCAAGATCTCCAAGTTAAGAAGATAAAAAACATGCTAGAAGTCCCAAAACTGACTATCCATATACTCAACATAATCCATCCTCTCATCTCAATGCAAAATACTAATGTAAAAATGACCACAAACAAGTCCAACTAATAAATTCTACATCAACATTGACTCAATCTCATGGATATAGACAACCCACATTCAAGTCATCCTACTTAACTAATAGGTAGATTATCCAAAAATTGCATAACTTGTAGATCCATAACCAATGAAACATACAAAATTATCGTCACATTAATAATAAAAAAAACTAAGATATCAAAGAAGATAATGTGTAGATTTCAAAACTCAAACACTAGATTACTAGCAGACCCAATTTTCCAAACAAATCCACAATTAGGTACTATAGTCAAGAAACTAATCAAGAATTCCAATCAATCTAAAAAAAAATTCATCCAAAAAATTCCAAGAGTTTGAATGCAATATCTCCACAAATATACAAACCATAGATTTTTATTAACACATGTAAAACCTATAAAATCATTTCCGTGTAAATATAGATCCACTTAAACATCTTGAAAAATAGATCACCACATATTTCATCTAAAACAATGTAATTTCTTATATCTACACAAACCCACATCCTTTTAAAAGATGGGAAAACTAAAAATCTTTAAGAGGAAATAAGTTATTTGGAAGCTTACAAAATATGAAATATTCCATCTTCACAACCCACAAATTACCAATGATAAAACATATACCAACATTTCCTCACTAAGAAAGCTACAAAACCTCCTCACACCTTGCATGAAGCATACATGCAGAAGTACAACTATATTACATCTAGAAATACCCCAAGGGAAACATAATTTGAATAATAGTTCATCTACACATCTAAAAAACCACAAGCTTTAATTAATCATGTAAAAATTTGCAAAACCACTGTAATTATGGGTACAAATGCAATTCCATATCCACTTATCATCTAGAAGACCCAAAAGTCTGAAAACACTGGAATAGTTAAACCAAAACAATGGAATAGCATAGATAAGAATAACTATAGATTTTTAATAGAAAATTGATAAAACCTTCATATCCAACCAACATGAAATTAGGACATGCGAGTATAACTAACCAAAGGAAGAAGAGGTCCAAGAACTTTAAGCCCATGTGTAGGCCAACTCCACAACCACCAATATACACAAAGCATATGAAGGAGCTAGGCTATTCTAGAAGCTTTCAAATAATTCAATAATCAAATCCATAGCTTACATGCATTAAGGGCTAATGAAATAGTGTCTTCTAATGCCAAGGACTAAAGCTAAGCAACCAACATAAGCACATCAAACCATAGTGAACAGAACCCAAGTTTCTCCATGTGACTAGGGAACCAAGAAAAACACTCAACAAGAATACTCTATTGCACACTACCACAAAATGTAAGAACACCACCATTCATGAGTTATAATATACTATCAAATAAGAGCTCCAAATCAATATATGTATCAATGGGTTATTTTTTAGGTATGTTAGCGGATTAGATTAAATAAACAAAAACCCAAATAAGTTATAAAGCACAAATAAAGCTTAAAATATAAACGATTATACCAGATATTCGTTGAAGCTTCCATGGTTCACCTCCATAGCACCTTCTAGCTTGCAGTGTATGATTTTTTCCCTCAAATTGAATGTGTGAGCGATTTAACTATGACAATATCCTATGCAAGTTTTGAAGGATCTGAATGACAAAAGACTATGCCTATGAAAAGTAATCAAATCTAATAAGCCAAATGCAAAGTAAAATCTAAGCATAAAAGATCTATAATAATAAACTCATTTTAATAATGAAGTGGTTCCTAAATTGTGAGCAAAATTGACATTTTATAAAAAATACAATTTTGGATGAACAAACGAGATTAAAAGCTGAAAAAGCCTAAAATCAGTGGATGAGATTTCATGTGACAATCCCTGATTAGGGTTAGGGAAAGATTGTTAAATGAGTGGTCAAGATGTCATTTGATAAAATCAAAATGGCAGTCAAGAATAAATGTGATAATTAGTCAAAAAGATAAATATTTTCAAAAATCAAGAAGATAAAGACTGCTTGATTTGTAAGATTCAAAAAATCAAGAAGATAAGAGTTGAGCTGAAAAGCAGATTTTTGGAAAATCAAGAATTTTCTCAATTACTTTATTTTTGGAAGAAGATTACCATTTTGAATTAAATCAATTCAAAATAATGATTTTATGTGACAATAAATAATCTTTTTCAGATTATTTACCAAAATGAAGTGACATTTAATAAAACAAAATCATTTTAAATAATTTCATTTATTAAAAATAAGAGAAATGTTAAATTAGGTAATTAAATAATTAACATAATTTTTTAATTTAGAGGATTATGACCGATAATTAAATAAATTAATAAATTCATTTTATTCTAAGAAGACAATAGACATTTACTGACGTATTGAATAAATAAATATAATTTATTTATTTAATAATCATGAAGAATACAATAGACATGAATTAATTGAATAATAATGAATTACTTAATTAATAGTCGAATGCGGATCAAAGACATAATTAAATGTCATAATTATGCTAGGACGAAAGTGGTAAAATAGAGCTTGCAGGCCTAGGTCATTTTTATGTGTCTACAATATCATATCAAATGTAACCACATGATCAAGTCCAAAATACTCCATCTTCTCAATCCTTCAAAATTCATATTGTGTCATGAAAATAAGATCAACTACAAAACTTCCGCTAAGATAAGTATTAATAATCAAACAATTCCTTCAAAATAGATAATTTTTTTAAGGAAAAAATCTAGATTTGTCTAAGTTTATTTCATTTCATTATTTAGCACTTAAATTATTAATTGTTTAATCTAGTCACATATAACTAGAATTTGCAATGCATCCATGCACAAAAACATACTCTCTAACATATTAACATACATATAATTATCTATTGACACGATCCTTGAACCTTCTTTAAATACAAGTACCAGTAATTAATATTTAATGAAAATTAAAACAAGTAATACATCTTTAATGTATAATCCAGACCTATTGTTTTTGAAAAGGAAAAAACAGGTTTTACAAGGACCTGAAACCACAAAGTTAAAACACCAAAAGATAGAGCAAAACAAGTCCAAACAAACAGACAGTTGTCCCAAAAAGTAAACGACAGCACAAAGAGACAATAGGGTCCAAAAAAAGGACAGCCAAAAAGCCAGAAACAAACACCACCGCACTACTCTAAGGTGTTCATCAACTCCTCGGCCTCCTTTTCAACATCCTTCATATCTTGTAACCCCTGCTTGAGGATTTGAACCATATGTGAAGAAATCGGGGTCTTCCTCTTCGTATTAGCCCGGGTGTGAGTCAAAATCCCTTCAACAACAGATCTGCTGCAACCTTTGTCCGCATCCAAATCCACAACCAACGAGCCCTTTTGATTTTTTTTGAGCTTTTCCACCATAGCATTGATGATAATGGTGTTATTCCTGGAAATTTTGTGATTATTCTCCACAGTGGCCCTAATATTTTGGCCAATCTTGCACAAATTACACTCTAGCCTGGTCAATCTTTCCTCCTACGAAAGCTATCTTTTCCTTGGTAAGGGGGTTTCCTGTCCCTCATTCTCATTATGACTCCAACTAATCTTCTACTCCAAATCCATGACTCTGTTGCTGAGATCTCTATTATGGCCTTTCAAATCACAGACTTCCTTCTGGGTCCACTTGAGAACACTGAAAAGGCCATTCGTACTTTTTTCCACCACACTCACAATGTCCTCAATCTTGAGCTTATTCAGGGTAAAATTAATTTCATCCTGATTAGGGGAATCATTAGGGGTATTCCCAAAACCTCCAGATGCAAGGGCACTAGGGGCCGACTCTTTACTGACCATAGGTTTATTAGAAATAATTTCCATAGAATTCTCAGAGTACAAGAATAATTTTGTAACTGAGGTACCTTTAAAACTAGAGACCAAACCTAAAGTAGGGCAGCCAGGAGACGGCTGGGGATTAAGACAAGGCGACGAGGCAAAACACGGGATAGGGCGATCATCCAAAGGCTGCAACTTAGGACATGAAGGCGGAGTAGAATCCATAAGGTCACTCCGACAAGATAGGGACTGGGGAGCAATGGTATTAGCACCAACAGGGGCACAAGTAGGATGGGCCAGGGGGTCGTTCTCCCTGCTACTTTCAATATCCTCATCATCCAATTCCCCAATATCAACAATTTTAGGCAAAAATAGGTAAATTTTGATAGTGCTCATAGATGAGCCTGACAAGACCAATAATAGAAGTTCTCTTAGGGTTTCTTTCAACTTCATCAAGGCAATTCTTCAAAGAAGAGAATAAGTAAAAAGGCAAAGAGATACGAACCTTGTGACAGAAATGGTTCAGAATGGCAAAGTGATAACCATACACCCTGGTGAAGCGCCCGTCAACCGTGATATACTCCATTATTACTCTTAAAACTTTCCTCCAGATAGATTTAATGGACTCCACATCAAAGTAGCTATTGGCAACCTTAACCAACTTAACCTTCTCCTTGTATTTTTTAGGAAATCTTATGACCACTTCATCAGAGAACCGACGGTCCCAATAAAATTTCATGCCCTTAGTCGAAAGACCAGTAATCTCACCAATTATTTCCTCATTCATCTTAACATTCCTACCAAACAACACAATCTCACCATTTTTCCAATTTTTTGCAAAATAGTCTAGCATCCTCTCGTCAGTACCATGGAGCTTTTCCAGAAACGGGACTAAACCTCCCTTTTCAATTCTTTCCCAGGCTTTAGTATTCTTTCTATGCTCTTGAAAGCTTCTCGGCTCCACATGTTTTCTCTTTCCCCCCATCTTCAAAGCTCTATTATACCACACCCTACAGTTGCTCTAGGTCTCGTTTAAGCATATTTTATCAAACACCCAGAAAGCGTATTGGAGACTCTTCTTGAAAAAGAAAATTACGTCGGTCCCATCAAATCTAATGAAATCGTCATACCTAATCTTTATCCTCTTCATCATGACGAAGACAAGCTTCTCTTCCATGCATTGAATCATAATAAATTAGCGCTTTCACCTTAGAATGGAGGTAGTCATTCTTCCTCCACGTGTTTTCCCCGCCCCTCTTAACCCCTTCATTGGCGAAATAATCAGCCACCTTATTGGCTTCTCTGTAAGCGTGGGATACTTTCACTTTATAAAATTTACTTAATAAGATTATTGTATCTTCGATCCACTTTTTAATGGTCCACAAGGGACGGGTAAGCCCAAGAATGCAATTTATTATATTCATTGAATCACCCTCCAACCAAAGACATTTAGTGTTCATCTTGAAAGCTAAGTTAACTGCATGATAAGCCCCTATAGCTTCCGCAACATGATTAGTTTGGGTGCTGATGTCCACAGCAAAAGCTGCAATAAAAGCCCCCGAGTTGTCCCTTAAAACACACCAACTACTAGCTTTCCCAGGGTCGCCTTTAGTAGCACCATCAAAATTGGCTTTCAACCAACCCAAAGGCAGCAAAGACCAACTAGCATTCTCCCTCCCACAAACATCAGGCATGGGGACATTTAACGTTGCTAATTTAGAATTCCACTTTTCAGCCGTAGCAATATCAAAAGGAGACCAATTAGCTTTATCAACCATTTTTCTTGGGATTAGAGATAAATTTTCCTTTATTGCCCTTACGATTTTTTCATGCAAGTCCCCCTCCAACTTCTCTTTTTCCCTAAACACTTTGTTGTTCCTTTCCTTCCAAATATTCCATGACACAAAAGGTAGACCAAAAGACTAGAGCTTTCCATTGCAAGAAAAAGTCTTCGACAGAAGCAGGGGAAACCCAAACCAAATCAAGAAGCTCAAAAATTTTACCCCAAATGTGCGAAACAAAAGGGCAAAGAAGAAAAAGATGATTAACAGTCTCAGCATCATTCCTGCACATGTAGCACCTGTTAGGTAATTGAATTCCTCTTTTTCCAAGATTGTCCAAAGTGAGAATCTTATTCTATAGCATTATCGAATAGAAAATATTGATTTTAGGAATCAGGTGATTAATCCAAGCCTTAGCCCAGAAGGCTGGAGGCTCCATCGGACTAGCCAGCATAGAAGTAGCAGAAGAAACTGAAAAAATGTCAAACGGATTGTCTAACCAAACAGCAAGATCATCCACCTGGTGTTGAGCTAGTCTTAGGGCCCTAAAGGCCGACTAAACCGGGCTAAGATCCTGACTGATGGTCTTCAAATCAACCCAACCCTCATTCCTCCGGTAATCTTTAACCAAGACCCCAAATTCCCTTTTACAATCATCCATCCATTTACTGAATTTCTCATCTCTGATTAAAGGATCTTAAAAAAGCCATCTATCTTCCCAAAACCTAACATAATTTCCTTTTCCAACCAGCCAACCAGTTCCCATTTCTAGCAACTTTCTACCTCTACTCATATCATTCCAACAAATAGACCCACGAGGTAAAAAAGAAGAATTTATAACCTCATTAAGAGACTCACAGTTACTAAAATATTTGGCTTTTAAGGTATCTTGTCATTCCCCTCTCAAAGTAAGACTTCTCCAAAGCTGTTTAGCAAGAAGGGACAAATTCAGCACTTTAATTTTTCTTAAACCTAGGCCCCCTCTCGATTTAGGTCTACAAACTAGATCCAATCCAACGAGTGGCATTCTCTTCTTATCCTCCACACCAGACTAGAGAAACCTTTTCTAAATTTTTTCAATGGCCTCGACATATTTAGTAGGAATTTTAAATAAGCTAAGAGCATACACAAGGAGATTTTGCAAGGACGCCTTTAGAAGCTGGATTTTTCTAGCTTGACTGAGAAGAACTCCTTTCCACCCCGATAGCTTCTTATTGAATTTTTCAACCAAAGAGATCCAGAACGAGTCCAAGGGTTTAATGCAAAGAGGCAAACCAAGATAGGTTGATGGAAGGGGCTCAATCTGGCATCCAAGAATCTGAGCAAGTTTAACTTGTCTATGCTCTAGAGTATTGAGGAAGAAAATTGAACTCTTAGCCCTATTAACAACTTGCCTAGAAGTAGATTCATAAAGATTCAGAATTCTTTTGAAAGCCTTAGCTTCAGCCACAGTAGATCTTCCCATGAGAATGGTGTCATCAACAAATTGTTGGTGGGAACAGGTTAGAAGAGAAGAGGAAGCTCTTAAACCAGCAAGGGATCTTTGATCAATAAGCTTTTTAATATTTCTTCCCAAACTCTCAGCCAAAATTGTAAACAGAATAGGAGAGATAGGATCTCCCTGTTTGAAGCCTCTGAAAGTCTGAAAAAACCTCGAAGATGACCCGTTCACAATGACAGAAGAAGTAACTATTGAAACTAGATGGTTCACCATCTGAATGACTCTATTATTAAAACCAAACTTGGCTAGGATTTTAAATAAAAAATTCCACTCAACCCGATCATAGGCTTTGGAAATGTCCAATTTAAGAATGAACCCTTCAGTCTTTGATACCATTAAAGAATGTAAATTCTCATGAACAGTAATAACAAAGTCCAGAATGTACGTACTTGGCATAAAACCATTATGTTGCAAAGCAATCATTTGAAGAAGCACAAAAAGCAATCTTGTAGTCAAGACCTTTGAAATAATTTTATAGATAGAATTGCACAGGCTGATTGGCCGAAAAGTTTAAAACTCTGAAGCCCTAGGTATTTTTGGAATAAGGACCACAAAAGTAGCATTAAGTTCTTTCAAAAGACATCTTGATCCAAAGAATTCCTTGACAGCATTCTCAACATCCACCTCAACAATTTCCTAGAACACTTGGAAGAAGAATAAGGGAAAACCATCTGGTCCTGGAGCTTTGTTGCCATCAAAAGAGAAAATAGCTTTCCTAATTTCAGCCTTGGAAGGAATAGCAGTGAACATAGAATTTTCATTGTGACCAATCACCTGGGGTATAGCCTCAATCAAGGAATCTTGAGCTTCAGGAACAATCTCTCCATTACAAGAAAGAAGGTTGCTAAAAAAAAGGACAACCTGTTTCTTAATATCATCTTCCTCCTCAAACCTCGTCCCATTAACATCAATGTAAGCGATTCTATTAGCAGCCCTATGTTTCGAAGCAGACAGATGAAAAAATCTGGTGTTCCTATCTCCCTCAGTCAACCAAGACACCCTAGATCTTTGCTGCCAAAAAACTTCCTCTTTAGCAATGATGTCATGCAATTGAATGAGAAGTTCATTTTCCTTTTCTCTATAATTATCAATGTACCCCTATTTCTGTATTTTAGCCTGGATATCCTGAATTTTACCTTGAATTTTCGTCTTAGTTCCAAAAATATTCCCAAAGGCATCCTTTTTCCATCTCCTCAAATTAAATTTCACTTCCTTTAATTTTTTAGCAATCTTGAACATAGTTGTGCCAGTAATATCAATATTCCACCATCTACTAATTTCCTCAAAGATTCAAGGATGAGATAGCTAGAATTTTTTGAATCTGAAAGGGGAGTTCTTTTTCACCTTAGTAGGATCCGCCATTAAACAAATGGGAAAATGATCAGATCCAACCCTTGATAAAGCTCTCAAAGCACAAAAATAGTCTATAAACCATTGACCAGAAACAAGGGCCCTATCGAGTCTCACTTGGATCAAGTCAGGTCCTAACCTCCTATTAGTCCAGGTATAAGAAACACCTTGTAGGTCAAGGTCTATCAAGGCATTACTATTAATGAAGTCGGAGAGACCTGAAATACTATCCTAGTTAATTTGAGAACCCCCAAATTTTTCATCATTCAAGAGAGGAGTATTGAAGTCTCCCATGACCACCCAATGCTCATTAGCAAAACATTTTCGAAAACTAGACAACTCACAACAAAAGGAATTTCTAGCATTCTTACAATTCAGGGCATATATATTGGATTGAATCCAGCAAAAAATGTCTCTTATGTGGGTAAATCTGGGGGCCACTAAATTACCATTCTCCATTAAGGGCTCACCTTTAATAAACAACTTGTTCCAAAAAGTAACAATTCCCCTCGAAGCACCCGCAGAACTATTTCCGTGAGCCCCACAATTCTGATTTATTTTAAAGCATTCTACTTTTTCTTTAGGCATTTTTGTTTCTTGAACAAGAAGAATATTAGGTTTGTGGTCTCTAACAAAATTTTGCAAAACATCCTTTTTATGACGGCTATTCAGCCCTCTTATATTCCATCACATGATTTTCATTTCTTACTTGGGGATTGAAGTATCTCCGGGATGGTCATTTGGATCCCATCCGCAATATCTTGAAGGCTGCCTTGTTCCCTTTGCCATTTTTCTGATCTCCTTCCCTGGCAAGGCTTAGTATTCCCATAGTCTGCCTTGGCCCTAGTTCTGGTGATCATTCCAGTTGAGGTTTCCATCCTCTTTTTTTTTTCCTTCTTTGACCTTGAATGTGAAATAACCTCCTCTCAGTCTCATCTTGGCTTTCCAGCTCTCTTCCTAATTCCCAATCCTTCTCAAGAAACAGCCTCAGATCCCAAGGAAGGGTTTCCATTAAGCCATTCTTGGCTTTTGAAGTATTGACATTAGGTGTTTTCATTTTCATGCTTTGGGTCTCATAAGATTCCCTCACAACTTCCAAAGTGGTGTTCTCCAGTTCCTGTCCCCCTTTTGAGCAAGGGTTATCAACATGAAAGTGAGAAGGGACATGTATTCCTATCTCCAGGGACAAGCCCTTAATGGGTATTTCCTCCAGACCAGGTACATTCATACTACCAGCCATCACCAAAAGTGAAGGCGAAACAAAACCCGTTTCTTCACCTCTTATTTCAGCCTTCTTCTAAGTATCCCAGGCTCCCTCCACAGAATTAGTTTCTTCCTTTCTATCCACCTATGGTGAAATCAAGTATTTAGGATCCTTAGGATCTGAAGAGCAAGTGTTATCTAAACCAGGGCAAGCATCCTTTTGCGAACATCTATGGTTCTCCTTCAAATCTTGAGCAAAAGTGTGTCTTTCAAGATTCTCCTTCGCACCTGCGACAGAAATTTGCTTCTCCTCCTTAGATTTTTTTCTCCAAACAGTCTTAGGGTTGGCAACTTTCTCCTTTTCACTTTTATTATTAATCGGGCACTTTTTCGCCCAATGCCCAGACTTTCGGCATTTAAAGCAAACAAAGGGTGTGGTCTCGAATTCAATAGCTTGCTTCCAAACCCCCAACTTGGATTGGATGTCAATCAAAGAAGGGAGATCAACATTTTGAGAAACCCCAACACAGATTCTAGCAAAGACCAAACGCTTTCTAGCCGCAGTCATTGAGTCAATGGACAAAAGTTCTCCAAAAGAACTAGCAATCCCATTGAAAATATCCATATTCCAATACTCCAAAGGAAGACCAGGCAATCTAGCCCAGACCGGCACCATTTCAAAGATGGAGTCAAACAGATCAACCCTAGAAGACCACTTCTTCAGGGCCAAGGAAGACTTTCCGATAACCTAGGGGCCACCATTCCTTATAGCCCTGGAGTCCTCTTTGCAAGTGAACTGAAAGGAAAAAAAACCTCTAGGGAGCGCCGCCACCGAAACCAGTCCACTGGTTTTCCATTTATTCTTAACAAACTCCCTTACAACTTCAATATTAGATCTAGGACCCAAAAAATTTCCAACCAAAACATCCTCCATCTTTGCAATATTATGGTCTATGATTTCATCCAGCACAGAAATAGAAAACTTTCCAGACCCCGGGTCAGAAAGAATACGCATAGGGGGAAAAGATGATTTGTCATTTGGCTTAACACCAAACAATGAAGACCACGTCTTACCCTTTTCCTCCCCTTTTTCCGACATTTCCACGGCAGCCTTGGATTCTGAAATTCCATCCTTTCCACCTGGGTCCACCTGAACTTTTTCGCTGACGTCTTTTCGACAGAGCCTGACTTACCCTTCTCAGAACTCGAAGAAATCTCCGCATTCGCCTAAGATTCACTCGAACCCCTGCCCGCTACACTGATCGAAGATTCAAAACCAGACTTTTCCCGCTCACTCGCTCCTGTTCCCGCTCCCATCTTGTTAATTCAAATATTGTTTGTACTACTAATCCAGACCTATTGTTGTTCACAAGCTCTTTAAAATTTTATTCTAAGTAACTAAGAAAAATAAAACTTTCTATGAATCTATGTTGTGTAGAAGCTTTCTAAAATTTTAATGAAAAGTAAATGAGAAATATAAAGATTTCCAAGCCAACGTGTTATTCGCAAGCTCTCTGTAATTTAATTATATGTGCAATTGTCAAAATTTTTTGATTTTGTGAGCCACTTGCATAACAAAGTCTTTGCTGATCAATCGTCGGGTAGTGAGTGTTCGTACATGCAAAATAAACGTGTGAAAGTGTGAGGCAATGAATGTTCTCAATATTTAAATTATATCAAATTTAAATTTCAGTCAATTGATTTCATATACTTCGAAGAGATTGTTGACGCCTAGATAAAATTGTATTCCACACAAAAATGGAAGAAAGCTGTGGAAAATAGGAGAGTTGTCATTCCCCCATGTGATAGCGTATCTTCCATGTCTTATATGACACCGCAAATCCCACGCATTACATCATAGCATAGCTCTCATGTCTTCTATGACATAGATTTACAAAAAAAATGAATTAGAATGGGTGCAAGAAATAGCACCACCACTAGAAGCAATAGCAGGAATGTTTGAACCAAAAACAATGGAAGTAAAAAACAAGATTAGTTCCATATAATAAGTGAAATCATTCTTTTTGCGGTACACTATGGTTATAGTCATAGTTATATAGCTTAAATTAGAAAAACATAATATTAGTTTTATTTTATCATTTCATGGATTGTATTTCAAAGGATTCCATCCAATCTATTTCAATTATATTTCTCACCCACCTTTATCTGTCATGAATTGAGATGATGAAGAACCATATTATTCAGAAATGGTACCATTGTTCTATACCCCTATCCCACCCTCCACCTCAACCAACAAAAAACCTGGGTCATTTGATCAGCCACCCACATTGAGATTAACTCTATAAGGATATAGGCTGGTTTGTATATGTTAAAAAATAGAGGATCGATGTCTTAATAGACATTTGTGTGAGAGAATTTACAGAAATGTAAGTTATTATGAAGTCATAACTAATTATTCACATACTTGATCATTTGAATGGATACAATATATTCAAAAATTTAATATCATCATGTGATAGTTTATCATTGACCTTTATATGAAAAAAAAACCAAACATTGACCTTTAGACCAAGACAGTTTACATATATTTTTAAATTTTTTTATCATAAAAGAATAGATGTTAATGGAGTAACAACTTTTAGTAAAAAGGAAAGAAGGATACAAAATATTAAAATTACATCATTAATTTAAACTATAGATTATTCATATTCAATTTAAGCTTACATCATTTGAAGAGTGTTTCCACTTAAATAAGATTACTAAAGATTGTGAGGTTTACTCTAGCCACAAAGTCACATTGATGGGTGAAGAGCTCAGATATTTTATTGATGTACATAGTGCCCTCCATTGAATCACTAAACCTAAGAGATTTATGATCAAAGATGTGTAGCTTAATCGATCTCATTTCTACTTGATAGGGTTTGGTTGCATAATCTATGATTACAATTTGTTATACTTTGTTTACTAATGTCATTTTTCATTTATAGAGGTGCACTACTATTTGGGAAATGAGTGTCTTGGTGTACCATGGGACTTAGGTATCAGATGCATGTATTAAATTGTTTTATCTTCTTTATGTGTCTTGATATTATATAATATGCATAATTTTCTTACATGAATTTGTGTTGTATATTCTTCATGTCCTAAATGATGTGTTGTGTAACCATGTTTGGTCGAAATGGTTTTTTGGTATGTTTATATTATTGTGGATGTTTGATGTGAACTTTCTCTTCATCTTCTAGTGTTTTAAAATCTATGAACTTCAAGTGTATTCTTATGAAATTATTAAATAAATGAACTAAGAGATATAATTAGACCTATGGTTATGGTTGTACATTTCTTTTCTTGGATTGATGGTTGGGGAGGAATGGGACTTCCTCTATGGAAATTTCAGTAACTAACTACAACACTCAGAAATATTCATTCTTTTAGAGTGAATAATTTATCTATTCACTATAGCTTTAGTGTACTTAGGTTGATGATGTTAGACAACATCTTGTCCAACTGAATGTGCAACATTTTAGGTCTCCAGAGGTTACCTAGTTGTTTGGTAAACCTCATGTGCATATCTTTTGAGGTTGGAAGACTTTCTCTCACCTCAAAGGTTACTTTTTTAGTCATTCAATGCTTGTCATCAAGGTTGACAACTTGGTCAAATAGGTTGTTGGTTTGTATATTCCAAGTGATCTATAGGTTGAAACCTATAGGACACTTATCTACTTATTTGTGCCACATCATGGGGCACTTGTCAATCCACATTATAGGTGGATTACCTCTTCCTTGCTTATTTAAACAAGCTCATATTGTACATTTCAATAAACTCTTTTATCAATCTCTTTGGTAATGTAAATTAGATGCATTGTGTACAAGTGTTTTTGTGGAACTACAAAGATTTTGTTATTATGATCTTGTTTGAGAATCCTAACAAAAAATTTCTATTAATTACTTGTTGAAGCTTTTTATTTGATATAATATCTAAAAAAATCAAACAAATTTATAATGAAATAGAAATAAATAACACAACATTGACAATCTAATAAAAGCATTGATATAGCTAAAATCGACTCATCTTACCTTTAAAAACAATATTGATATTCAAATTTTATATGATAAAACACAAATTGAATAAAAGCTCAAAATCAAAGACCATTTTAGTGCTAATTTAGCCGATAGGCTTTTTATTGTGGACTTGCCAGTCTACATTTGAACTACAAACCTGTCTCACGCTCTCAAACTGCTCAGTTAATGAGAAACTGCGCTGGTTTTCAGTGAGCAATCCAATCGGAAACTTTTGTTCAGTTGAAACATTTCCTGCCTCGTGCGCTTGAAAACAAATTTTAACACGCAACACCACGCAAAAACATTTATTGGCACTCAGAAAATTTATTTCCTAACGTCATAAATCTATTAGATATCTTTTCTCACAGATAAATCTTCTAACAAATCTTTGGCTATCAAATCGTATCAAATCTGCCCATAAATGCGTGTAAATTTCTCGCTCACTATAGCGTCGGTGATATATCAGCGGACATGGAAAATTTGAAGGGCGTAATGCTATATATACGAATAGAGACTTGTCTTGAATAGCAGATCATTGGGTGACCACGGAGGTATCAGAGCCAAGAAAAGTTTGGCATTGAATTGAAGTGCAATTGACAAAAAATCAAGTGAGAAATGGGTCGGAGAAAGAGCAGGAACACCCATGATTTCTTCCTGTTGAATTGTGCGGGAAATGCAAGATAGTCTGCAGCAATTCTTGTGAGAATATATCTGTATTGACGGCAATTGCAGTGTTGTTGGCATCCCCTGATTCTGCTGCACTTCTTGTCTTCTGCGCTCTCTTTTCCCACACTTATATTGCCAACAATTTGGCACTACAAATCCGAGACTTTGCTTAAGCAGACGGATTCCCTAACTGGCGCTATACCCATCTGATGTATCACAAACTTTCTGAGACATTAATTTCTTTCTTGTTTTGTTTTCCTATTGTCATCACATTTTCACTGCTTGCAAGAGCAGCAGTAGCCCACACAGTGGTTTCTATCTATGTAAGGGGCAATAGGCCTTATGGAAAAAATTGATTCAAGCTCTACCCAGGCTGTGGGAAGGATTGGTGGTGACTTATATATGGGCGGGTGTACTAGTAATTGGAACAAATGCTGTGATTTTGGTATTAGTGCCTACATTTTTGAAAGTGGTTTGCATTTTGGGACTTGGTTTTAAATGGGAAATTGGTGCTGCTTTGGGAGGAGGGATTGTTTATTCCATTGTTTTTGCACATGCCATGATTGACTGCAATTTGGCCACAATTGTGTGTGTAATGGAAGAGTGCAATTATGGGATTCAAGCTGTGATCAGAGGGGTTGGTGGAAACACAAGATGGGAAGCCCCTCTGCTGGTTGTGATGTATTCCATGGTGCCTCATCGCAAGGTTGTGTGATTTGTCTCCACTTGCCCTTAGTGTGAATGTGCATAAGGTGAAAACGTACAAATTTTGAAGTTATGCCTTTAGAATAAAACTGTTTCCACGGTTTTAATTAAAAAAAAAACAAACATAATAGAATCCAACCAAGAAATTCAAAGCACGAGCTTCTTTCATCATATTATTCATTCGAACACACTTTGATAGCCTGGGTACGTTATCAATTCAAAGCTTCGAGATTAGAAAGATTTCATAAATTTGTAAACCATTAACTTTAATTCTAGGTATGAGTTCATTTACAATTCATGCTGTAAATGCATCCAAGATTGTAAGATGATAATGTTTGTCACTGTCCATTAAGTTACTTATAACAAAATTAATGCATTTCTTATGATTATAGAAAAATTAAGTCTATTTTCTTTTGCATAAAGACAAATATTTTGGTTTCTTTCTAATGTAGTTGGACCGCATTTGTGGTGCTGTAAATTGTATTTAATAGTAAAGATGGAGTAAGTAAGCATGTTGCACCAATATGTCTTAGTAGTATGATATCATTTAAATCAAAATGGCCATGTTTGACCTGTCAATGCTACTAGTAAACATGGAATGGCACCCTATTTTGAGTTCACCCCAATTTTTTGTTCACCATAAACTATGAGGAGATTGATTCTTCATTATCCATTACAATTTTTAGGATGTCAAATCAATCAATTTGAAGCTTTGTTTTCAACATTATTAGGTGTAAAAGGAAAGAGAGGCACAAGTGGTAAATTTGAACCCAAGATGCCGAGGAAAGAGACTACTCATTTAATGTAAAATTAAAATACATTTAAATTTTATCTTAATTTCCTATCGACGTATCTCTTGAACCTCTTATAGGTGCAAGTGCTAGTTAATAATAGAGATAACATGTGCAACGAAAGAACGAGGGAATACGTAATAATCTATCCTATGCATGGGAGAAATGCTTTAGGTAAAGCTCGCATATATTTACGATTAATATAAAATATTAAAAAGGTCTCAGAAAGGGCAAGAGGCATTGAACACGCAAACAAGAATTTAAAATTGTAGATTATGCATGGAGCAGGTGGGCTGCATTCACGAGAAAAGAACGAGTCGTAAAGTATGATTTTTTAATTACAATAGGCGACCATGATTATGACAGCCATTACGGAAACTGATCATCTTTATTCTAAAGTTTTGCAGGCGGTGGTCGAAACGTGTTGACTAACGCGTTTTATATTATTTAATATGCCACGTTCGTCCCCTATCGAAGCTTTCAGCGAGAATAAGAAGCTTATGCTCCCCCAAGCTCTCTACGCCGCAGTTTGTTGCATTGTCGACTGAGTTGCATAGTAATCAATAATGAGGACTGGTGGTCTAATTGCATGTATTGCCTTGATTTTGTTGTGTTTGAGCAAAGTGAATGGGCAGCTCAATGCGACGTATTATGCCAGTACGTGCCAATCTTTATTGTCCACAGTAAAAGCTGCGGTGACAGCTGCAGTCGCCAGCGAGAAACGGATGGGAGCGTCGTTGGTCCGCCTTCACTTCCATGACTGCTTTGTTAATGTATGAATTTCAAGTCTTCTTGAGATTTTCATCTAATTCCCTATCATGCTGTGTCTTATATTCTTGCTTTCTTGCAAGCTTGAGTGGTAATCCGAATATCGTTTGTGGTTTCAGGGCTGCGATGGGTCGGTCCTGTTAGACGATTCGTCGACCATAACTGGAGAGAAGACTGCGGCTCCTAATAACAATTCCCTGAGAGGATTCGACGTGATTGACACCATTAAATCTAAAGTCGAGGCTGTATGCAGTGGAGTTGTATCTTGTGCTGACATTCTCGCTATTGCTGCTCGTGACTCTGTGGTTGCAGTAAGTATTAATTTTATAGTTCTTTAAGGAAATCGAATTTATTGTGTTCCATTGTTTTTCAGCAATTATGTGGACGCTAGGTTGTGAAAGATTGGTCTTATTATAGAAATCTATGGCTACCGTTAAAATAAAACAAGAATAACCGTTCTTCACCATATAAGAGAAATATAGTCGGCGACGTAATTCAGGGCTTAGGGTCATAGTGTTGTTAGAATGCCATCTAGATTTTCTTAGATCATTTAAGATAACATTTTGAAAAATTGTGCAGGATTTTTCAACTGGGTTTTGTTTAGGTGATCCATTTAAAATGACATTAATCTTTGATTTGTTTAGATAGATCATCTGAAATTACATTAATAAAAAGATGATTTTAATGAGCCATCTAAACAAATCAAAGTTTAGAATACCGAAATAATTTGACTTGATATGATTGACGTAATACATAAATATATGAAAAATTAAGAGTCCACTTTGTGTGTCCTATTGATAGTTGGGAGGGCGAACATGGACCGTGCAGCTAGGAAGGAGAGACTCGTTAACTGCAAGCCTGAGCGGTGCAAACACCAATATTCCAGCCCCACCACTGAATCTCAGCGGACTCATCTCAGCATTCAGTGCTCAGGGTCTTTCTACCAAGGACATGATTGTGCTTTCAGGTAATTTTAAACATTGAATACGATTATAGTGATTTTAAATCGATCTTGTTTCGATGCCTAATGAGGGTGACTCAGCAATGATGTTTAGGTGCTCATACCATTGGTCAAGCTCGTTGTACCACTTTCAGAAGCCACATATACAACGAAACCAACATATTGAGTTCATTCGCCACGTCTCTTCAGGCTAGCTGCCCTTTCAGTAGTGGAGATAACAACCTGTCGCCCTTAGATCTACAAAGTCCCACTACCTTTGATAACAATTACTACAAAAATCTAATAAGCAAGAAAGGACTTCTTCACTCCGACCAAGAGCTTTTCAATGGTGGATCTGCTGATTCTCAGGTGACTACGTATTCCAACAACCAGGCTACCTTCTTCAGTGATTTTGCTACTTCCATGGTGAATATGGGAAACATCAATCCCCTTACTGGTAGCAGCGGGGAAGTCCGAACAAATTGCAGGAAGCCCAATTGATTGTGTCCTTCACAACTTTTATCCGGATTCTGTTCACAAGGAATTAAATTATCAAACTAATTCCTGCAGAGCAGCTTTCAAAATAAGTTTCCAGAAAATTTATTAAGCTCCATCTTATTGTAGGCCACATGACTAGAAAGAATGATACAAATTATTCAAAAATAAAAAAGAAGTGGGATAAGAGTAGACTCGATTCATATATTTGTCTGCAACTGTCATGGTTCAAAACATATATTTCGCTAAACGTGTAGACCCATAAATTTGCTACCAATAAAATATTGACGTGAGTTAACTGTTTTTGTTACCTTGTTGATCAATCTCGACCATCGTTCAAAAGGAAAGTGTTCCACCTCGATGCGCAGTATTGTTTATAGAGATTTCAGATGCTCACTTTTAAAAAAATATAACGGCAATAAACTGTAAAATGGAGCTCTTAACGTCATGCACTTATACATGAGCTCTCCGGGTAAGAGAGATTTGCAAGTTTTCTGCCTCGTTGTGTATTCCCTCTTTTATGTTATGTTTGCTCGTTTACTTTGTGTTGCCGGTCGCAGATAACTAAAGTTATCCCTATTTATCATGGGGCGATTGTCGGCTGGGTATTTTGTGAAAGGTTTTTGGCTCGTGGCAGGTTTACCAGTGGTAAGATGGCAACTTGGTGCCATGGTGTTCTAGTTATAGGTTCCCATCAGATGAGGACGTAGTACGTTGGCTACTGGTGGCCCTGCTGGGGTAAATGTGCAGAATTGTATTAGTAGAAGGCCATGCACCATGCTCTTATTGCATCTTTGTGAAGGCTCTTGTTAGTCAACATATTTCACGTGTCTTATTTTAGTATGATGTGCATTGCATTAAGTCTTTTGTATGTACGCATCATTCAAGGTTCTAAGAAAATTCATCACCATGATAAATTCATGGAAAATTCACCACGGTGGAAATTAATTGCATTAGCATTTTTAATATATATTTTCAAAACTTTGATTTTTAATTTTTTTTGTAAAAGAATAATATGATTTATGATAATAAAAATGTAGTGAAAATTATTTTTTGCAAAAAAATAAAATTAAAGTTTTGGAAATATATATTTTTAGTGTAGAAAATTGTATGCTTTTGAAAGCGATGCAATTTCACACTTAATTTGGACCTATTTTGGCACCCTTGTATTAAAGACCCTTTAAAAGCATCATTAATATGCCTCTAAGACCCATTATTTCACATCTGAAGGCTTATTTAAGCTAAAAACTTGACAAAATCATCAAAAACGTCAAAAATTCTCAAAACCCACCTCAAAAATCTAAGGTGAGACTCATTCGTCACCTTAGGCGAATGAGTCCCATAAGGGGGCTTTTTAAGGGTTTGAGCGAGAAAATCACCTTTTTAATTCAAATTTTTAGTTGATGTCGGCTTTTGAAATCTGAATAATGGTAGATTAGGTGTTAATGCCTATATAAGCAAGCTTCTAAGTTATTATTTCATCTAAGCAATCTAACCAAGAATTTTCAAAAGCAATTTCAAGATCCAAGCATTGAAGAGTCTTCAAGTATTCTTCACAAGACCATTCAAGAGTAAGTAATTAGCAAAGTTGAAGCTTTGGAGTAGCATTAAAGTGTTTTTACAGGTCTTCAAGCTCACTTTCATTCAAGAATTAGCATTTTCAAGGGTTGATCATGGTAGTCTATGGTGAATCATGATGGATTCTAGGTTGGGGAGATGCAACTAGCCATCAAGCCAAGCATAATGACTTGTTTCCTAAGTGATTCCATCTTCCATTGTCACTCTACATTCAACCTAAGGAAGGTACACATATTATTGAAGCTCATTTGGGTGATTAGAGATCTCTCAAAGTGAGTCATCTTCATTCATACATCTCATTCTTGCACATTAGAATAAGTTTGCATTACATTTCAGGTTTTCTAATCTTAGACAGATTTAAGGTTAGGGTTTACATTCCTATTTACATGCACATTTCATTATTTCTATCAAGGTTTGATTACCAAACTAGGGGTTTGATTGAGGCAAACCCCCCATAAACAAATCAAGTCTATATTATGTTTTACAGGTATTTTCATATATTCGGATCCGAAAATCAATTTGGGAGAAAAGAGTAGGTGTTGAAGTGCAAATCTGAACTTTGAATTCTTGAAAAAGCGGAACAAACTAATTCACTGGAACTAGAAAATGAGTCCCACTATACGTGTATTTCAAGATTTTTCTAGATTCAAATACTATTTTTCCCAAAACTTGTTATTGTGCAAAAACTTGGATTTGGGACTAATTCACCTAGACTAGCATATGAGTCCCAGTAGATCAAAATTCTAGAATTTTTAGCATGTGGGAGCTCCATCCAGTCATCTTCAGGTTTCCTAGTGCTCACATTTAATTTTGCAACTTTCTATTTTGTTTTATTTGTATTTCTAGGTCATTTAGTGAAAGATTACATTGAATTAGTGTTAAGCATTTTGATTTGCATTGCATTTGTCTTTCCAAGCCCTAGCTTGGTGGTGAACCCCTCATTAGTTCACATTCGATCCCTAGGACAACCCTATTGCAAGATCTTTTTCTCATTTGCATTGAGATCACTAGGGTTTTTTCTTGAATGAGAGAGAGTGAAGATTGTTGTCCTATGTCCTGAACCATAGAAAAACACACAATTTTCTTCATTTCAATCTTTATTTTTTTTAATGTGATTAAATTTTCGTGGCGGTGAATTGTTGGTGGTGAGTTTTCTTTGAAGTAAATTTTTCATGGTGGTGAATTCTTGATGGTGAATTTTCCCACGGTGAATTGTTGGTAGTGAATTTGCCTAATGTTGTCATTCATTTACTTGCAAGGCACATGTTATTTATCTTTTGAACATATGGGCAAGTGACCATATGTTTTGAGTTTATGGCTTGTGTGGTTGTGCAAATGGTGTGTGTTAATTGGTTTTGTTGTTGATCTAGATGCCTCAAGTGGGACCAATTTGCATGCTATATTGGTATCGTCTCTTTTGTGTTTTGTCTCTAGCTAGTGGTGGTGGTGGGCCCAATGTATTGTGTAAGCAAAGGGTTGATGTTTCAATGAACATAAAGGTGATGTCATATAGCTACTATCACTTTCATCTACTAGATGTTCAAGGATTACACCGATAGAAAATTGCATGTATGTTAATATGTTAGAGAGTATGTGTTTGTGCATAGATGAATATAGATGGAATTTGTTGCAAGTTCTAGTTGCATGTGGCTTGATTAAACAACTAATGATAAATGCTAAATAATGTAAAGAAATAAATTTAGATAAATCTAGATTTTTCTCTTAAAGAAATTAGGTATTGTTTGATTTTAAAATATTTGCATGAAAATTTAAAACATAAAGCAATGTAAATCAAAAAGGAAAATTGCCACAAAATTGGAAAAAAATACTACAAATGAAAACAGAATGTTCCCATCCAGTTGGAAAATCAATATTTATCTATATTTTACATGATAAGTGAGATTTGGGAGGCTTTTACCATTAAATGGTAGTTGATTTAGGTCATTAAATAGCAGCTAAAACCTATTTTTTGATGACTCAACAATTGTTTGTAGGCATGAGACTTGTTTCAAGCTCAAATCTCACACTATATGTAGCCTATTGGCTAAAGATATGTTTCCTTCTCATTGTAGTAAGAAAAAGTCTTCATCAATCATATTTCTTCATGTCACCCAATCCATGATATTTATTTGATCTATCTCGCATATATTAGTCATTTGATTTCCTTGGATGTGCACCAACATTGGATTCAATGTATGCATGCAAGTACTTCTTTATTATATATGCAGCATGTGCATAGTGGTTGCTCATTGCCCTAGTAGTTTTACAGTGAATAACACGTATGATTCAATCATAGGTAGACATATTCTTTGGTGCTATGTGGATGTGCAGTTGCAATGGTACTGGGGAACTTTGAGCTTTATTAGATACGATTTATGTTGCAGATGGAATATGTATATGATATAGGTGGCTAGTTCTTATCCAATTTGTATTTTTCCAAGGTACCAATGGGCATTTAATAAAATGAGTTTGTAAGTGAATTATGAAAGACATACTACAAAAATTTTATGATGTGGTAGAATGTTGGGCCCATTTTATTTTTACTATGTTGGTAGAGCTTGTTTCTAAAAGACAAGTGATGTGTCCACATTCTATCATGTGGAATTTGTACTCTTGGTTATTGTTTTCTTTGTAGAGTATTTTATGCTTAGGCAACTAATTAATCAATTCATTGAGAGCCCCTCTTCACATATTAGAGTAGTTTGAGTTAGTTACTCACATGCTCTATGATATGCATTTTGGTCATGGACCTAACAAGGCCTAAATATGATAAATGGGATCCACTAATCTCTAATTGTGTTTAGATATTAGTGGAGAATTATAATTCATTGACAAAAAAATAGTGACTTGGCACATGGGTCTAATAGTTTTCTGGTCATTATAGAGATATCTGTAGGATATAAGAAAATATTATTTACATGTGATTATATCTTATATCCTTGTTGAGAGAGAGTTTTATAAATTTTAGACATGGTAACCATTCCTTTTGATCTATCTATGCTTTACATTCATTATTTGAATGTAATAAAAGGTTTCAAGGGACCCTAAAAATACAATAATTAAAACTTGGAAAGGATTGTAGTGAATTAAAATATCAAAGTGATTCAAATTTTTAAGTACTTTAAATTTAGATTACATTAACCCAACAATAGGAAGAACTTTAAAAAAGTAACATATAGAGTACATAATGATTTATAGAAGAGTATGTGCAAGATCATGATGGGCCAAAAAGTGGAGATATGATGGGTATGTGGTTGATGACTTTCTTTATACCCAAAATTGATGAAATGAAAAGGGTTTTTAAGGGATCTTCTCAGATTTCCACCAATATAAATTATGCTTTACTTTGAGTTTAATAAATTATTATTATTCATTTTCTATTTGAATTACGAATAAAGTCTTGATTGATATGTTGATTGAAAAACATCTATAGCTTTTAAATGGTATCACATTTTTTGAATCCAACACATGTGTCACATTCTATGCTTTGCATACTATAGGATTAAAAAAAAAAAAATGAATTTCATGAATTTTTCACCAAATTAAGGTAGTCAAACATACGAGTTTTCATATTTTTTAAAAGTTGTAATAAAAAATTCATATTTAATTATTTACTTGGAAAAAAATTACAAAAAATTATGCATCACATCGGGACATGAGTTCTACTTATATCTAAAATATTATCATATTATTGTGGTTAGGGTGGTCAAATAGACATCTGCTTCTTATTTTTTCCCTGAAATTTATGTACTACTGCATTGAAATTTCAAATTTTCACCAAATATATATATATATATATTTAAATAGACCTAGTAGTTTAGAAAATAAATTCAATTTTCTAAAGATTCTATTCTTACATATTTTTGAAATAATATAGATAACTTATTCAAATTTTTACGTCAAGTTGCCTAACTCTGATTTTTTAAAATATTTTTCCACTTAAGGGCCTATTTTTTCCATGATGATCCTACGCATACCCAAAAAAAGGAACCTAGAACTAGTAAAGGTAGTTTAGATGAATCTAGAGAAGTCTTAGTTTAGATTCCAATACACCTATGTTGCTATCCAAGATTCTTGTTGTAATCCAATTTTTTTTACTGTCTAGAAACAATTATACATGATCCATAAATCCTACATGTACAGTGTAAAAACAAAAGACTATACATATAAAATTATATAATAGAAAATGATATTATTTAAACTATATTTTAATCTTAAATGAAACAACTAAATGACAAATGAAGGTACAAGAATGGAAACTCTCATTGTGAGTTGAGTCCTCAAGTGTACATATAGCTAAGATAGGAAAAATGTTGGTGATTACATGCGAGGTTTCCTAGATAGTCAAGCTCATAGTTTGGTCATATAGACACATAAAAATGACCTAGGCCTGCAAGCTCTATTTTACCACTTTTTGTCCTAGCATAATTATGAAATTTTAATTATGTTTCTAACTCACTTTCGACTATTAATTAAATAATTCATAATTATTTAATTAATTCATATATGTTTATTCTTCATGATTATTAAATAAATAAATTTTAATTATTTATTTAAGATGTCACTAATTGTCTAATGTCTTTCTATAATTAAATAAATTTCTTAATTTATTTAATTATTTTTGTCCATTATGTCTTCTAATTATTAAATAAATAACTTTATTTATTTATTTCATTACATCACTAATTAAAGTCCTCTTCTTTCTAAAATTAAATAAATTCTTATTTATTTAATCCAGCTTCCCCTATACTTAAATAATTATGTTTAATTATCTAATTACTCATTAGCCTCTTCTCTCCTAAATTAAATAAATTTTATTTATTTAATATTGGTCCACTCTCTTGAATTTTGAATTAAATCATTATATTTAATTTAAAAGGTTCCCTTTGTCACATTCTTCTATAGTTAAATAATAACTTTTATTATTTAATTTCTTCTAAATCTTATTTATTTAAAATAAGTCCCACCACCTAAATTAAATAATTTTATTATTTAATTTCTCCTCTTTTATTATGCTCATTTTAAATAAATATTATTTATTTAAAATAAGTCCCACTTTATAAATTCCCTCTTTTAGTAAATAATTTAAATTAAATTATTTATGTCACATGACCCCACCCCTTTTGAATTAAAATAATTTTTAATTCAAAAAGTCAACATCCCCTCTTGAATCAAATAATTTTAAATTATTATTTGATTCTCCAGCAACTTCGATTTGTGTGCCCAGAATCTCTTGTCACATGCATTGCTAGCCATTGATTTGATTTTCTAAAAATCAATCTTGACCATTCATTTCGAATTTGACCTAATGTTTCCCTAACCCTAATTGTGGGTTTTCATTTTGAATCTTGACTATAGATTCTAGGGCACTTATTAATGTTTAATCTCATCCGTCCATACAAAATTGCATTTTCTATAAAATGTCAATTTTGTCTTCATTTTGGGAGATCTCTCTCACAGCTCTTATCTCTTGCATTATTGACTTCTTGCATTTTTCATATTTTAGCATTGTTATTCTCATTTGTCATAGCATATTTTTAGATTCCATTTGACATAGCTTAGACATTTTAGATGCTTACTAGTTGCAGTAGGGCATAGTATTGCATATAGTTGTTCAAATCCTTCAATATTTGCTTAGGGCTTGTCATTTCCATTGGCTTGCTCATCATAAATCTGAGGGCAAACAACATATTTCAGCAAGTTAAGAAGGTATAATGAAGGTCATTCATGGAGGATGAAGATATCTAGTGAGATTGTTTCATCTATTCCTTTGCACTTCATTATTGCTTTGGGTTTTTATGTTTTGCATGTGATATTGCTAAACCTCTAGAAAAATACCCATTGTTACATTGGTGAACCTAACATATTTTGACAAATTTTTAGGAATTTTGGAGTTGGATCTTTTTTGTTGCAGGTTTTGTTGGCTTTTTGTTGCAGGTTTGACATCATTTTGGGGACAAAACCCTAGTTTTCAAAGATTCAACCAGATCTCTCAAACAGCTGTATATTTTTTGACAAAACTTTTTTTGTAAGTTGGTGACAATATCAAGAGCTTCCAAACCAAAAATCAGATTTTTTGGAGCTGGTTTTAATTTTTAATAATTTTCTTTGTTATTTTCATGAAAAATCAATTGTTCGAGCAAAGTAGTGAATTTTTTGGATTTATTTATATGTTTGGAAAGCTCTCTCAATTTCAATAGGGTTCTATTTTTTATGTTTTTAATTTTCCTGCAAAATAATTCAACAAAAAATAGATCTTTAACAATTAGGGTTTTACAAAGATTGACTTATATCTCACAAAATTTTGCATATCTATTCACAACGTTTTTTCACCAAGTTTGGAATGATGTCAGGAACCTTCAATAAAAATATCAAATTTTTGGGACTTGTTTTAAATTTTTAATAATTTTTTAATGATTTTTTATAAAAAAATTAATTTTGGATGCAAAACACAAAATTATTTGGATTTCTTTACATTTCAGGAAAGCTCTTTGAATTTCAGCAAGGGTTTATTTTCTGTGTTTTTACTTTTGATGCAAAAATTAGTTCCAAAAATCAGATTTATTTTGACTAGCTAACCCTCTAATATTAGTGATCAATAATAGAAGTATCCTCTCCCCTTGCACACTTGTGCGATCCTGGGTGTAAGAGAAACTGTTATTGAATCTAGGAATTAGGCTTGCACTAGATCAATTAGGGTTAGGGAAAACATTTTTTTCTGCATGGTAGTTTAAAGATTTTGGGGTTACTGATTTTTTGTTTGCAGCTTGTGGCGAGGAGTCTAACATTTTTCTTGTTTATTTCACAAATCTTAACAAATTTGCATTTTACATTCATGGGTTAAAATGAACATGCATGCATACTCATTGGGCTAAAAAGAATACAATCTTGCATTATAACTCACTGGTTTAAAATGAATTTGCATCTCTTCATAACATTGGGTTAAAATAAACTTTTAGTTAGCTCACACTACAAACGGTTAAAATGAACCCCATGTTTTGACAAATACTACAAATGGTTAAAATGAACTCCATGCTTTTAATGTTTGTATACACATTTCATTTTGGGCTTAAAATGAACACCATGCGAGTGTGAGTTAGGATATTCATGTGTTCTCTCTTTGTTTTTAAACAAGGATTGACAGAACTATGAATATTTTGGCTTGCTTTTGTCAACTTTAAAAAATTGGGCCTGCTTTGGTGGAAAAAAGTACTCACCCCAAAGCGACTCAAACCAACAATGAAGCTCTTTAGTCGAGCTACTTCCGATCGGTATATAAATGTGAATCCTAAGGGAAAATCTAAGATTACAAGTGCAGATATGTTATACAGACCAAGTAGTACTCCCCAAAACCCTGTTGAGCTTGACCTCTTTAGGCTGGAGTGCCTCCATAATGAAGCTTAATCTTGGCCCCATGTATAACCACTCGAATGGATGTTTGAATTAAAACCTTTGTTCTAGCAAGCCAAAAACCTTATATTCTTTGGTGCAGCAACGGTCGTTGCCAAGGCACCCGCACTTGCGTAGTTCTTAGTAGAAATGATCAATCTACCATGGGAGTTTCATGGAGGTTGGAAGCTTGGTTTCCCTAAGAAGTGAGTGCACTATAAGAGGGAGCCTATGGGGCCAAGCTTTTGAATTCATTCACTAAGGATAGGCGGTTAGTGGGATCCAAAAGAATACTATCCTTGCAGCCATAGGATTTTTGTAAAATGACTTCTATGTGGTTGATTTTTAACACCATGTGTTTGCCATCTATTTTCAGATAAATCAACATCAAACTTGCCAAAATCTGAAACAACTTTGCCAAATTGAAGCAAATCTTTGCAATCGGCCTAAAATTTTGTCAAATCACTTCCTGCAACACATTTGCCATCATGAACCACATTTGTCAAATCAAGTCCTCAATTTTGCACACTTTGGGATAGGAAAGCTTTCCTTTCTTTGTCAAACCATTGTCTCAAAAAGTAAATTGTCATTGGACAAAGTCAAACAAATCAATCCTTAGTCATTGTCCTTTGGTGAGATGCTTCCAACTCATAAGTCTAGTGTGGAAATCTCACCTTGTCATTTTGTCATCTTGTCCTTCAAACCAGTCCTTTGACAATCCAAATCGAGACATTGGCCAGAATTTGAGTGGTTAGAAAACCTTTCCTAAAAATCATTTGACATAAGGCATCCCCTTTTATCACTTTGCACAATCACTTTGGATAGCCTTAGTCTCATTTCATCCACCTTCATGTCTTCAAATCACTATGACATGCTTGCTAGTCGAATTGAATGCCAATTTATTAGTAATGGTCAAGCACAACTTTCTAGGGACTTCAAAACACTATACCTCCAATCCAAGTCCAAATTTACAACTCCTAGCCCTCCATCCATCTATCGATCTTACCAACAATCCATGAGTCCTAGTGCTCTATCCATCTACTATCAAGAGTTCCCTAACACCATCCATGGCACTAAGTCATAACAAACTTCCATTGGTCATACCCACCCTAACTTTGACAAGGGAAATCAGCCATCCATCAATCCAAACCAACTATCCACATCATATCCTAATCCTCCATCCACGTCATATTCTAATCCTCCATCCACATCATATCCTTGTCATGCATCCATGTCCTATTCTAATCCTTCATCTCATCCTAGTCCTTCATCCACTAATCCTTTCCAAACATCCATGTCATATCCTAGTCTATTACACACCAATCCATTTCAAGACACTCCATATTTTCATGAAAACACATCTAGTCATGGTCTCCAAAGTCCCATCTTCTTACCTACATTTGAGGATACATACCAAGAGGCAAGTCCAAAGCATGACATCATAACATAACCATTTTTTCCAGATCAAAGTAGTCTATTGGACCCCATCTTTACATCCATTCAAGAAGTCCTCCTAAAAAATCATGGCATACCAAAGACACCTATCCTTGGTCAAGAGTCCATCCAAAACCATGTCATTCAAGATGAACCTATCCTTGGTCAAGACCCTATTTTCGATCATGTCATTCCAACTGAGCCCATCTTTGATTAAGACACTACTTTTGCAGAATTCCAAAATGATCCACTCCTTGACCTTTATGACCTTCATGATGAAACACTTGAAGATGACCCCCTCCAAGCTTCAAACATTGACACTACAAATAATGAGACACTTTCCTCCATGGGACACATAGATGGTCTACCACTAGAACAAGAGTCTCCTAGCATGGACATATTTGCAAATGATCAAGCTATAACTGAATTCAGTGGGCTCTATGACCATGAACATGAAGATGTTTTTGACATCAACTTTGAAGCACTAGCAAAATCATTAGAATTTGATATGTCAGAAAATCAAACAGAAGATATCAGTCAAAAATCTGTTGAACTTGTCAGTGAAGCTACAACATCCTATCAATTTGGATCATCTATCTTTTTCAGAGTAGGCTTTCTCACAGATGAGAAGATTTCAAGCATTAATTTCCACAATAAGGATGGGCTAGCATCTTTCTTCCACAACAACAAGTACCCCATCGCAAACAAATTTTTTCAGAACATGCATTATTAGGGAAAAGGATTAGGCCTACATGAGCAAGGAATTTTGGAACTTGTAGAAGCTCAAGCACATTACGGACATCAACATCTTGGCTATTCATCGGTTGGAAAATCTAATGATGTTAGTGGTCCCTCCTCGATATTGGGGGCAACTTTATCTAATATAAACGTCAAAATGGGTGTCATGAGTAGTCCTTGTCATAAGATTGTTGCCAACACCCCTTCCCTCCACACCCCAAACCATCATTCCATCATGAATAAACCTTCCATTTGGAGCCAAGAAAAACAAAAGTATTACAAATCCAAAGTTCAAAATCACATGTCAAAGGCCATGGAATCAATCAACAATACAAGTGGACAAATGAAGCTAAAATGGATCAAGTCAAGAAAAGAATGAATCAGGCAAAGAAAATATGTCAAATCCAAAAGTCAATCAAAATGTGGAGCCACAACACAAGAGTAATACCACATATAATCAATGTCCACCTCCTTCAAAATGGCCATCAAACAAGACATATAAAATTGTTGGTTCCAAACACTATCCTAATTCGACACCCAAAGTTTGGAAAATAAAATTCAATACATCCAAGCATCCAACTAACCCATCCACGTCTACCATCATCCATCATAATCCTACATCTCACCTAAAGTCCAAATGTCCCATGTCATAAATCCATCACATCTTGGCAGCAACGCTTTATCATAAGGATTCTCATGACACTCTATCACGATGTGCGTATTTTGATAAGGTCAACTCTAGTATCAAAAAGGATCACAATGACATCAATCAGTTGTATGAAAGTGCTATCATCCTGACAAGGCAACTACTTCAGAAAGATCATTATTGGCATGTCATGGCACCAGTTTCTACATCGACACCATCAAAGGATTAAGCACAATCAATGGTCATCTAAAACATCAAGGCTATCCGACAAAATTCAAAAATACAAAAAAATTGAAAAAGACAAACAAAGAGAAAAATTCATCCAATAGTGAAAACCATTCTTATGGCACTTTGGATAAGTACCATGATGAAAACCTAGCAAACAGGCGTCATGTGTGGAATAAATCATCTATGTGGACCATTACACTTGGGGGCAAGTCGTCTCATCTCCCATGCCCTTCATATGACATTTCTTATGACATTTCCATCTATCCATCCAAGCTCTATCAATTCCATCTATTTTCCCACCTACTTTTGATAAGGACTAAAATACAAACACAGGTCATGCTTTGGGAAAAAAATTGACATGTCTATCTTTTGACCATACCCTATCCCATATCATGTCATTACCATAATAGCCTCGTGTGATTCCTTGACAACTATACTATAGTAGTCCTCATGTCTCCTATCTTTTACAGAAGCCATCCATTGTCCTTTTATACCTATCACCCATCTTGGTTTCCCTTGTCAATGGTCTAAAGATACCTCGTCATCCCATCTAATCCTCACGAAGTCATTCCAAATCCAAAAATATGGAAAACCTGTCACATCATCCAAAACATTCCTTGACTTTGTCCCTGGCCCTATTGCAAACTTTTATCCTCTTGTCATATCATTGTCATCCTCACGTTGTTTCGGGATGTGTCCTTCCCATGTCAAACAATGTTGTCGTTTTCATCATCACCTGTCAATCAGTATTCAACTTGACTAGCATAAAAATCATGGTTGTCCTTGGATTCATGTGTGTCGGCATCATTCACATGCATTTGTCACAATTTTTGCAAAAAATCAAAAAATCCTAAAAATTTGAAAAAGTCTTGAAAAAGTCATAAAAATTTGAAAAAGTCCTGAAAAAAGACATAAAAATTTAAAAATGTCCTGAGAAAATAAAAAAACATCCAAATCAATGTCAAAATCCCAAAAAAAAAGTCAGAGTAAATGTCTGTCTTATCAATCCAGTCAATCACGTCAATCAATCTTTTGTTCATGTTTGAACTACGTTGTCTCTGTGCATTTGCTACGTAGGCAAGATTCATTTTTGAATCCCCAAGACATTAGGTCAGTCCTTTTAGGTTTGTCAAAGTAAAAATCATAAGTCAAACATGGTCGCGTCAGTCAAATAAAGTAGAGATAGTCACACTTGACACAAGACAGTCATTCAAAACGTTAATGTCAAAATTGGTCAAAATCAAGACAACGTAAGCCAATCAATCATATAGTCAAAATCAGTCAGCTTGCCAAAACATTAGTCAAAATGTCATTCTCGTCACCTTTTTGGTCCTCTTCAAGATGTGTCCTTGAATTTGGACCTCGTCAAAATGTCATTTTCCTTTTCAGGATGCGTCCTTCCTGACTTTAAGCACCGTCAAATCGTCAAACCATCAAAACTATCAAATCATCAAACAATTAATCTTCGACAAACAAACATTGGCAATACAATTAAATGGCTATTAATTTTTGGCTATTTTGTCTTATCTTTTTATTGACTTGTCTTTTAGTCATGTTACTAGCTACCTCAAGGATGTCCCATGTAGGATTTAGAGGTGCGATGACGTCTCATGACCTATTTTGTTTTTCTTTGACTGTTGTTTGTGGATTGTCTTGACAAAAAGACTGGGGCAAATGGGCCTCTAGTATGAGTTAGGACATTCCTTGTCTGTGACTGTCTATTTTGCAAGTGGATGACCTTGTACACCTTGGTCTATGTCATACCAAGGTGTTTGTTGTCCATTTGTGTCATCTTTTTACCACCCAATGATGATTAAGAGCAATAAATTAAAAAAGTCCTATGGTAATATGTTGAAGGATTTGGACTAGGAACTAACATGCATCTCCTTCTATCTTGTCATATTCTCTCGCTCATTTCATATGGGCATTGCATCCATATCATCATCCATATCTTCTACACTAACACTTCTTTTTCTCTTCATATTCTAAGTCTTCTCATCAATTTCGAGAGCACACCCATGTTCTTGGAACCCATCTGTCCTCCCGAGGGGGCATACTGCAACCCTCCTCATCATTCTTCCTCATCCTATTTTTCTTTGGGGCATATTTTTGACTTATTTTCTTTGCCACAATGCGACAGGCTGCATTATGACAAAGAGGGGCAAATGTAGACACATAAAAATGACCTAGGCCTATAAGCTCTATTTTACCACTTTTTGTCCTAGAATAATTATGACATTTTAATTATGTTTCTAACTCACTTTCGACTATTAATTAAATAATTCATAGATCTGTTTATTCTTCATGATTATTAAATAAATAAATTTTAATTATTTATTTAAGGTGTCACTAATTGTCTAATGTCTTTCTATAATTAAATAAATTTCTTAATTTATTTAATTATTTTTGTCCATTATGTCTTCATAATTATTCAATAAATAACTTTATTTATTTATTTAATTACATCATTAATTAAAGTCCTCTTCTTTCTAAAATTAAATAAATTCTTATTTATTTAATCCAGCTTCCACTATAATTAAATAATTATGTTTAATTATCTAATTATTCATTAGCCTCTTCTCTCCTAAATTAAATAAATTTTATTTATTTAATAGTGGTCCACTCTCTTGAATTTTGAATTAAATCATTATATTTAATTTAAAAGATTCCCTTTGTCACATTCTTCTATAATTAAATAATAACTTTTATTATTTAATTTCTCCTCTTTTATTGTGCTCATTTTAAATAAATATTATTTATTTAAAATAAGTCCCACTTTATAAATTCCCTCTTTTAGTAAATAATTTAAATTAAATTATTTATTGTCACATGACCCCACCTCTTTTGAATTAAAATAATTTTTAATTCAAAAAGTCAACATCCCCTCTTGAATCAAATAATTTTAAATTATTATTTGATTCTCTAGCAACTTCGGTTTGTGTGCCCAGAATCTCTTGTCACATGCATTGTCAGCCATTGATTTGATTTTCTAAAAATCAATCTTGACCATTCATTTCGAATTTGACCTAATGTTGCCCTAACCCTAATTGTGGGTTGTCATTTTGAATCTTGACCACAGATTCTAGGGCACTTATCAATCTTTAATCTCATTCATCCATACAAAATTGCATTTTCTATAAAATGTCAATTTTGTCTTCATTTTGTGAGATCTCTCTCACATCTCTTATCTCTTGCATTATTGACTTCTTGCATTTTTCATATTTTAGCATTGTTATTCTCATTTGTCATAGCATATTTTTAGATTTCATTTGACATAGCTTAGACATTTTAGATGCTTACTAGTTGCAGTAGGGCATAGTATTGCATATAGTTGTTCAAATCCTTCAATATTTGCTTAGGGCTTGTCATTTTCATTGGCTTGCTGATCATAAATCTGAGGGAAAACAACATATTTCAGCAAGTTAAGAAGGTATAATGGAGGTCATTCATGGAGGATGAAGATATCTAGTGAAGTTGTTTCATCTATTACTTTGCACTTCATTATTACTCTGGGTTTTATGTTCTGCATATGATATTGCTAAACCTAGAAAAATACCCATTGTTACAGGTCCTTCAACCTATATGAGAAATCATATGTAAATATCAGATGATGTGTGTTCTCTTATGCTACATGCATATGGGACTAAGACCAATAATATAAATGATAAAGGAACAAAAATTGGTGTGTTTACTATTATCCACATATGTAAGAGGATAGTTGGGTAATGGATCTAGAGATGCTAAAGAAATAATGAAATATAGATATTTAGTAAAGAAAAAGGGAAAACGCAAAAAACATTCGTAAGAGAATCAAGTCCACTAGGTTGTAGAAAGTTTCACAATGACAATGTAATATTCTCACAAAACCAAAGTCATTCTATAGAATATTGGAATGTTTTATAATTTTGGAGAGTCTTGTAGAAAATTTAAAGAGAGAGGACTTGGACCCACAAACTAGATTTAAAAGAATGAATAAAGAAGAAGAAAATAAATAAATTAAAATATCAATCATCTCAAAGGCTATTTTTGGTAAATGAATTAGAAAAAGTTTATTGGACTCAACAAGGTAGGAAATCATAGTTACAAATGAAATGAAAGTTGAAAAGACACGATTTTTAAATGAAAATAAATCTTGAATAATCATATGGTCACAAAATATTAGCAAATTTGAGCAAATTTCCAAGAATAAAAAATTGGGAAACCTTACAAAATTGTTGCATTGATCACAAGAGATAAAAAATATATAACAAGAACATAAATACATAAACCATCACAATATTTGACATCTAGATTAATAGCTAAGCTATAAAAGGGGGCCAAACTGGATGCTAACATAATACAAGATTGCACAATAAAATAAGGATAATTTGTAGTGTCAAAATTGAAATGTACACATGTAATTTTTAACCTTAAAAAAAGATAAATACACAAGAGCTAGTATGAATATCTTCTAGAAATGTAAATTTTGAATAAAAAAGTAAATCACACAAAAAAAATACTATCATGATAGAGATTTAATTTGATAACTCGTGATTTTTCCAATAACGTCATGATACATTGAAGAAACAAACATAATAAATTTGAGCCATCAATATGACTAATATCAAAAGAGTATACACCAATAAAAATAACTTATCCCTCTAATAGTAAACTAGTAGCATAAAAGTTCCTATAAAAACACATTTCAATCCATGTTATCACATGCCTCCAATTTATATAAAAAAATAAAAAAGCTACAAATGGTCAATTGGTATCCACAAACCATGAGCCATGGAAATAATCTAATTTACCTTTGGACATCATTAAGAATCTTGGAATAGTATGATATTTCTTACACATCCTACACATCTTAGACCCTTATTATGCATCATAGATTTTATAAATTCTATCACAATAGTAAAATTAGCTATGATCCCAATCCCAATCACTCCATGAGGAAATTTAATATTTGGGTAATGACCACCAAAATAGGATAATGATTTATAGGCCACAATGCTAACCTTTATAATGTAAGCTCCCTCTTCAATTAATTTTTAAACACAAAATCACAAGTATCTCAAATATTCAATAATAAATAAATATTTCCCCTACCCACACATAGGCATCCCATTGCACTGAATCCAACACACTTAGAGATTTTACTTTATTTATCATGAATTTGATTAACTACAATTGATCAAGACTCAACTTTATAAGATGAGTGACAACCCTTATCATATTATTAATCCACTTAAAAGTTCACATTGTAAGACACAATGTGAAACTATTTAAAGTAAATCAACTAATATAAGAGGCAAGGCTCGTTGTCCTTTTACACTAAATCTATCGATTTGGGATAATGGTGCGGGAGCACCTATGGGTCCAATGGGCCTAATTTGTTTTGGTTTCATAATTTTTTTGGTTCTTTGTGTCTATTTGATGAAATAAGGTCCTAAGGACCATCTCCCATGTTTTTTAATAGGTTTTTAGGTTTGAGGTTGAGTTTTGATGTAATTTCAAAGTCTCCTTCCTCACCATGTGAACTTGGTGCATCTAGGAAAGTTAAGGAATTAAGATGCCTTGATGCAACCAGGTATTTGCGGGGAATCACCTTGTTTTTCTTGTTTATTTGGATGTGATTTGTGGTGTTTTAACACCTTTTAAATGCTCAATGTAATTAGGCTTATTGGGAGTGTGTGCATTACCTTAACTAGGCAATTAGGAGTCTAGTTGGAATAATTCAAAAGTCAGTTATATTCCAACATCCAGCTAATTCAAATTTCAGCTGGAGGAAGTTGGGCAGTGTAGTTGGAGGTAGAAATAATCCTCTCATGGTCGAGGCATGTTGGTTGATCAATCACTTTTCAATTTCTAATGAAAAAGATTGTTGTTCTCTGGAAAATCTATGTTTAATTTCCTATTCTACTACATGGTATGGCCTCATGTACTGTACGGGTAAAATCCTACTATGCTTAAATAGAGGGAAGACTTGGATTTATTTCGGAGGTTATTTGACAATTTTTCATTTAGTATAAAAGAAGATATCACCATTTTAGTAGGAATTGGTCTGAAAACCCTTAAAGCAAGGGTTTTGATTGAAGAATGGCTCTCTCTTCCATCTCCATGTTGTAACAATGCTAATTCTTGGTGGGATGGGAGTTATTGTAGGACTAAAGCTCTAATACCATGTAGGAGTTGAGAAAATACAACACCATAAACCCTGAAGATCACCTGCATGCAAATAACCTGTCACAAAAGAAGAGATGGAGACGAACAAGCAAGGGTTCTCTGAAAACTGAAATTGTATATATCAGAGAGAATGAGAGAATGAATTGATATGAAATACAATGGGATCAATCCTTATAAAAAGGAAATCATGCAAACCCTAATAAAACCCTAATAGGAAAACATTTAATAATTAATATAATTATTAAATGTCACTTTATGCAAACTAACGTGAAATCTTAAGAAGGGAATAAAGGTAACTTAATCAACATAATTAAGTTAAGACCTTTACTCTAACACCCCCCCTTAAGATGAGCAACAGTGCAGCTACAAACAAATGCAGAAAAGCAAAGGTTACTACAATGCAAGAAGGCAAACATGGGTCCCGGCAACTAGGCCAGATCAGGTACCCAAATACAACCAAATCTCTGTAAAATGGAGAAATAGAGAAAACCTCATGGGAAAAAGCTCTACTCTAAAAAGAGAAGAAGAAAGCCAAGAAGAGACATCACTGAAGCAGAAGCTGCAAACAACTGCTGAAAGATGACTGCTATGGTACTGAAGAACCTCCACTAAAGATAGGATGATCAGGAACAAGAAGACAATAATCTGCATAAGTGCCCATACGACACTACTCGAATCAGATGGCAAACAAAGGCAAACACCTGGAACAAAGATACAGATGGCACAAGAACCAATAGTCTGAAACACTAATCAAATGAGAATGGAAGATTCCTTCCAAGGTGAAACCAAGGAAGCATTAGCACGAACAGTATAATACCCCACCATAATGGTGAATTGGGAGCCTGACAGATCAACTGAAATGGGGTGCAACACCCTGTAGTGCATGAAGAAGATACAACATCTGAAAGTGCACAAGAAAGCACCTGCAACTAAAACAGTGGTGTGCAAAACAAAGCACACATGCATGAGACTAAAATCATATGGATCCATGGTCGTCATGGAGGGACACTCACCGGAAAAAGGTGTGATGGCAAACAAAGGCAAACTACACAACCCCCCATGGTATGGATTCACTGTAATCATGGAGGGATACTCACCGGACAAAGATGTGATGGCAAAACAAAGGCAAACTACACAACCCCTCATGGCACTTTATAATATCAGTGCAAGTACAAAATATGGCACAACCTTATGTGCAAAATCCCCAAAAGATGCATGTACAATAGTGTGGCACTTTATCTCAGTGCATTTACATAAAAGATTGCTTACAAATGATACTCAAAATGTCCTCAAAGGACAAAATGCTGGAAATACATGAAGAACAGCCAAGAACAAAGCATCCCATGTGAACAAAAAGTTTCCAAGAGAAAATATGTCCAAGTAATCCACCAGAGTGTGAAAACAAAAATAACTGAATAAAAGATACCTGGAGTGAAATCTAGGAAAATGGCATGGATGAAACTAAAGAGCCCTGAAATACGGTTCCAACGTCGCTGAGATTGCAAAAAACGGAGAAATTGATCAAAAGTTATGAGCTTGAGACTCAAAGAAGCCCCTTTGTCTTCAACTAACTGTAGAATGCACCAACGGAAAAAAGAAGTGATGAGACCCAAACCACTGGAAAGATCAGAAAACTAGCTTTTCGATGATATCTTGTTTGCCAAAAAATCATATCGTATGCCCAAGTTACGGCCTCCAGAATAAATCAGCTCCAAAGAGGGAAAAAAACCAGTGTTGGGTTAAATTTGACGGTCATACGGCCGTCACATCAAAATCACTGGCTTAAATTTGACGGCCAAATGGTCATCACCGTAAATGCACAACTGGGCTTATTTTGGAAAAAAATGTTTTTGGTCCGCGGCTGGCAGGTACCACCTTCGGCGGACTGTCAGACCGTCGGTCGACAGAAGGCCACCAACGATTGGCAGTACACCGACCGACATACTGCAGGGTCCACAGGCTTGTGGATGCAAGTACCTGCGGGTACCCTCGTACCGGGCCGGCAAGCCCTTAAACTGCGAAAAAAATTGCTTTGATTTTTTTGATTTTTTTTGATAAAAAACAAAACAAAAATGTTTTACAAAGGATTTTTTTTTTTAAAAATATATTTCGACAAAAAATGCAAAATGAAAAAAATTACCAGGAATATTTTTTCGATTTGCGCACAGACGACGGCCATACCTTAAGAAAAAATTTACTTCAAATTTTGACTTTGTCCAAAATGGATGAATGAACAGTCGATTTAGGGGTTTTGGACCGCTGCAGACACAATGGCAATGTCCGTTTGAGCTGAAAATGCTTCAAAAATGTAGGTGTGCCCTAGATGAAGAAAACAAGCCCCAAACCCTTGAAGCTCCAAGAATCTTCACAACAAGAACGGGAAGCAGTAGGTGTGGAGCTCTGATACCATGTAGGAGTAAAGCTCTGATACCATGTAGGAGTTGAGAAAATACAACACCACAAACCCCGAAGATCACCTGCATGCAAATAACCTGTCACAAAAGAAGAGATGGAGACAAACAAGTAAGGGTTCTCTGAAAACTGAAAATGTATATATCAAAGAGAATGATAGAATGAATTGATATGAAATACAATGGGATCAATCCTTATAAAAAGGAGATCATGCAAACCCTAATAAAACCCTAATAGGAAAACATTTAATAATTAATATAATTATTAAATGTCACTTTATGCAAACTAACGTGAAATCTTAAGAAGGGAATAAAGGTAACTTAATCAACATAATTAAGTTAAGACCTTTACTCTAACAGTTATTTCTATATATTTTCATATTTTCAAGGTTCTTGAGAATGACATGTTGTGTGGAGTAATTTTTGCAATGTTTTAGGCCTGGCATCCTCATGTGATAGGCCTAGATTATGAAGTAAAAGGTTGAGTTTTGATTATTTGGGGTGATTTTAATAGTGAAGGCACTTAGGGATGATAGAAATGCATGTGAATAGCCTGTAAGAATCTATATCAAGGCTTTGGGGTGAAGGGGAGATCCTAGATAGTCAATTGTCTTGTTGTAGCCAACCAACTAGACCTCTTGGAGCAGCGTTGTTTTGGTCCATTGCACCTTTTCCACTCATTTTCATAAAGGGATGTTTTGAGGCCTTGTGGGAGAATATAATACCTGTCTAAGTTTAGTGGTTTGGACCTGATACAAGATTATATGTGGATTCTATTTGACTATCCTCCCGGGCAAGGCTACAAGCCTGGTAAGGAGAAAGAGGCCTAGTTGTTAGAGCGATGAAAAAATGGAGTTTCCTAAGTGAAAATTTGAGTGTTATGGTTTGGTTTAATCCTATTTGACATGTTCCAAGTGGATACAAGCCCTGTTGATTTTTTGAGTACAAGAACCCTAGGTGTGTAGGGTCTTTTCCTTAATGGAATAGTGTGTTAAGAGATTCCGCATAAGAGTATTTGAGAGAAGCATCAAATAAAGAGTCTTGTCATCTAATTTTTAGTTGTTCTTCCCTACCACTTCACATCAGATAAAATAGCTTTGTAAGAGAATTTGTAACACTAACAAGGTGCCAACCTTTCATCTCATGAATTTTCCATCCTCGACCATCTTACAAATAAGTGTCATTCAATGTTAATGATATTTATTATCATGGTACATTAATTTCTTCACCAAAAGATACCATTCTAACTATTTAAACCAATTCTGAACTATCTACACTAAAATACAATACTTAAACACAATCAAGTTGTATTAATATTACCTCCTAATAGTAAATTTGACAACTTTGTAATCTACTTTGTAGTAGAAAATTCAAATATTGGTTTACTTACTCATCCAATCATAAATTAGTATTGATAGGCAAATGAATATTAATTGGCTTATAGTCATGCATCACAAATGTCTAGAAAATATTCTAAACATACTTAGGTCTAATTTAAAAAAGGTTATCTACCAACTTCATCTCTAGTGATCTCCATACCTAGAATGTACTTCATAACCCCAAACATTTCATGTCAAAGGAATCAAAGAGATAATTTTTCAACTCTTGAATCATTCCCTTATTAAGTCTAATGAACACCATGTAATCAACATACAAGAAAATTATTAGCAATTAATCATCAATTATTTTATAATAAAGATAATGACCACATTCCCTTCTAATACACCAAAGATCCAATGTGAAAGCATTGAAATTTTGAAACCAAATTTGTGGTAACTAATTTAGACCATTTGAAAATTCAAACCATGTTCTCCTTTCCTTTTATCCTAATATTATTAAGCTATTTCACATATATTTCTTCCTCAAGACCCCCATGCAAGAAAGTATATTATACATCTATTTTCTCTACTTCTAAAGAAAAACTAGTAGCAATAGAAAGAAGGAATATAATAGAAGTTAGTTTTGTAATAGGAGATAAAATTTTACTAAAGTAAACTTAATTAGCATACTAGTAATATTTCTCCATAATTATACCATTTAAATTTTTGTCTTGCATCCAATTTTATGATCAATTTTGGTTTTAGTGTTTGTTGTGGTATTATTTCATTGGCCCAAATATATATCACATATCATATCTTACAAAAATTTCCATAACTTGTGAAAAATGTGTTATTCTTCTCTTTACATGTTTAATGAAATATTTTCCTACCTATACTTGCTTCCATGGTGTTGTAGTACCCCATATTACCTTTTGGTGACTCCTTATCACTCGTGCTCATTTGTTGCTAATATTGCACATATACGTAATATTATTATTTTACTACAAAGGAAAAATATTATAATTCCCTATCCTTATTGTGTTCCTTCTAGTGAATCCTTCTATGTGTGGTATCTTCTCCTAGATTTCCATGGATGTATGTATCCTTACAATTATAATTCTATATTACTACAAATTCCCTCTTATCTTCCTTATATTTTAATATTACGGAGTTAAGATAATCTAGTTCTTTGATGATTTTGGGTTATTTATATTGTAAGAGCTAGCTATGCCACATTTTCATGTACCTATCTTATGGTATGCTTATTCATTGCAAATGGGTCTAGTTTTGGGGCTATAGTTAGGTTCCCCCTTGTGTAGGAACTTGTCATCCTATGTGGTGTGGTTGTGGGGGTTATTTTAGTTCACCTTGCATAAGCTTATCTATATTTGTTATATATTTTTTCCTTAGAAATAAATATATATATTATGGCATACTCCTAATCTCTAGTTTACTCTTATAATCTTGGAGTGTTCCTAGATCATTATGATTTATGGTGTTTTTTCTGTGTACAATTTCCTTCACTTGGATTGCATTTATTTCTCATAGAACTTTGATAACCCATGCTTTGGTTTCCTCTATAACGCTCACATTTTCTTTCTCATGGTCATGTATTTTTGGGGGGTTGTATATGTAGTTGTTGTGGCCCTTGGAGCCTTGTCTCTTTGAATGGATATTTACACACCCCATGTTATACATACTTGGTGTAAATTTTATCATTGTGGCTCATGGAAATGATTAATTTTTTCTATTATTCCTTCATACTAACCCTTGAACCCATTATTTGTTGAATGAACAAGAGAACTAAGAGGGGAGAGGGTTAATCAGTTGTAGAAAATTAAAACATCAAAACCATCAACAATAATCAAACCCACATGCATTCATTAAATCATGATGTAGGAGCATCCAATGGTGTAGGAAAATCTTGCATTACCCAAAAAAAAAAATTATTTATTTTCTTTAGTTGTTTTGAGTCCCATGATGACACTTAAGGTGCGTGAGACAGTCAAGAGTCAAAAATAGCAAAAAATAGTCACTTACTATTTTTAGTAAGTTGGCCTAAATGAGCGCATATGGACTTGAAAATTTACCAGAAGGAGTAGAGTTGAAAAAACAAAATCGGTCATGAAAGAATCACCACAATACCCTAAAAAATTTGGGAGAAATTAAAGTTTTCATCCAAGGAAATTTCTCCAATGCAGCTTCAAATTCAAATATAAAAATTTAGAGGCCCTGAAACAACTTGGAATGTGGAGGAATCGACCTACGGTGGGTTCACATGTTGTAGATCTCTTTGAGATATTTCCAACAATTTACAATAATAGATAATCAGACACTTGGATCAAAATTTATGGCCACACGAAGTTGCCCCTCTATAAAGTGAATTTCATTAAAATTTCTTTGTGGGCCAGAAATCAAACGGTCGGACGTTTATTGCCAAAACAAAAGTCAAAGTTGAAATTTCTAGAACATTATAGGGTGGTTATTGGGTAAAATAAAAAGGGTTTAGTGGGGGTTGTAGAAGATGGCTCTGAATAATATTTTTCTTTCATATTTGATTTTGTTATAATAAATCAAGCCCATGAGGTTGTAACATGTAAGTTTTGAATTTGTAATTTCATTTTTCTGAAAATAATTGATAGTGGGTTATTTTATGTCTTGCATCTTCTGTGTTGCTATCTATTGTCATGTTTTATGTGGCTTGGGCAGTGTATCCCTCATCAAGTGGTATCAAAGGAGGAGTTCCTGAGCATGTAACAGAGCATCGAACGTGCGGTAGTTGCAACAAGACTTGTGAGTGTGGGTTGAGTTCAAGATGCCTCCAAGACTTGCCCAACACATGGTAGAGGTAGAGGCCAAGGTGGTATAGGAAGAGATCCACCTAAAGATGAAATCAGAGCCCTTAGAAGGAAAATAGAAACCTTGCAACAAGAGGTTTGAAGAAGAGATGTGCAACGAGACAGAGATGAAAATGAAGATAAAACAAAAGAGGAAATAGTAGAGGAATAGTAGGATCCAATGGATCCTAGAGAAAGGATATTTTTGCGAGAAATCTCAAGCATTGGGAAGAGACCTAAAATGGAGGTTTCAACTTTCAGTGGAAGTCTGAATCTTGAAGAATTGATCAATTAGATCAATGACATGGAGAAATTTTTCAAGTTTGAGGAGATTGAAGATCCTCACAAAGTAAGGTTTGCAAAGAAAAAATTGAAAGGTCATGCCAATATATGGTGGAAATAGGTCTAGTTAGAAAGAGGAAGAAAAGGGAAAGATTAAATTTCTAGATGGGACAAAATGGTGTTAAAATTAAAGAAAAAATTTATTCCGGTCAAAATTACAAATTGGAATTGGTCAAGAAGATGTAGAGCTTGGGGCAAGGAACAATGATGATGAAAGAATACACAGAGGAATTTCACAAGGTCTTGATTCAGATAAGACATTCTGAGGTGAATATAGATAAATTTTCTTATTGTATTAACAACTTGAAGCCAAGCATACATGAAGAATTGGAACTGGTAAGAATGACCACCATTGAGGATGCTCATCATTTTTCTCTATAGGTTGAAGAACAACTGCACAAGAGGTTCAAGAAAAAACAATGAGGTGGAGGTCATGGAGGAAAGACTGGTGGATGATCATATGGAGGTCGAAATGAAGACCAAAAGAAGGTTAAAGGCTCTAATAGTAGCCAAAACCAAAAAGGAGATAACACCTACCATCCCCATGATCAGAATAATGGAGACCAAAGAGGAAGAGGAAGATCTGGATGAGGACTATGAAGAGGAGGCTTTTGTGGAGCCTATTTCCAGTGTGGAGAAGAAGGACATAGAGCCTATGAGTGTCCTCAACATCAAGGAAGGATAAATAGAAGACCTGAAGGTAATGCATGAGTTGTACATGTAGATAAAGATGTTGAGTCTCCACATTTTGAGGATGCAGAAAGAGGAGAGGTTCTTGTTACTAGAAGAGCCTTGTTAAATGAGGAGAAGGAACCAACTCAAAGGAAGAATTTTTTCCACACTAGATGTAAGTGTGAAGGTAAAGTTTTCAATGTTATTATTGATGGAGGTACTATTGATAACCTTGTCTCAAAAGAAATGGTTAGTAAGTTGCAGTTGAAGAGAAGAAGGTATCCGAACCCATACCGGATTGCTTGGTTGTAGAAGGACCATAAAAACTTGGTAAATGAACAATGATTGGTAAATTTCAAGACTAAAAATTACCATGATGAGGTATTGTCTGATATTATGCCTATGGAGGTCTTCCTAGCAACATATGTATGTTGTTAGGAAGACCATGGCAGTTTGATCAGTGAGCAGTACATAATGGGCATGCCAACACCAATTCTTTGACAAAGTATGGGGTTTGTCATAAGTTGAAATCCTTGAAATAGGTAGAATAAAAGATATGTAGTAATGCAAGAATTTAATTGGTTGATGGAAGAAATTTCCTAGAAGGTATGAGGCATGAGCATATGTGTTTTGCATTAATCCATAGAATTGATAAAGAAGATACTACTAAGGTACCTATAGAGATTTCAGATTTGTTGAATGAGTTTCAAGATATTATTTCTAATAATGCACCTGAAGGTTTTCCTCTAGTAAGAAATATTAATCATTAGATGGACTTGATTCCTCGAGCTACTTTTCCAAATAAGGTAGCTCATTGTATGACTCTAGTAGAAAGTGAAGAGTTGAATAGACAAGTGCAAGATTTGTTGTGGAAGGGATTGATTAGAGAGATTTTGAGTCTATGTGTAGTACCTACAGTACTAGCACCAAAGAAGGATGGTGAATGGAAGATGTGTACAAATTCTAGAGCCATCAACATGATCACCATCAAGTATATATTTCTGTTGCTGAGAATGGATGACATTATGGATTGTTTGAGTGGAGTTGAGTACTTCATGAAGATAGTTTTGAAGAGCGGATATCACCAAATCCAGATTAGAGAAGGATATGAATGGAAGACATCCTTTAAAACCAAGGAGGGCTTGTATGAGTGATTAGTCATTCCTTTTGAGCTAACCAATGCAACAAGCACATTTATGCAGCTTATGAATGAGGTATTGAAAGAATTTTTAGGAATATTTAATATTATTTATTTAAATGATATTTTGATTTTCAATAAGACATTGGAGGATCACGTGATGCATATTCAACGAGTTTTTGAGAAGCTAAGGGAGGAGAAGATGTTGATTAAATTGAAGAAATGCAGTTTTGTGAAGAGAGAGTTGGTGTATCTGGGATGTTTTGTCTCTGCATAAGGTCTTAAAATGGATCTAGAGAAGGTGAGGGATATCATTGAATCACCTACCCCAAGGAATGTTATAGAGGTAAGATCATTTCATGGTCTAGAACTTGTTTTTATAGAAAGTTTATTAAGAGTTTTTGTAGTATTTGTGCACCTCTAACTGAAGCAATGAGAGGGGATAGAAAAGAGTTTAAGTGGACTACAAGAGCAGCCAAAAAATTTGATATGTTGAAGAAGAAAGTTATAGATCAACCTATTTTGGCACTTCCAAATTTCAATAAGTTCTTTCAGGTAGATTTTTATGCTATTGGTACTACCATAGGAGTTGTTTTGAGTCAATATGGTAAGCATGTTGCCTATTTTAGTGAGAAGTTGAATAATGCTAAGAAGAAATATTTTTTCTATGATCAGGAGTTTTATGCACTATAGTTCAGGCATTGAAGAAATCGAGACACTATTTGTTGCAAAATATTTTTTTTTATATACTGATCACCACGCTTTGTAGTATCTCAATAGTCAAGGAAAGTTAAATCAATGGCACTTAAAATGGGTTGATTTTTTGCAGAGATAATTTTGTTTTTAAGCATAGGAGTGGAAGGTCAAACAGCGTTGCAGATGCCTTAAGTAGAAGGAAAAATTTGTTGATAGAGATGAATATAGAGGTTATTGGGTTCAATGAACTAAATATTTTTTTATCTTGAAGATCAAGACTTTGCAGAAGCTTGGAAGCCTTGTTTGGAACCTATTACATTGGATAGGACAAGATGTTTGGATTTCTTAATCTAAGATGGGATATTTTTTAGAGGAATCCAATTGTTCATTCCAAGGAGTTCTATGAGAGAGAATATAGTCAAGGAGAAGCATAGTGGAGAATTGGTTGGACATTTCAGTCGAGATAAGACCATTAATCTTGTTAGTGAGAATTATTATTACCCAGAGTTACAACAAGATGTGAAGAAGTATGTAAAAAATTGTAGCGTATGTTAGATGGTGAAAGAGACAAGTTAGAATAGTGGATTGTATCAACTATTACCTGTACCTAAGAGTCCATGGGAGGATATTAGCATGGATTTTGTTCTTGGCTTTCCAAGGAAATAGAGAGGGCATGATTCCATATTTATGGTGGTGGATAGATTTTCAAAGATGACCCATTTCATTCTATGTCCTTAGACTAGTCATGTTTTTCATATTGTAGATTTGTTTTTTAGAGAGGTGGTGAGACTACATGGTCTACCAAAGAGTATAGTTCTAGACATAGATACTAAATTTGCTGGTTATTTTTGCAAGACATTATGGAAGAAGTTGAAGACATATTTTAATTTCAATTCTGCACACCATCCATAGACCTGGAAAAATAGAGGTGGTGAGTAGGAGTTTGGGTAACCTACTAAGATTATTAGTAGGAGATAAGCCTAAGGGATGGGATTTGATTATACCATAGGAAGAATTTCCTTATAATAATTCTATCAATAGGAGCGCTGGTAATTCACCACTCTGGATTGTGTATGGGATTAGTCCAAGAATTGCTTCTAAGATGAGAAATATGGATAAGGGGGAGAAGATTGGTGTTGAGGATAAAGGTTTTGTTGAGCACCTGAAGAATTTGCATGAAGAGGTGAAGAAACATATCAATAAGATGAACTCACAATATAAAGCTCAGGTAGATCAGAAAAGGAGGTATAAGGAGTTCCAGGTAGGAGATGAAGCCATGGTTCATTTTTGAAGGGAAAGGTTTCCATTTGATACATACAAGTTAAAGATGAAGAAGTTTGGACCATGCAAGAACTCGAAGAAGCATGGTTCAAGAAATGCTTATGAAGAATTTTGGACATTTCTCTTGTGTTTAACATTTCTGATTTGACAAAGTGTCATGAAGGTGATATAGAGAAGGGGATAGTAAAATAATAGTGGAAAATTCCACAACCTAATTCAGAGAAGGAAGAGATAGAATAAATATTGGATAGTTGTGTGGGTAGAAGCACAAGAAATAGGCAATATTCAGAGTACTTGGTGAAATGGAGAGGAAGGACTATTGAAGATTCGCCATGGTTGTCTAAGGCTGAGGTTAACCATCTTGGTTTCCCTCTAACTCTTGAGAAGTGATAGGGTCACTTTTCAAATTACCTTGGGTGTTTGATGCAGGAGCATCCAACAATGTAGAGAAATCTTGCATCACCCAAAAGAATTATTTTATTTATTTTATTTAGTTGTTTTGAGTTCCATGATGGCACTTAAGGGGCATGAGACAGTTAGGAGTCAAAAATAGTGAAAAATAGTCACTTACTATTTTTAGTAAGTCGGCCTAAATAGGCTTGTATGGACCTAAAAATTTACTTGAAGGACAAGAGCTGAAAAAAATTTCTGGTTGCAAAAGAATCACCTCAATACCTTGAATTGTTTGGGAGAAATTAAAGTTTTCATCTTGATAAATTTCTCCAATGCAGCTTCAAATTCAAATATAAAACTTTAGAGGCCCCAAAATAGCTTGAAAAGTGGTTGAACCGACCTATGATGGGTTCACATGCTATAGATCTCTTCGAAAGCTTTCCAACAATATGAAATAATAGTAAATTGGACACCTGGATCAAAATTTATGGCCCCATGAAGTTGCCCTCTAAAAAGTGAATTTCATTAAAATTTCTTCCTAGTCCAGATATCAAATGGTAGGACTTTTGGTGCCAAAACAAAAAGGAAAATTGAACTTTCTAGAAAATTCTAGGGTGATTATTGGGTGAAATAAAAATGGTTTAGTGGGGGTTGTAGAAGGTGGCTCCATTAGTGTAGATTGTGGCTATGAATAATAGTTTTCTTTCAAATTTGATTTTGTTGTAATGAATCAACCCCATGAGGCTATAGCATGTAAGTTTTGAATTTGTAATTTCATTTTTCTAAAAGTAATTGAAAGTGGGTTATTTTCTATCTCCCATATTTTTTGTTATTATCTATTGTTGTATTTTGTGTGGTTTGGGTGGTGTAGCCCTCATCAAATCCTTGTTTTGTTAAAGTGATTAAACATGAAATGTAGGTAATAGAAATTGAAATAACAACACCATACACAAGAGAACACCAAATTTATGTGGAAAACCCAATGGGAGAAAAACCATGGTGAGTATTAGCTCACAATATAAGTAATTGAAAAACACGTACAAGGTATCACTGTCAGAATAGGACACACTATCCAAAAAGGCTCACAACTGGGGTTCACACGTATAGAAAAAACATAAGAATATAGAAGATAAATGTTAAACAAAGAAAAATTTCTCAATGCAACAAGGAATCCACCATAAATGCTCCAACACTTTCGTGACCTTGTATGAAGGATTTCAGAGACCTTTAGCTCACTGCCTTCAAGAATCCAACACTTGAAATTTGCATTGTTATGCTAAAATTCTCATCACACATCACTCGCATTGATCTCACATCTATCTTTTCTCTCTTATGCATCTCACAACAAAACCACTCTTATTGATATCAAACTGAACCTCAAAAACCTTCTCAAAGGTCAACAACTATTTGCTACATTTGAAATTTTAAATAAGGTCAGCATCTAAACATTCCCATGATGGATAGGAACAAAGGTGAACCAAATATTTCCTTAATTAGGACCCAAATAAATCCTAACACATATGCTTTCATAAACCTCACATTTAGTGTTAACACAAGGTTGGTCAATACTTGTGCTAAACACCATAAATGTTAAGTACACACTTCCTTATATCAATCTGAAACTTCTATACAACACAATTCACTTGAAAATGATTTAGAATAATCCTCAAACCACCATAGATCCAACAAAGACTTCATCCAAAATTGCAACATAGAAATAATTCATCCCAAAACATGTAGTAAACCTTTCTTACACACTGCAACATGAAACACACATTGTATTATACCCAAATCAAGTGAAACCTTGAATTGTAAAAGATACAAACATTATAAGAAGCTAATCAAATCCATACAATTTGAAGCCAAACTACAGAGAAATATAGAGAAAATACATTTCTCAAAGGCCATAGAAAACATTAGTAAAAAAATTGGTTGACACACTTAGCACAAAAATATCCCTTTGTACAATGATCTAGAAACCCAAATTATTAATATAGCAACCTCTAACAACCTTGAACAAAATATCAGACCCACACAGGAATAACATCAACATAAAATAAATGTGAAGCACATCCCAGAGCACATTCAAAACACTTGCACAACAATTTTTTCTTTGTTTATCATTTTTTCTAAAAAATCACTTGGAAACCAAGTAATAGAGGCATCATCTCATCTCATTACTTCATTCCTACTCATCTCCAGACACTAAAACGTAAAGATAGATCCATGTACTCACAACATTTCCTCAATATTTGAACTACACATGCAGAACCTGCAACAACCTATTTTTGTGTTTTTCATAATTTTCTCAATATCCTCAACATGTTCATCATGCAAAAAACTTCCTCAACACATATTTGACATCAATGAAAACACTAGCATGTAGGAATGCTTTTTGACATCAATGACAACACCTTCATACTTGCAACAATCTCCCCCTTTGTCATTGATGGCAACACATGATGTGAAAAACCATCAAAGACAACACAATAGCTTTGAACAGACTCTCTTATGATTTTATTTATTTTCTCCCCCTTTGAAAATGATGATTACATAGCATACACAACTTTCTCCCCATGATACCTTGCACCTTTTCACATGATTCTTTCTCCCCTTTGGCATCAATGGAAAAGGATAAAATATTTTTCATTGTTCTCCCCCTTTGATAGTGAGCTAAGATACCTTCTCTGAATACTCACCCTTAGGATTGCACCCAATCTAATCAGAAACTCAATGAAAACACATGACACTACCTACTCCCTTTGAGAGGTAGGCACCAACATTAGTCCAAAAAAGAGATAGATCCATAGATCCACTAGACTGATGCATCTCCATATGCATATAGTTTATACATGGAGGGGAAATAACCCCCAACTTCTCTTGAAGATACTCAAAAGTATTGTTAGGAAGAGCCTTGGTAAATATGTCAAAAATTTGATCCTTTGTAGGTACATACTTAAGCTTCACCTTATTCTCCATAACCTTCTCTCTCAGAAAGTAACACTTAATTGATATATTCTTTGTCCTTGAATGCATCACTAGATTCTTTGAAATGTTATTTGCACTAGTATTATCACAAAAGATAGATATAGGCTCATCATTTACTACTCTGATATCCTTTAATGTTTGCCCCATCTACAAAACTTGTGTAAAACATGATGATGTTGCAATATATCCAGCCTCTATAGTGGATAAGGAAACTAAATCTTTCTTCTTACTCAACCATGACACTAATCTGCATCCAAGAAAGAATCCACCACCACTTGTACTTTTCCTATCATCAACACAACCAACCCAATTTGCATCTGTACAAGCACTTAATATGAAATCAGTATCCTTATCATACCACAAGCCATAATCTAGAGTGCCTCTTAAATATCTGAATAACCTCTTCAATGTTACATCATGTGTTTCTTTAGGTTCTTCTTGAAATCTAGCCACAAAAAAACTATATGCATGATATCTGGTCTAGTAGAAGTTAGATATAGCAATCAACCAATCATTGATCTATATTTTCTCTTATCAGCCTTAGGTGAATCATCATTTTTGCTCAATTTACAACTAGTCACCATAGGAGTGCATACTGCTTTGGAGTCTTCCATTCCAAAGTTCTTCAACATCTCTTTAACATACTTAGACTATGAAATGAAAGTACCTTTATTTGTTTGATTTATTTGCAATTCAAGGAAGAAATTCATCTCCCTAAACATTGACGTTTCAAACTCTTTATGCATCTCTTCAAAAAATTTCTTGCACATAGCTTCATTTCCACCAAATATAATATCATCCACATATACTATTGGATTTTTTGGTTGACTTTATGATATGTTGTTTTCATTGATGTCAACACTATTAGCATTGGTTTCTTGAAGGCTATACATGTTGAGGATATTGAGAAAATTATAATAAATATGTTGAAGGATATCTATGAAGCTTTGAAGTTCAGCATATTGGAGAGTTCAATATGTTGGTATTCAAAAGTTTTGGATTAAAGGGTTTGTTGCTAAGCCTATCTATTTTATCTACCAGAAGTTTCAGAGGTGCACATCATGATTTGAGCAAGTTGTGAGTTTTTCTGTTCCTACAGTTATTCTATTATTGTAGCTAGTGTTTCTGGAAGAAGAGAACGTGGCTATGGTAATTTGAGTTGTTGTGTATTCTCCTATGATGTTTGTTAGTGTTTCTAGATTGTGTTCTATCTTTGTTGCACATCTACATCGATTGATGTGTTCGTGCTCGAAGATTTTTCCTTTGCATGTTTGGGTTTTCATGTTCTTGGCCGACATGGGGATTGTAGCATGTTTTGGATCCTTGTGGATTAATTCTTGAATTTTTGGCACTTTCTAGGATGTTGTTTTAGGTCTTCATTATGTTCTAACCAACTTCGGTTGGTGTGCATTGAGATTTGTTCATGAATTGGGCCGACAATTTGTATTCATTTATCATTTTTTTTTGGTTGACAAAGTTGTTGATGTAATTCCATTTAGTTGATATATAAGAGCAATTGTTTTCTTCATTTGAGAAAAGTGAAAGATGTGTATGTTAAATGGGTGAGTGCTATGTGTGAATAAAGTTCAGATCATTCGATTGCAAAGCAGAGTGTGAAGAAGTGTTTATGTGCTTAACCAGAATTGTAATCAGGCTTTTGAAGAAGCTAATTTCTCAGTTCAAATCCTTTAGATGGTTTTAATCTGAATATTTTTGTAAGACAATGTGTCTTCTTTGAGTAGTGAGTTGTAGGCAGTGTGCCTAAATGCATGTGCATTCCCATTATTCATATATATACTTTTAACATGGTATAATATTGTGGATTGACATCCATCGTGGTTTTTCCCCTAACAGGGTTTCCACGTATAAAAACTTGGTGTTCTTTGTGTTTCTAATGTAGTGATTGTTTATGCTTATTTTTCTTTCATCAGATCTGAGAATAAGTAAAGTAAGGTTTAATAAGTTTGAATAATCTATGACAATTGATTCACCCTCCCTCTCAGTTGGCTATCCTTGTTTTTCCAACAATTGGTATAAGAGTAGGTTCCTTTGAAGAAGTTTAATAGCTTGAGGTGATCTGAGATGGTATCATACAAGAAGGATAGTCCCAGATTTGATGGAACAAACTACTCTCTGTGGAAGGCTAGAATGGAGTGTCATTTGAAGTGCGTTGGTGAACCTTTCTGGAAGATTACAAAGAACAAATATGTTATTCCTCAGAATGGTCCCTCTACTCTTGATGAGATCAAAGAATCTGAAACAAATATCAGGGCTATAGAAGCATTGTTGAGTGGTCTAATAGATTCAGAGATGAAAAATGTGATGGATTTGAAAACAGCATATGAGATCTAGAAGAAGCTGGAAACATTGTATGAAGGAGTTGCACAAGTGAAATTTGCTAAGCTACAAAGTCTAAAAGGAAAGTGGGAAAACTTGAAAATGGGCGAAGATGAAAACATTATTTCTTTCATGCAAAAAGTAAATGAACTAGTGATGGGTATTAGATGTGTCAGTGGAATCTTGGATGAATAAGAGACTGTAGCTAAAGTACTAAGATCATTGCCTACTTCTTACAAATCAAAATTTCATGCTATTGAAGAACTCAGAACAATAAAAAATGTGACTAGTAATATGCTAATTGGTAAGCATGCTTCATTTGAGTTGAGTGAATTTGGTGACTCTACCCCTAAGAAAAAATCTGCATTTAAAGCTATTGTATCTGAAAGAAACAAGCAGAGATATGATCCTGGAGAAATTTCTAGAAAGACATTCAAGTGCGAAGATGAGATGAAACAGATTGAAGATGAAGAAAGAGAGTTAGAAGAGCTGGAAGCAGTGATTGTGAAAAGAGAAGCCAGAGGACAAGGTAAGTAGAAGGGAAATTTTCCTATTAAATGTTTCTCTTACAATAAGATAGGTCATTTTGCATCAAGATGTCCTGAAAGAGTTCCTAGGTTCAAACCAGACAAGCCTATTTTTCAAAAGAAATATTATTATGCTGAAGAAGGTGTTACTGATGAAGAATTTGATAAATAAAATGGAAATGAGGATGGATGGGTATTCATTGCTATCAAGGAAAATAGTCTCGTGTCCACCAAATCTACTAGTAATAAGAATGTTGAGAAAGCTCTTGTAGCTAGAATTGAAGAAAATTATGAGTGGGTGATTGACAACGAATGCTCACATCATATGACTGGTGAAAAAAACAAGTTTTTAAGCTTTGAGAAGTATGACTGTGGTGTTGTAATATTTGAAGATAACAATGTTGGTGTGATTTGTGGAAGAGGCACTATTTCTCTTGGTGGTAAACATAATACCATTGATGTCCTTTATGTAGAAGGCTTGAAGAATACTCTATTGAGTGTTCGACAAATGGTTGACAAAGGATACAGTATTCAATTCAAAGATGGAAAGTGTAGGATACTGGGAAGTTCTAGAAATGTAATTGCTTTAGGTACAAAGACAAGAGGAAATATTTTTCACTTGAGTGCTGCTAGTGAAATTTGTTTAATTGCTCAAATTGATGAAAGTTGGTTATGGAATAGAAGGATGTGTCATGTGAATTTTGATAATATTGTCAAGATAAGCTCCACTCAATCAGTAAGAGATCTTCCTAAGCAAGTGAAGCCTGCTAACACCATATGCAAGGAATGTCAAATGGGAAAGAAAACTAGAGTTTCTTTTTGGATCAAACAACATCATTCTAATGGAGTATTAGAGCTAGTACATACTAATCTATGTGGTCCCCCTAGAATCAGAAGTCTACAAAGAGAAAGGTACTTTATGTTACTTATTGATGATTACTCTAGGATGATATGGGTTTCTTTTTTGAGAGAAAAACATGAATCATTAGAGAAGTTCAAAAGTTTCAAAGCTATAGCTGAGAATGAGATAGGTTTGTAGATAAAATGCTTAAGGCCAGACAAAGGTGGTGAGTTCACTTCCTGGGAGTTCAATTCTTTCTGTTAAGATAGTTATTTTCTCCCTAGACTCCTCAACAAAACAAAGTTGTAGAGAGAAAGAACAAAAAAATTCTAGATATTGCTAGATCTATGATGTTGGAAGGTAATGTACCTCATATCTACTGGAGATAAGTTGTAATCATTGTTGTGTATACTCTTAACTGGGTAAATGTCAATGGTAATTCTGGTAAGACTCATTTTGAGCTATGGTTTGGTTATAAGCCTACTATTAAATATTTCAAAATCTTTGGAAGTAGATGTTATATCAAGAGAGATGAAGATATAGGGAGGTTTGATGCTAGGAGTGATGAAGGAATATTTATGGGTTACTCTACTAAAAGCAAGGCCTACCAATTCTATAATAGAAGATTGAGGAAAATGGTTGAAAGTACAAATGTTAGAGTTGATGACACTAGTACACAAACAACAATATATGACTAAATAAACTACTAAAAATTGTATATAAATGACTAATGTTAGTCATGTGACTATTAGTAGTTTATTATTGGTCATTTATAATGCGACCAAATTTATGACTAAACTATTTTAGTCATTTATTTAGTCATTGATTTGGTCATTGATTTAGTTGTATATTTAGTCATTAATTTAGGCATATATTTAGTCATTAATTTAGTCATATATTTAGTCATTGATTTTGTTAACTAACCATTTATTTAGTCATAGTAGTCATTTATTTAGTCATATACTTAGTCATTAATTTAGTCATATATTTAGTCATTATTTTAGTCATTAATTTAGTCATTACTGTAGTCATATATTTAGTCATTAATTTAGTCATATATTTAGTCATTTAGTCCTATATTTAGTCATTTTTATTTACTAGTTTTCATTAATTGGTTGTAATTATAGTCATGAAATGAATAATCTATTAAATACCATAAATTTTATAATGTAAAATTAACATAATATTAAACTTGAACTAAAACATAAAATCAAATAAAAATATTACATATATGAACAAGCTACAACATGCTAGAATTAAAAGATTGATTCAACATCATGATAAATAAAGGTAATCTGTAATAAAATTTTTAATGCAAATATATATATATATATATGTCAAGTTATAAGATGTTAAAGCTCTCTAAGAGTATATATGTAAATTATATAATAAAAAATGTCAAAATTGTCTAAGAGTTTCCAACTCTTTCAAATACACCATGATAATTAAGATCCCTGAATATCACATTCAAAATACTGCATAAAGCAGTGAGCCAAGATGTCTAACAACTACTACATGATAAACATGTTCAACTATGTCATTTTTTTCAAATATTTTAGTGGCCACCGTGTGAAGGTTCCCTCTTTCTCTTTCAAATGAATAGCTCCATCTATTTTGTCTTCATAAACAAGGGGTATGTTACTTGTGACCTTTAAAATGTTTACATTTGTATCTCATATTCCTTTCAAGTTGACTCCATGTACAATAGATAGGGAGTGAATCCACCCAATGCCCACAACATCACCATCAAACAGATCCAACACCCTAACTTTATCCCCTTCTTTGAGTTTACCAATACATTTCTGCAAAAAGAAAAAAAAATAACACATTATATTATATAGGTAATCATTACCCTTGTTTTCATAATAAAACAACCATTACTTACTTAAATAGTACTTCATGTGTGTGTTAAAATAATTGCAAAAGGAAAATTTCAAAAATAATTGTAATGATACCTTATGAATGTTTTACCCTAAAAATTACCTTAGTAGTCTCACATTTTTTATGATCAAAAGGCCTAGTAGTCTAAATGATTATTATCATCCATAGGGTATAAATTCAACCAGAAAGAGAACGGGGGAGAGGGATTAGAGTAAGCATAGATTCCAAGAACCATGCATCAATCTAATTTACTAAAAAACCAACACTCATAGTAGTGCTTACAATGTTACTATTAGCTTCATGCTAATCAAATACAAAGGCCACAAATATAAACACTACATTACCATGCACGCATACCAGACACATAAGGTTATGACATCACTGTTACACATAAAAAAGGTAGCTAATGCACAAAAAAAAAGAATGCAATATGGGAGCACTACTACTACTACTGCAAGGTGAAGGTGAAATACATTGGGATGTACAAAAACAGTGGCATTAAATCTTTGAAACATAACCCCATGCAGTCAACATAACCCTGTCAATGATGACA
>CM021102.1:749887037-750108715 GCA_007115665.2 Sequoiadendron giganteum | reverse complement strand
TCTTCAAATTTTGGAAAAGAATCACCTCTAATCAAATCATGACATTTGCGCTTTTGAGGTCGATGTTGCATCCAAGTTTGATTCTCTTCTTCATATTTTCTACATAGAATAATGACATACAAATGGTAAGATTAATAATATAAATGTGTAAATGCAATTGAGTAAATAAATTACTGTATAATTTTTTTAGCTGTGCCACTTATCGAACAATGATGTGTTTTGAAAAATAAAGGCATGTATTATACTTCTTTCTTGATATGATATCTTGAAGCGACATCCATTTCCTTCTAATACTTCACCTACAACTCTCTCATCTTTGTCATCATCCCATACATGTCGATTGACATTTTTAAAATCCTTCATATATTCTGTGCAAAATCCCATGGCCTCTTGCATTGAATATCCCTCAGACATGCTACCTTCTAGTTTTTCCCTAGTTTGGACAATTTTTTTCAAAACCTTCATATAGCATTCTATAGGATACATCCATCTTGTTCTTACTGGGCCACAATGCTCTAGTTCATATTATGGATGTATCAAAAGATGCATAGAAATGTTAAAGATTTTTGGTGGAAATTCTCATTCCAATAGGCAAAGGACTTCAACAACCTCCTCCCTCAAACTATCAAAGTTCGAAGGATCTAATACATGTAAACTCATTCTCTTTAATATTAGGCCCAACCTTATAATTTCCAATCTTGGCCCCTTTTCCAAACTTGATACATTTACCACAATAGGTAAAATATTCTCGATTATGACATGATAGTCATGGGTCTTGAGGCCTCTTAAGCTATTAATGTTAGTTTAGCTTCTGATGCTGCTACTTACATATCCAGTGGGAAAGCGATTCTGAGACATCAATTGTAAGAATTGTGCATGTTGTTCCTTTGTCTAGACATAAGGAGCACTAGGTTTTGTATATTTTGCATTATCATATGTTTCAACCCAAATATTTCGACGAATCTTTATTTCTTGAAAGTCTTCACGTGATGAAATAGTATCAAAAGCACCAAAAAGATTTTCTATAATAGCATAAGCTATATTTTTCTCAGTATGCATAAAGTCAACAATATGCCTAATGGCTATATCCTTAAAGTATGGCAACTTATACAATATGCACAAACGTTTTACACCGCTTTCATTACATGGATCATATCTATTGCCAACAATCCCATTATTTTCAATAAATGACATTCTTTTTTTTCCATTCTCAATAATGTAATCACCTGTTATTAGCAATGGCGCTTCATGATTCTCTTCTTGACCATTGAAATGTGTTTTTTGTCGACGATATGGATGATCCATTTTAAGGTAAGCACGATGTCCAAAATAAATACACTTACGTAAAATTCTTGAGTGCCTCACAAAATCCTTAAAGTTGCAAGTAGGACATCCATGGTATCCATGACCAAAGAGACTAGACAATGTGCCATATGCAGGAAGCTCTTAAAGTGAATTTGATTGAATGACCATCCCTTAAATATTGAATTGCTTCAATTCCTTTCCACAATTCCATCAGATCATCATATAATGGCTCTAGATAAGCATCTATTGTATCTAAAGTCACACTTTTCTTTCTTGGTATAATCAATGATAACATTAAGAAAAATGGTTTAGTTGCTAACCATGGAGGGAAGTTATATTTTATTAGAAACACTGGCCAAGTTGACCATTTAGTGCTTTGATCTGAGAATGGGTTCACCCCATCTAGAGCCAAACCCAAACTTATATTAGGAGGATCTTGAGAAAAATCAGGCCATCTATTATCAAATTCTATCCATGTCTTAGATTCGGGCACATGTTGTTGCTTTCCATCAATGCTCTTATTTTGGGCATGCCACTACATAAGTTCAGCAATGTCTTTTCACCCATACATTCAGAGTAATCGTGGGATTATCGAAAAGTGGCAAATAACCTTTATAGGAACCACAGCTGATTTCAAACCTTGTCTATACCTCCCTTCATGACATTTCGGATATTCACTCGCATTTGCAATATTTTTATGAAATAATACACAACCATTCACACATGTGTGGATGTTTTCATACGCCAAGCTGAGAGTACTGATTTTATTTTTACATTGACTTCGTTTTGCTGGCAATGTGGAGTCAGCTGGTAACAGTGAACTTAACAATGCCAATAACTGATCTATACTCTCATTTGTCCAACCATGCACCACTTGCAAGTTAATAATTTGAAGGATTGTTGTCAAATGACTTAGCTTGCAATTAGTATACACAAGATTTAAAGCATCCTCCATTGACTTGGCCCAACCATTGTTTAGACCCTCATTCAACATTCTATCAACTTCAAACCCTTCGTCAAACATTTCTACCTCTTCATCTATGTTTGGTGCCACTTCATCTATGTTTGTTGCCTCTTCATTTCTCACATTCTGCAATTCTATTATATCTTCATAATAATTGTAAGCCCAAGGGCTTATACCAGTATGCCCATATCTTATCATATGTCGATAAATCATATTTCTTTTTTTCACTTTTCCACCAAGACAATTTTTACATGGACATGGATATTTGTCAATGTCCCTCTCATCAACTAATCTCTCATCATATGCATGATATTGATTTGTAGTCAACCTTTGACACTGATCCATCTATAATATTGTGCATTCCAGTATTAATTTAGTTTCTGATATAAAGAAAAAAACGTAAATTTGAAAATAGAGATACCAAAACATTGTTGAAAGTAGTCACTTTTAGTAGAGACCATAACAGAAAGAAGAGGATGTAATGAGTCATTGTTCTGAGATCTATCTTACATTCATTTGAAGTTTACCTACTAAGAATGTAATATGCTTGTGTTTCCTATCAGCTTACTTCTGGCAATGAGGGTTTTGAATTACCTCTTAATTTGTTGTAGAGGGCCTCGTTGACTTCAAATTCGTTGCAACAAATTCTGAATTCCTTGCCCGCCTTTTCAAAAGTCTCCAAGTCCTATCCAAACAAGCTTTATCGCCCATGCAAGTGCTTCAATACCTATCCATGAGAATAACAAACATTAACAACAATCCAATTTCATTCCCATGCCAAAAATTATACATTTTACAAGTTGTCTGACTTGTAAATATAGACAAGTTATGTAAACCACTAGATAAATAGCATTTAAAAGAAATAATAAAATAGTTATTAAGATTAGACTTCAAAACCCCAATTAAGGTTGCCTAAGATTAGACTTCATTCATTATTTAAGTTGTTTAAGATTCATTGTCAAGTATTACTTGATCTAAAGTCTCAGCTTGGATAGTGAAAGTTTGGTCATGAATGGTTTGATGCTAAGATAGTCACTCTGAGTTTTCAAATGTTAAAGACACATGGAATAGATATATAAGTATTTGCAGTCTCATTGACAATATTTCATGCATGGGAATGTCATCATAGTGATTGAGTGGGGAAAATGTGTTAGAAACAGTCATGTAGAGCAGTGAGAGATAGAATAAGAGCTAGGGAAGCCAAGAACAATCAATGCTAGAACACAGATGACAAAGTCATATAAAGGCAATAGCAGAAAAAAAGGAGGTCCCAAGAAATTGTAAGGCAGTGAAAGGAAGCACGCGTTAATTAGTATTTTAAAGACTCTTTCCAAAGGACATAATGCAGTGTTAAGTTGAAAGATTAATCAAATGAAATTGTGAAGACAAATTGAAGAGGATAGCAATGTTTAAAGACATGATGAAAACATAGTGATATATGATGAAAGATAACAGATGTAAGCAAGACTACAAGACACTGTCATTACAACATTATGACAACAACATCCAGTGTTAAAACTATGACACAATGAGCATTAATAATACATACCTAAAGACAGTGGGAACGTATGAAAGCAATAGTCCAGAACATTAAGGTTATAGCAGTCAAGTTACAGATCTACGGGGGCTATTGTGATAGTCGCAAAGATGGAAAGAATCAATGGGATGACAGTGATATGTATCAAGATTAAGAAAATCAAGAGCACGCATGAATATAATGGTGTAGTGGCAGTCAATCAAAGAGCCAAATAATAGAGAATGAACTCAAAAAAAGATGATGGACTAATGACAGTCCAATCAATATAGTTATACCATACTTTAGATAGTGGGAGTAGTTCCTATGATAAAGTGATATGCTTGAATACAATAGTTATATAAGGAAATACTAGCACTTGCACCTATAGGAGGTTCAAGGGGTATGTCGATAGGAAAGTAAAGGGAAAAATTAAATGTGTTTTAACATTATATAATTAGTTATATAACAATATAAATATATACTCATTTTGATTACAAACATGAATCTTGATTTATACAAAGAATCATTGTATCACATTATTAGTGACATAATTTTGTCAATTTTTTTTTTTTTTAAAGAAATAGATTCCTATGAAGAATCTAAGTAGCCACATGTTAGTATATGTGTTATGGCCACTTGGATCTTAGGAGAAGAAGGGAGGGCAGAAAAAGGAATGTGACTACACTTGTCTACTCATTATTTGATAGGGGAATTTTTGTCAGATGTTATAGTTAAATATGCTCTGGCAGATATATATGCAAGATGTGGAATCACTGACAAAACACCTGAATTGTTTGAAAAAATTCCTCAAAGAGATGTCATCTCATGGTATGAATTATGCAATGATATGATTGCAGAATGTGCACAAAATAGATTATGCAAGGAAGATCTCAAAATATTTGAATTAATGAAGCACTCTGGAACACCGACATTGTAAGCTTTGCTTGTGTTCTAGATGCATGCAGTCATGCAAGTTTAGTGGATGAGGGTTGCACATACTTCACACAGCAGTAACCCTTATTGCAATACATATATAGTTGATCATTAGGTGTGCATGGTTGAACTTCATGCTCATGTTGGCTATCTTGAAGACACCCTAAACATTATTACTAAGATGTCAGTTAAAACTTTGGTGCCTATGCATCATATATGAATATAGGCTATTTATTCCATGATGCAGGGGCATCTTTAATTTGGTTTTTGATAGCAACACAGGGTGGCCACACAACAGGTTTGTACAAAGTTTCAAAATTTGGGTCTTAAATAACTCTTCAATGGCATAGTTCTCAAGGATTCCAATCCACACCAAAGGCTCCAAATTCTCACCTGAATTTTCTTAGGCATCTAACAAGAATAAAATTGATCGGGAAAACACAATTTGACCATTTCATGGACCAGCAAACCCATCCAAGGACAATCCCTTCATTCTATTGCTCAAGCCTTGTAGGTCTCCAAATAGATATGTAAAAGATTTTCTCTCAAGATATGCACTGCAACCCAGAAGTAAACATACATTTGAATGACCCTTTGGCTTACTTAAGGCATGTTTCAAAAAGGGCTATAAGTACTTTGTATTCTAAGGCTTAAAACTTGATGTCTCAGACCAAACTTAGACCTAATTAGGCATGGCTACAATAGGGCGTTATTAGTTTCACTATTCCCAGACTCACAACTACTTTCCCAACACCAAAAACATGTTTAAATATGATTGCCTATGCTTTATAAACTATTTTCCATCCCTTATCAACCGTTTTTTGAAAACCTCCAACTAACAACCATGACTGTCACAATTCTGTACTAATAGGACAGTATACAAAATGCACCCAAATGCTTGTAGTTTGTCAAATAATCCTTAGGCAGGGGTCACAACACATCTTAACAACCTTTACAAAAAATAGTACCCAAGATCGATACCCATTTTCACAAGCAAAGACACAAAAACTTCATTGTACTCTGTTTTACCAGACTTTCACACAAATTTACAGACCTAGGACATCTTCCATTCACATGCTAACCATAAAATTGAGATCTGAAACTCTAGAATATGAAATTATATGCGAACTTCAACCATCTCACCAAATATTAGAAGATTTGACTGGTTAGATCAAAAGATACATAATTTTGTTTAACCACTGTTTACCCTAGGAGGGTTTCTGACCTGTCTGTAGTAAAAATGCAATATCTTCCTCCCTACTTGATAAAAATTAATGAAACAAACTGAAAAATGCAGTAGAATCACAAATATATCTTATCCAATCGGTCTCAGATCTTGAAGAGGTTTATTACTTCCGTACAAAGCATCAGAACAGGAATAAAGGCGTGGGAAATAGAGAGAATCAGGGTTTCTTCATTTTAATCTTCAAATACATCTTCCACCACCCCTGCCTCGAAGTCAGGGAGGCTTATTTATACATTAAAGACCATAACTAACTCAAATAAAATGACTCTAACTATATTTTCACCTACAAGACCCTTCATCTCCCATTTTTACACTTTTGCACTTTCACATAGCAATTTTGACAATATTGTAAGAATATGACCACATAGACTCAATGACCCCTCCAAATGATTTAAATATATGAAAAATGGTCTACATGGACTTTATTTAATGAAAAAATACTCTCCACCTCAACCTAAGACCTCACTTGACAACTTTTACTAAAAATTCACTTGTTGAAAGTGTTGACAACTTTCAACACTTCTTGTTTAGTTGGATCCTAAAAATGTTGTAACTTATGTTCTCATCTTTGCAGAAGCAGGCAGGTGTGGTGAGGTTCAAATAGTATGGAGAATGATGAAAGATAGAGGAATTAAAAGGATACCTGGATGTAGTTGGATTGAAGGACGTAGAATGGTACATGCTTTTTGTGTAGGAGACAAATCACATCCACAAACATTGGAGAGCTATGTAAAATTGGAGAAATTGGCTTGGAAAATGAAAGCAACAAGATATTTCCAGATTGAAGACTTTTACTTAATGTTGAGGAATAGAAGAAAAAAGAAACAATTATCTGCCACCACAGTGAAAGTTATCAATTGCATTTGGTTTGTTAAACATGGCCCCTGGTACAACTATTAGAGTTGTTAAGAACCTTTGAGTATGTTTTGATATTCACACTACATCTAAATTCATCTCGAAGATTGCTGCAAATGAAATTGTTCTGAGAGGTGAACCATTTCTGTCATAGTTAAATAAGGAAAATGTTCCTGTGGAGAATATTGGTGATGTTAAATCTGAAAAATAGGCTTGCAATATAATAATGTGCACTGTATCAGATATCCAGTAATAACGAAGGGATATCCATCAAAGCATAACAGTAGGGATTCTTTTGTCATATGTTGTAGTTACAAGTGCCCTCCTAGACATACATGATTAGTTGAGCATGGATGGGATGCTTTAGAAGACAGGTGTAAAATGCTGCAAACGCTGAAAACAATGACAATTATTGCACACTCCTCTGTGGTGATGGCCCTTGTTGGCATTATTGTAGCAGCTTTCGAGTTTATCCTTCTGGACATCAGCCTATATGCATATTCTATGGTAGGTCAGTTGTGAGAATTATCACCAGTGCTTTTATCATAACTTATCTTAAAAAAAATTCTATGTTTTGAGAATTTTTCAAATATAAGATTTTGTGAACTTTTTAACTGACCATTATCAAACATATATTTGAAAATTAAGATTTATAATTATTTTTCTGATTTTATATATTTATAATAAGTTGGTGCTAAATTTTTAAGTGTCAAAACATTCTCCCCTTTTACATGGATCCTTTAGACCCACACAAACATTTTCAATCAAACATGTTGCCAATATTCATACTCAGCCAAAACAATCAATTTTTTTTTAAGATGGACTTACTAACAAGTTCAAAGAAATCACCACTGAAACTCTCAGCTTATCAAACATAAGATCCTCTTTCGACAAATAAGATAAGATCAATAAAGTGACTGCTACAACATTCATTGTACCAATACATTAGGTGGTGGATAAGATGGACATTGAATCTAATCCTCATATTATTGAGGAATAGTCCAGTCTTGATAGTTTGTTTTCCTTATTCTATTCTTGGTACTAAATTTTTGTTCCTTATCATCACTATTATAATGATTTCAGATCATGTGATCTGATCTATGGACTTTGATGCATGGGCTCTTCTATACTGTACTTTGTTCCATATGAATGAATTCTCAATACACCATGCTATTGCCTTAATAATGCTCATGTCTAGATGTATTGTACTGTGTTCATAATGGGTTAATAGCTAGAACTCAAAAAAACAATAATTTATATTTCCAATAACAATAAACTACGAGAGAGATCTAAATATTTATCTCTAGAAAAAAAAATAGTAGAAACCAAATGTCTAGCTATAAATGTGGAGAGAACCATGAAATTTAAAAAGTTCCTGATATCTTCTTGTCGTATGTTTCTCTTTATTTGGAAGTATTCTTTGCATTCAACGATAGATAAAGTTGGCCAGTTCTTTAAAAAATTATAAGTAGAATCATATTTAATTTAGAGTGAAGTGTGAGACAGCTAGGAAAGGAGACACAAATAATGGAGGTAATAATGTGGGTAAGCAGTTCGAGAATTAGTGGGCCAAAAAGCTACCTAGGTTTTCCTACTAGAGAGATGATGAATCTCCTTGTCGTACAAAAGAGGATATAACAATGTTGTTGTCATCAATCTCCCAAGTCTTTCAATCTGCTAGCTCTCTTTATCAAATAGTCCTTGGAATTTGATAAATTTTGCACTGGTTTCATAAATATTTGACACAAATACAATCAGTTTCAATTATTCTCCCATTCATATGTGCAGGTTTTACCTGTTTAACTATGAAATAGCTCTGTTTAGTCAAAACAAAGAATAATTAGAGTGTATTCTGGTTAAAAATAATTATGATTACAACTTTAAAGTCCTTTACAAAGATTTGTAAGATTTTCTTAGAAAGCCTCCAACTCCTAACTTTGATTTGATATTTATCTTTTTCAAAGAATTTTGATTTATTAAATTATATAGATATTGGTATTTTGAATTTTATATAAGTAATTATAATATTAAGAAAGAGTTTATATTTTAATCAGAATTTATCTTTTAGTTAAATTGTTATTATAAGGTGATTTAATTTGTTCAATGTACATGAATGGTGTAATTAATAAATATACTATTATCCTCATCAATTGAATTCAACCGATTAGATTAGAATTTTTTAAAAAGATAAATTTATAATAATAAAATGTTTATATTAAAAAATAATACAAATTAATTTCTTTATATTAGATTCAACCAATAAAAAATAGTTTACCTTTATTAGTTCCTACCATGGAACTATAGCAGAGGGGTAGTTTTTAACTAACAATTAAATTGTGTACTTCTAGTTCTGACCAATCAAAATAATTAAAATATTAAGCATTCAAAATTAATATAAAGTTTCAAATATTTTAATGATTGAAATTGAACATTTTTTAAAGAGAATAAGACAGTAAACAATATTTCTTAATATTCAAAATGGCACGAATAGGTGAGGATCAGAGGGAAAACGTTGCAGAAGGGAAGGATGGCGATGGTGAAAATGCTCATTGTAGGGAGGAAAATCATAAAAGCTTTCAATCAATTGATGTTCCACAAGAGGTTGCAGAGGATATTGAAATGTTGGAAGAATTAGCAATTATTTGCAAACTCGTTGGCCCAAAATTCGATAGAAAAAGGATTAGGGCTTGGATTAATAGAAATTGGGGAGCAACGAAGATCATTAAATTTTTGCTAAAGGATTTTTTTTGTGAAATTTTCCTATAGTCTGAAGAAAGGGAGAAGATTCTGCAAGGGGGTTTATGGAAGATGGAGGGACACCCTTTGTATATGTGGAAGTGTATCCCTAACTTCAATCCTATGAAGTTCGATCCATGCGACAAACTAGTTTGGATTAGAATGTATAATTAGCCTCTGGAGTATTGGGTGGAAGAATGTATTGAGAAGATTGGTAGATCGCTCAGTGCCCTCATTGGTATCGATGGGGATATTATTGATGGGGACTCCTATCTTTATGTGTGTCTCCAGATCATGACAATCAGAAAAATCCCAAAAGAAATTCTACTTTGTGTTGATGGAGCCCACTAGGTGCAATCTATTAAAGTGGAGGAAAATAAGAAGTTTTATATGAGGTGTTGCAAGAGAGATCACAAAGAAGACTCATGCAATCAAAACTTAAAGACAAATAATGTGTGGAAACCAAAAATTCAACCCATACTTGACTAACACGTTAGTGGTTTGTAATCGGGAAGCAAAGGTTCTTGAATTTTTCAAATATAAGATTTTGTGAACTTTTTAAATATATGCATCTAGTATGGTCCCTCTTATGATAACTTTAGGCAGTGAGGAAATCTCTAATGTCTGGATTTCAATTGGAAGGTCTATCTGGTAAAAATAAACGCAGGCATGTAGGGTTTAATTGTAAGGGAAGAGCTTAACTTTATTAGATAGAAGTAAAGAATAATGTACTAAATAGTTCAATATAATTCTGAATGCTATGGACACTATTGCCTACATAACATAGTACAAAAGGCATTGAAAAAATGAAGAATGGGATTCAAGATTAACGTAAACCAAAAAGGATAAAATCAACCACGAACAATATGTGCAGCTTGCTTAGATATCTTTCCCTGAACTGCTAAAATGAGATGGACAAAAAGATGAGCTGCCAGGGATTGGGTTTTGCAACTGTGCACATGGAAGAGGGAAGACAGACTCTGAGAATCCATAAACATTTGAACAATTCCAAGCAGATTCTAAAGTGACATCGAAGGAAACATTTGACAGGCAAATCCCTGTGGATGGAGCTTTCTGGATTCCCTCTATGTAACCTGTAGTTTCGATATTATCTCCTACAATATCTGTAAAGCTTATCCTATCAACATCTGCAAGGGCACTTGGATCATAGCCCTCATGAGGATGGTCACCATAAAACCCTGTAAAGGCAAATGCTATTTGCACATCTTTCAATGTCACATTGGATATGCGGATATCTTTGATATATCCACCCCTGCCCGGAGCAGTTTTTAATCTGATACCATATCTTGAATTGTAAACATGAAATTTTTCAACTTGTACATCTGTGATTCCTCCAGACATCTCACAGTTCAAAGATTAACAAATCCACTTACCATACTTGTATCTTAACCATGATTTAGTATTACTTGTTCTTGACATTCATTAATAAGAAAATCCACAAACTGGTACCACATACATGTTCGATTGATGTGAAAACATCAAGCACTAAGATTTTTTTGTCCAAACGTAGTTATAGAAATTAAGGGGGGATTGTCACCATGCAAAATACCCTTCACACAAGTACATATAAAATGAATAGTTTGACAAAATCTGTCACTAAAATTCACAGTTACTAGCCCATGATATATACAAAGCTATCAATTTATTTCCTAACCATTAAATTAACAGGCACAGTTGTCTGTCTCACACAGCCAAATAAAGGAAGGTACCTTTCAAAATTATCATCCAATAATTTCAGATTTATAGCAGCATCACTAGAGTTGACCAATTTTTAAACCTGAAAGAGTTTGTAAGGCTTGCCATTCCATAAAAAAATATCACCAAAATATAAAAAATTATAAGGTTCATCAATAACACATGGATTATGATTTGCACTATATTAGGTAATGCAACTAGTATTGTTTACAAGATAGCCATGATTCGTTGTCTTTTGACACCCTTACCAACCTCCAAAAAATCATATGATCAAAATGGAGGAAATGTAATAAACAAGAACAAAAAATTCATGTTGGATCCCTCTTATATTTTACACAATTTGTGTTTTGTATATCATTTCATATGCAAAGCAAGTTTAAGAGGAGTTATGAATGTAATAATAGTTCTCTAAAAATAGCCTCCTGCTTTACTCAAGCAAACGATTTTATTGAGAATATGCTCATCCCCGTATACAAATTGTTGAACTGTATATTCAACATCTTAACACAAACAACAAAATAGGAAAATTGTCCCAAATTAAATCAGATAATATACAGGTGGCAGTTTTGCAGTGCAAGATTGATTTTGCTTATGTCAGTTGTTTATCACTTAATATCTTTCAAGTAGAATCTCTAGAGCCTGGATCTCTCACACCCTCAATTTGTGAATTAGCTGAGCTTTGTTATCCTTGAATTTCTAAGGTTCCAATTGCAAGGGATTCTAATGCTTTCCTTGATGGGGCATGCCAAACCAGGCTAAAGGGTGAATATGAAGTAAGAGAAATAGAAATCAAGTACAAAAATAAACCGAATATTAATTTAATGCAAAAACAAATTTAGATGCGAAGAATTTGTTTTTTCTGGACACACAAAACAGAGAATGTAAGGTTCAGAATAATTCAAGAAACTCTAAGTTAGGCTTAAATTTAAGATTGGTGATGATTCTCTATGCATTTCTCCCTCATTCAATGTGATATATGAAAATATATATTCTATAAAAACAGATCGAAGAAATAACATTTTTCATTTCAACTCAACAACAATAAAAGAACAGAGATTTCATACCAGGTTTTGGCGATCAAATTGCAAAACAAGTAGATGAATTGTACAGAATCATTGGCAGGAATGGGATACGTAATTATTTTATACAATCCCAAGGAAATATTGATGGAGTCTTTCTTAAGCTAATTTTTTGCTCTGCAAATCAAGGGAAAACCTTAAAATGGGGGAGTTGAAACACCAAATTGTTGATTAAACTTCTAAACTTCCCACCAAAGTACAATCACAATGTTTTATACCAAAAATCAACTACTTAAAACTCCCTCCAAATGCATACACCAAAAATACCTATTGTTAAAATGCACCAAAAAAAACTATTGTATGGAAGGCATGCGAAAATTAATCTTCATTTTTAGGGGAAAAAAATTCATCTACCTACATTTGTCATTTTAATATAGGTTGTGAAAATTAAGATAAGCATTATGTGCTCCTAAAATTACTAGAGTTCAAACTTGTATAAAAAGATAGCATCTATAAAAATGATCAACACACAATTGATATCATATATTATAAAATAATTCTATTTTTAAAAAACAATTAACAATATAAAGCTTGAGAGAGAAAATTTCCGCATACCAAAAATGATCATTGTTATTTTTATTTCACATTATTAATATGGTCGAGTATATTAGCAAGCGAATATAGAAGTGAATCAATCTTCATTTTTAGGGCAAACTATTCTTTTTTTAAGGGAAAAATCTTTGTTTTTAGTAGACTTGACCATTACGTTTCTACAATCCATGTAAATTGAATCTAATTGCTTCTAGAAATAACTACTTGACCTTTTGAAATGAAAGTGTCTGCAAGATAGCCCTCAAAATGCAATTGGATTGTTTAAATCATATTTTATTAGTGAAATTGACCACAATTGCTCTTTGATACATTTGACATGCTAACACAATAGGAAAATCAAATTGGCTTCAAATCATAGTTAAAAATATTAATGATTCATTAATATAATGAGTTATAAAAGTTAAAGAATGTAAATGTTAATTTGTTTTATAAAATATGTGAAAGCCTTAAGACTGCACCAAGTGGCAATGTCTTCCACGCAATAGGTATTTTTGGTGCACCAAGCAACCTATCCGATCAAATGGCCCACTTAGGTAGGGGTCTCATGAGAGGGGCTTAAGCTCTATGGATTATGATCAAATTCGAAAGAAAAAATAATAGAGGAGTAATAGTCATTTATTTAGTCATTTATCTAGTCATTTTTATTTGTCTCATATTAGTCATTTATTTAATCATTTAGTTGTGATTCTACCTGATGAAAAATTTAGTCACTTATGATGATCAAATTAGTCATTTATTTGCCAAATTCTATTAGTTTTAGTCATGTGACTAAAAATTTTAGTCACGTAGTTATTTATTTGCCAAATTCTACTAGTGTGAAGACACTGCTAGATCATCCAAATACTATGGATATGATTCCGATGACCAACTTAATAGTACTGATAAAGGAAAAAATTCTCAGACATAGAATCAAGTCCAAATTGTTTTGATGAATCAAGATAATCAAGGAGAGGCTAGTGGAAGTACAAAAGAGAGAATAGAAGAATCAAAAGTTCAAGATAATCCTAAAGTTTTGAAGTATGTAAAGCTAAATCATTCTGAAGATCAGATTATAGGAGATAAGAACAAATGCATGCAAACTAGAAGAAGAATTGCAGAAGAGTATTGTCTGATTTCCAAGACTTAACCCAACAATGTCAATGAAGCATGTAAAGATGAGCATTGGATGGAAGCAATGAAGGAAGAACTATTGCAGATAGAGAAAAATGATACATGGATTATTGTTCCCAGACCTCAGGACAAAAAAGTGATTGGAACTAAATGGGTCTTTCAGAATAAGTTGAATGAACAAGGTGAAGTGCAGTGATAACTTTAAGAAACCCCCCTCAAAAAAAGATATAAAATCTTGGCAAATATTTCATTTTTTTAGGAAAAAATATTAATTTCTATTGGCAAATCTTTCCTCTTTTTGAAAAAATATTAAATTTTATTGGCGATTTTTTTACATCACTAAAAATTTGTAAACTTTTTTGGTGAATCTTGAAAAATAATAGGAAAAATGCATTAATTTTGATGGCGAGTCTATCCAATCTAAAAATAATTCTCATGGAAAGGTAGGGGAACGAGGGTGTAATTACCTATGGGTTGAAGGGGTAGACTGTAATATTTACTTTCCACCATATTTTAAAAATATAATATAGTGGCCCTCATTGTACTCTATAAGGTAAAATTTACCCACAATCTATAATTCTCATGAGACCAAAAATTATGGGCCCCATGAGCATTATAGAACATGGGTACATTTTACCTTGTGGAATACAACAATGACTGTTAAATTATATTATAAATTAATGGTGGAAACTAAAGATTAGAAATATTGTCCTAAATCAACTATTAATTATGATAGACTATTGGCGAATTAATATAGATTTCTACTATAATTTATAAAATTTAGGCGAATCTGATCTAATCATGTATCGAATATTGTGGCAAATTTTTGAGTTAAATTTTTTAATAAAATAAATTATTTGGCAATTTCAGTAAGACTAAAATAAAATTTTGTAAAAAAGTGGCGATTCAAGTCATGTTATAGCTCAAACTATTAGCCAATTTTGGATTCCCAAATTTCAACTATTAGCCAATTGGCAAATGTTAGTCACTAAAAAAATCATTGGTGAAGTGACCAGGAATAAAGCAAGACTGGTATGTAAAGGGTACTCATAGATGGAAGGTATTGATTTTTAAGAAACCTTTGCCCCTATTGCTAGAATTAAAGCCGTAAGATTGTTTCTTGCTTATGTTGCTTTTAAGAACTACAAATTCTATCAAATGAATGTAAATTCAACATTTCTGAATGGTGAGCTAGAAGAAGAAGTATATGTTGAGCAACCAGATGGATTTCAACTAAATGATAAGGGAGATATGGTATTTCAATTGAAGAAATAATTGTATGGACTCAAGCAAACCCCTAGAGCCTAGTATGCCAGACTAGATAAATACTTGTTGAAGCTTGGATTTAATAAAGGTACTACTGACAAAAATCTATATTCTAAGATGGATCATGATAAAGAATTGATTATTGAAGTCTTTGTTGATGACATCATTTTTGGAGGTGATAATGATTTGTCTATGAAGTTTGTTGATGAAATGAAGAGTGAATTTGAAATTTCTATGATTAGAGAGATGAAGTTATTTTTGGGATTGCAAATCACTTAGATAATGGATTTTTTATATCTTAGTCCAAATATGTAAGAGAGCTACTAAAAAAAATTGGCATGGAAGACTCAAAGCTTGTTGGTACACCCATCTAGATGAAAGTTAACATAGAATTATGATTCTCCTAAGGAAAATAAAATAAGATATAGGTCAATGATCAGTGGATTGCTTTATTTGACTCAGACCAGACTTGCCATCATGAATGTTGTATCCATGGTTGCTAGATATCAAGCTAATCCAAAGGAATCCCATGTGACTGTTGTAAAAAGAATTTTCAGATACTTGAAAAGGATAGTTGATTTTGGCCTTTGGTATCCTAAACATGGTGATATTACTTTGAGTTCCTTTACTCATGCAGATTGGGTAGGAGATGTGGATGACAGGAAAAGTACTAGTGGCGGTGCCTTCTTCTTGGGGAAGAAGTTGGTGTCTTGGTTAAGTAAAAAGCAGAATTTCATTTCCTTATCTACTGCTAAGGTAGAATATATTGCTACTACAAACAATTGTACTCAAGTAATATAGATGAAGTAGATGTTGAGAGATATCGGAATTGAGTATGATGAGCCTATTGCTATATTTTGTGACAATTCAAGTGCAATAAACATTTCTAAGAATTTGGTGTTGCATTCAAAGAAAAAGCATATATCTATCAAATATCACTTTTTGAGAGACAAAGTGAGTGACCAAGAATTCATACTGAAGTATGTGCCTACTAAGCAACATATTGCATACATATTTACTAATCCTTTTCCTAAAGATACTTTTGAGTATCTCAAAGAGATGTTAGGGGTGATTACCCCTCCTAATCAGAACTAAGATGCATAGTATTTGCATCAATCCATGCATTCATAGTCATATCTTGATCCGGATAGATGTTGTGGTGGTTGCTAGTCAAGGGGAGTAGTTAGATGATTCAGATATGTGATTCAAAGCATGTGTAGCTTTTCCATTGATGTAAAAGGGGGAGAAGAGTAATGTGAAAAACTATGGAAGAGATAAAAGTAAGGGGGAGAATAATAGTATGAGAAGAGTAATGTGTAAAGGGGAGATTGTTGGAAGGAGAGTTGTGTTAATGGTGTATTTTTCACATCATGTGTTACCATCAATGAAAAAGGGGGAGATTTTTGGATATTTTAGTTGAGTTGCTAATATGTTGTTATCATTGATCTGTCAACACTATTAGCATTGGTGTCTTGAAGGCTATACATGTCGAGGATATTGAAAAAATTATAATAAATATGTTGAAGGTTGTTTGTGAAGTTGTGAAAATTAGTGTGTTGGAAAGTTTAGTATCTTCAGAAGTTTTGGATTAAAGGGTTTTTTTTTATCCTATCTAGTTTATCTATTGGAAGTTTCAGAGGTGCACATCAAGATTTGAGCAAGTTGTGAGTTTTTGTGTTCCTACATTTATTTTTTTACTATAGTTGGTGTTTTTGGAAGAAGAGAACGTGACTCTGGTAATTTGAGTTGTTGTGTATGCTCTTGTGATGCTCGTTAATGTTTCTAGATCATGATCTATCTTTTCTGTACTTTCACGTCAATCGGTAAGTTCGTGACTGATGATTTTTCCTTTAGATGTTTGATTTTTCATCTTATTGGCTGACATGGGGATTATAGCGTGTTGTGGATCCTTGTGGGTTAATTCTTGAATGTTTGGTGCATTCAAGGATATTGTTTTAGGTCTTCATTATGTTGTAACCGACTTTGATTGTGCACATTGAAATTTGTTCATGAATTGGGTTGACAATTTATATTAATTTATCATTTTATTTTTGGTCGACAAAGTTTTTGATGTAATTCCATGTAGCGGATATATAAGAGCGATTGTTTCCTTCATATGAGAAAAGTGAAATGTGTGTATGTGAAATGTGTGAGTGTTATGTGTGAATAAAGTCCAGATCATTTGATTGTATAGCAGAGTGTGAAGAAGATTGAGCGAAGTGTGAAGAATTTTTTATATGCTTAACTAGAACTGTAATAAAAAAATTGAAGAAGCTAATTTTTCAATTCAAATCCTTCAGATGGTTTTAATCTAAATTTTTTTGTAAGACAGTGTATCTTCTTTGAGTAGTGAGCTTTAGGAAGTGTGCCTAAATGCATGTGGATTCCCATTATTCATATCTATACTTTTCATAGGGTATAATATCATGGACTGACATCCACCATGGTTTTTCCCCTAATAGGGTTTCCACGTATAAAATCTTGGTGTTCTTTGTGTTTCTAATTTGGTGATTTTGTATGCTTAATGTTCTTTCATCATATCTATGAATAAGTAAAGTAAGGTTTAATAAGTTTGAATAATCTATGACAACTGATTCACCACCCCCCGACCCCCCCCCGCTCTCATTTTTCCATGCTTTTTTTTCCAACATATACAACTACTATCAATATTTTATCTTCCTCAAATTTGAAGTAAATATTACTATTTGTGATGCCTTTACTAAATTCTTTCTATATCAAATATCTTTCAAATCTTGCAAACCAAGCTCTGAGAGATTTCTTCAATCCATATAATTCTTTCTTCAATTTACAAACCATATTCGGTTGATCTAACAATTGAAATCCTTCTAGTTGTTCCATGTAAAATTCATCTTCCAATTCACTATTTAGAAAAGTAGACTTCACATCCATCTGAGAAGCATTAAATTCCTTATGTACTACAAATGCCAAAAATATTATGATAGCTTCCATCCTAGCCATAGGTCAAAATTTATCCTCAAAGTCTATTCCTTCAACTTATGTGTAAGGGTTACTCATAAGTTGAAGGAATAGACTTTGAGGATAAATTTTGACCTATGGCTAGGATGGAAGCTATCATAATATTTTTGGCATTTGTAGTACATAAGGAATTTAATGCTTCTCAAATGGATGTGAAGTCTACTTTTCTAAAAGAGGGAAAATGTTGGGGTCTTGTTTAGGGGCTTGCCTTAGTCAGACCCTCGTTTTGGTGTTTCCACCTTCATGGACAACCAAGTTTGCAATGATGTAGAAATAATATGATAAAGAAAGAAATGAAAGCAATAGAACACTAAAACACTATAAAACAATAATGTGCTAACTCAACCAAATAATAGAGAATATGAGTGGGGATCTTACCACCTCTTCCCAAAGCACCCAAAGCTAGTGGGGGAGAAAATGAGAGGAAATTAAGCCTTTGTTGCAATGGTGTTGTCCTACACTTACTCTATTGAAGTGATGGAGTGATGAGATTGGTACTATGGAGTGCAAAATGTTTCCTGAATGCTTGAAGTGGAAGCTAAGGGCTTGTGAGTTGCTAAGAGAAATCATTCAGCCTTGAAATGAGTGTATGCGAGGTGAATATTAAGAAGAGAGATGAAGAAACAACCATATTCGCATCAACTAGCTGAAGGGAGGTGTTATAATTCAACTTACAATAGGAAGTGTAATGCCTCTGCAGACTCTAGCCACAAGAATTTTCTAGGGATGTAAGCACACTGTGCGGATGTCTGTGCACCGCATGGGCATCCCCGATAGAAATGCCTCTACCAATGCTCAAAATAGGCACCAAGTGGAATGAGAATAGCGAGCTTATGTGGAATTAAGCCTTTGAATTTGGTTTTCTAAAGTGGAGGAGGGAAAAAGGGGAATTTGCATTAGGGGTGCAAATTTAGTCCTATACAATAAAAGTTTCTTCCAAATACTCTAAAGTACATCATAGTAGGAATCCTTCCATACCATAACTCATAGGGAGCCTTTATACTATTAGATTTAGCTTGAACTCTATTAAGTATGTAAACAATAGCGTAGTGTAGAAAAATTTCATCCTTGTACATTTTCACATTTGTTTGGGCCCTTCTTGCTAAAATTAGGCTTCATTATGCTTTAACTGGTCCTATTTTGCATCCACAAGGCTTAATTTATACATCTTTATGAGGATAATCCTGGCACATATCAATTGACCAATAATAAATTAATGTTTTTGGATTGTATGGCCCAAATTTAGTGATCTGGGACTCATATGCCACCTTGGGCATATGGGTCCCACTTAGGTCTCAGGGCTGAGATTTGAATTTGACATTAATTTAAGCATTTCTTGAAAAATGTGTCTCAAGCTTATCCTAATGGGACTCATATGCCCCAAATGGCATATGAGTCTCACTTACATTAGATCTAATTTAAATTCAAATTCTTGGTAGTATTTTATTCTTCTAGATCTGATGTTGGCTTGTAGTGTTGTAATTATGATAAATTTGGCATAAACAAATATAAATACAAGGTTATTTCACTCATTTTTCTCCTATAAGTTTTATGAAGCACCCATATAGCAAGTTTGTGATTAAAAGAGAACTCAAGTATTTACAAGACCATTCAAGACTATTTATCAAGCACTTTGGAGAGCTATTCAAGTATCAAGCATCATGTCAAAGTCATCATGCATCATGTTTTTTTAGCTAACATTTGTGAAGTAGGGTTTTCATGATTCAAGCAAGCATTCGAGTCAAGATCTAAATAATTCAAGAAGAGTCAAGATCCACATCCATTGTAGCCATTACATATAATTTTTCAGCCTTATGTTCAAAGTTTTGGTGAGTTGCAACATTGCATATTTGTTCATTCATCATTCCTTCATTACATTTATATTAATTTCAAGGTTTGATTACCAAAATGAGGTTTCACCAAGGCAAATACCTAACTACTAACAAAAAATAATTCTTCCCTCTTTGATGTGTGATTTGTAGGTTTATGTTGAAGATCCATTGAGGAGAAATATTGGAGAAAATTTGGCAAGTTGTCAAAGTTGTCACTTTGTTCGCAAGATCATAGAAAGTCACTTATAGAGCAAAAATTGGTATTTCAGAACTAGAGATTTGGCAGGAGGGAAGCTAAAGGAAAGAATTAGAGGATATCAAAGGTTTAGAGAAACCTTGATACTGGGACTAAATCACCACTTGCGGCGTATGAGTCACAGTATACACATTTTTAGATTTTTCTCTAGATCCTAATTTAGCAATTCTAGATTCTAGTTTTTGTCAGAAACCCTAATATGGGACTAAATAACCCAACCTGGCATATGAGTCCCAATGAGAATTAAATTTAGAATTCTCAATATTTTAGACCTTTTTTTAGCACATTCAAGTGTCTAGGTGCACCTCTGTACTTTTTCAATTCACTATTCTAATTTGAATTCATTTCTAGGTCATTTACTTAGGTTTTGCATGTTACTTGTCTTTCCAACTCCCTTAGCTTTATGGTGAAACCCCTTATAGTATTTTATCATACACTAGGACACCCTTCTAGTAAACGTCTTTTCCCCATTCCATCGTTGAATTGAGATCTCTAGGGTTTCCTTGAATGAAACTTGAAGGAAATTGGTAGTTCTATCTCCTAAAACTTTTACAACTACTATTTTTGAGGTTTCTTTTTAGTGAACCTAGCCTTTATAACACTTTTTTTTATTATTTGGAGTGCATAATAATCCTATATCTATCCTGCATTGACTTTGCATTAGGTTTTGCATTAGTTAATTGGCATCTAGGGTTTCTAAATCTTTGCATTTGTGAAAGTGCATATAGGCTGCATTTTTGCATCTCACATCATTGAATTTCATCTAAAATATGTAATTTCACTTAGTCTAGACATAATACAAAATAGAAAACATAACATTCACTCAAGATTTGTTGAAATTCATGTGAAAACCCTTTTTTTGGACTCATACACCCCTTTGTGTGATTTAGTCCTAGTATAGGTGGTTTCGCCTAGTTTTTGGGTATTTCGTGGTAACTGTTTAGCAGTATTTGAATCCCTAAAATACCTAAATAGGAATCATATGCCCTCTAGGTGATTTAGTCACATGTCAGATCTTAAACTATATTTTATAGCATTAAATTATCTGTTTATGTGTTTCAATTTTCTATTATTACATTTCTATTTTAGTTAGCAGAATATTTGTTCCATTCATTTCATTGCATATAGCTTAATTTTATTTCAATAAAAATTATAGAATAGAATTTATCTTGTGTTCATTGTATCTTGCATTTGCTTGATTACCCCTTGCATGATCTTTACAACTTGGTGTCCTATTGCTAATACTATAGTGAGACGTAGTTCGAGACTCATGTCATCCCACGATAACATAATCATCGAGTGGATCTTGGGTTATCTAGATCTTTCACTTCTAGTGTTGATACTAGTTCACTAGGTATGGACCATACCCTTAATAAATATTTTCCTTCAAGCAGTGTGACAAATGTTGAAACAATTATTGCTAGTATTCTAGAAAAAAACATAATCCAAATCCATGAAGACTTAGGCAAACCTACAAAATCAACTGAATACTGAAAACATTTCAACCACTTCTATCCCTACCATTGATAATATACATCACATGATTGAAAGTGAGGAAGGAATAGAACTTGCATTTAATGTAGTTCATAATTTTGGAAAACATCTTACCTCAACAACTAGCTCTACTTTAACTTTGAACAATGTCCAAATTCAAGGAGGACCTCAAATTCCTCCTCCCACAACCATTGTCTCTATTCGTGCCTATACCAACCCTTACATTATAACAATAGTGCAACCTACTAGTAATGTCATTCCTACCTTGGATATTTCTGCTAGCATTCCTAGTACCTTTGTGGCCTCGCATGTCATATCTCCTACCACTTTACCTCCCATAAGAATTCCATTCACTCGTCCCTCGAACACATATACACGTCCACCATATTCACCTTTATCTCAAAATAAAACTAATGAAACCATCATAAATCAACTTTCACAAACTATTTCATCCCTTCAAAAACAAGTTTCCACCGTAAACAAAAACCAAAATGGCCAATCTACATACTATGTCAAAAGCAATTATTCCTCATTACCAAATAACTCAATTTATTCATTAAATGAACTTGTTTATGCCTTTATAAACCATTTCAAAGTGCATATGACTCCTAAGATAACTTTAGTCGATTTGATGAGATTTAAGAAAAAAGAGGATGAAATAGTTACTGACTTCATTTCACGCTACCAATCGCTTTATTCCCAAATCAACATAAAACTCCTAATCCTCACCTTCAACAAATGTTCATTGAGAACTTACAAACTAAGATACAATATAAGCTTGGTATCATGAATTTCCCATCTTTTTAACACTTTTGTATTGCCCTTCGTGATTATCAAAACTCAATTAGTAGTTGTGAGACAAAATCCAGCTCTGGTTGACCTGAGAAGTCTGAATCTGCAAATCAAACAAATTACCAACCCTTTAGGAAATATATTAAAGGCTTCCTTCAACTTAACCCCCCTCAACAAACTCAACATGTAGTGGCTTCTATAAAGAATACAATTCCTTTCAAATTTGGGGACCCGGCTAGACAATTCACTCCCTTACTCGATACCCTTCATAACATAATGTCACAACTTCTAGAACATAAAATGATCACCTTTCCTCCCGTTAAAACTCTCGATCCTAATAACTCTTTACCTCTAAACTTTAGATCAAATACTTATTGCCATTATCACCGAAAAAATAGATATGATACGAAACATTGTGAGCGTCTTAAATATCTTGTGCAAGACCTCATTGATTCTAGACTACTTTCAATTGGAGGTGTTAACAATAAAGGAAATAAATTTTTTGCTCCTCCCAATAAAACTTTGCAAATATTTACCAACCCTATGCCTAATCATAACATATAATCTCTCAAAGTTATTGAAACTAAGAAGAACGATGTGATGAATGTGGATACAGATGATGACAACATGGATATTATTGAACAAGGATATATGGATACTAAAGATCCTATGGATGATATGGTAAGATTGATCAAAATTATACCTCGTAAGCGCCATTATAAAAAGCCTCTTGACATTTCTTTCTCATCTAAAGATATAATTAGAAATGCACCTAATGGTCCTATTTACCTAGCTACCTGAATCAATGACAAGCCCAATAATGGGTTATTAATTGATCTCGTCTATGGAGAGAATGTGATCACTAAAGAATTCTTACTTGTTCATGAACTCTATCAAGAAACATACAATCAACCGAAAGCATGGATAAAGATGCATAATGGTTTTACTTGCCCTGCGATGGGATCAATCACCCTCCCTATAAAAATTGGACCGAAACAATTAGATGTCACATTCTCCATCATCTCAACGTCTAACCAATTCCATGTGAATCTTGTTTATCCATGGTTAGGCTCCATGGAATTCATCTCATTGATCATGCATAAATGCTCAAAATTTCTATTTGACAAAGAAAATTTCACTATGCACCATAGTGGCTTTGATCCTTTGTCTTCCCCTGGGAATTTATCATTGGATTTATTTTGGCCTAAGGCTATGGAACCTATTAAACCTTGTGATTACTTTATTTTCAAATCTTATCAAAATTCTAAGGTGAAATGTATAGTGAAACTTTCCCTTCAAAAAATGCCTCAAACCATGACTGAGCCTCCTATCCTTGATGAAACCATGATTGAATTGAAAGACATTCCAAATAACCAAGACTAACCTAAGTCAAAACCTTTTTCTATTTCCTACAAAAGACCAAGAGATAACGAAAATAATCTCATCACACCTCCTAAGAAAAAACAAGTTTTCAAAGTTAAAGAGAAGGTGGTTGAACAACCTCCTATGGTTCCTTCCATTAGTCCCCTTAGGGAAGAAAATAAAACTATGGCTAATCAAACTGCTCCTACACAAACAAAACTTGAAAACTATACCAAAAGAAACACAAATGCTAGAGAGTGTAGGCATAGAGGTCATGATCTTTCTCGAAGATTAAACGAAAAAAACAACATAGAAAATCAACATCTGAACTTTACTAAAGCAATACACGATGAGTCTACCTCTTCACCACAACAAGATCCTATACCGCAACAAGAGCTAAATCCTTCTTTAGATATTATCCTTCAACCTCCCATTGTGATTAACTTGGACGATGATGATGAGGTTGCTAAGATTGATTAACAAATGCATAATGAATTGAATACATTGATTTCCTCCTCTATGAGCTTAACTAAAAATTATTCTAAGAAGGATTAATGAACTTGGTGATACCCCTAGTTCAACACTTGTTTTTATCCCTTTAGCTAGTTTTCTACCTTCCATTTATATCGACCGAGATTGGGATGTGGACAACCTATTATAGGTTGATTCACATGTACCTTACTAGTCTTTTACTTTGTTCTCTTTTGCATGTTATTTATGTGTTTGCATGTGCATAATGTGCTCCCCCCATGCCATTTTTTTATGTCTCTCTCTCTCTCTCTCTCTCTCTCTCTCTCTCTTTGTGGCATTCCTCTATTTGTATCTATATTCTCTTTTATGTCGTAAATTTTTTTCATTCTTCTTGTATTCTCCTTTTGGGGATGACGCAAGGAATTGAGACATTTAGGTCTCTTCCATGTTGACCCAAAATATTTTCATTTATCTTTTTCATTTGTATTGTGTTTTCCTTTTGGGAATGATGCAAGGCATCAAGAAATTTAGGTCTCTTCCATGTTGACCCAAAAAAAAAAATCTTTGTTTTTGCTCTCTTTGTGTCATTCTTCTTATTCCATGAGTATTTTGAGAATGATGATAGTTCTAAGCTCTCTAAAAAACATTATAGCAAAGGAATACTAACCTCGAATCCATGGAGCCCTCATGTGTTTCAATTTTTATTTTGGGGAAACCTCTTCCTTTCATGACGTAGCTTCATTTGGAAACATATGACTTAGCATAGGGCTTTCTGAATTAGCTATCATGCCTTCTTTATTGTTAAAATTTATCATTTTCTACTTTAAATTAATTGCTCACAACACGGTGTTTAGCAATTTGTTTAAAGTGGGGGTGTAAGATCATAGATTTTTCTGCAAGCATGACTGGATAAACAAAGTTAAATCCTAATCTAAAATCTAAAATCTAACAACAAAGAATGAGGAAATAAACTAAACTAATAAAACCAAAATGATCTCACCAAATATGCGTTCATCCCTTCAAATTATCTTGATTTTTCTTCTCCATTTTGCCTTTTCAGTATTCTTGCCCTCAGATTTATGTGTTTGAATGCAAGTATAGTATTGTCGTGTGTCTAAGCAAAATATCAAAGTTGAATCTCTTCTCAAAAGTATGTAATTTGGGGAGGAGGAATAATGACAATGACAGGCCATTTTATAGATTTTGGGTTTTTGAATGATCGGCTTAGGTTGAAACAGAGATCAATGGACGAGATTGATGAATTCCATGCAATGTGAGTTTTGTGTCAAATAGAATGTGAGTTAGAACATGAGTTAGAACATGAGTTCAAGAAAGACTGAAGATAAAGACTAAGTTAGAACGTGAGTTAGAACACAAGTTCAATATCTTAATCTCCAAAAATAGAAGAAATAGACTTTATATACAAAAGCAAAAGTTGGAACTCAAAGACTAATGCATTTGAATGCAAACATGAGTTAGAACTAGTTAATCGACCAGTTGTAATGGAGAGTCTTCTCGCAAAGATAAATAGGTGTTGAATTAAGAGATAACTGGAGAACTAAAAATAGATCTCGAGTCAGAAGGTGAGTGAATGACTCGATAACTGATTGATAGAGGAATGTGACATAAATAATTAAATATGAATTAAATGTTAATTTAATTCAACATTCGAAAATAAAAGATTTTGATTAAATAAATAAAAATCAATTATTTAATTTGACTGTTTGAAAAAGATAATGTGAATAATTAAATAATAAATATTTATAGATAAAGGGGTTAAATGAATAATTAAATACAAAATATTTAATTATAGTTGGAAAAGCATGATAAAGGGGTAATTAAATAATAAATTATTTAATCGATAGATAAAGGGGGAAGAATTACTTAGTTCACAACATAATTAAATAAATATGATTTATTTAATTAATCAAGTTGAATAAAGGTCATTTATGAATTAATTAAAAAGGGATATTTAATTAATAGAGGAAATATGTGTTAGAAAGGTTAATTAAATAATAAACATTATTGAATCAAGACCACAGACTATAGAAAAGTATGTCTAATATGTACTCGCAGGCCTAGACCAATTTTCAGTGTCTACAGTTTGCCCCTCTTTGATACAATGTTGTTTTGGCATTGTGTCAAAGAAAATATGCCCCGATCGTGCCCCAACATGAATTAGGTTAGGGTATGCCCTAGTGAAAGGGAGAATGACAAGGAGGTAGTGGTATGTCTCCTCGAGAGGATAGGTGGGTTTGAAAAACATGAGTGTGCTCTCGAAATGGATAGATAATGGTGGTGAAGATGCAGAAAAGAAGAAATGCTAGCATGGATAATTCAAAAAGTTAGTATTAAAAAAGAATGGTTATTGATTGAGAAAAATATGATCTTTGATATTTTTCCAAATATGCTATGCTCGCTTTTTATCATCATTAGGCAGGACATGACACAAATGGATAGTACACACTATGATATGAGATAGACCATAGTGTACAAAGTCATCCATCTGTGAAAAACAGACAGTCGTAGACAAGGAGTGTCTTAAATCAGACTGAGGACAAGATGCCCCAGTTGTTTTGTTGAGACAAACCATAGACACTAGAAAAATAAAAGATGGGTTATGAGACGTCATTGCTCCTCTAAATCCTTGATAGGACATCCTTGAGGAAACTAGTAACATGACTCAAAAACCAATGTTAAGAAGACAGTTGACAAACAACAACCAAAGAAAAAGAGTCCTGAGACATCGTTGCTTCTCTAAATCCTTCAAGGGACATCCTTGAGAAAGCTAGTAACAAGATCTTGAACAAAGCGATAAAAAGATAAGACAAAATAAGATATAAAGTCATAAAGCCAAATAAATGTATTCGCCAAAACTTGATCTTGTGGGATTGTTTGATGTTTGATGTTTGACATAGCGTAATGTGAGAGAATGACACATACCGCATAAGATGTTGAGTCTGGTTTCAACTTGGTGACTTTTGTATAAGGCATGACAAAGCCTGGTTTCAGAAAGACACGTGCCGTATAAGATATTGGAGTTTGATGACGTTGAAGTGACAAGCCACATGAGACTATGAAAATTTGATGACGTTTGTTGACAAGAAAGACATATCTTGCATAAGACATAGGTTGATCGCTTTGACAATGTGTTTGATGTTGACTTGATGATAGTTTAAGATGTTTTTCCTTGTTGATGCATGACTTGTTTGGATTCCTTGACTGATAAACTATGTGTGTGTGTGTGTGTTGACTGTGTATGACATGAGATGATACCCTAAACTATGATATGCAACTTGTGCGATAGTGATTGTGAATGAACCCTATTTGACTGACCTAGTGTGGTCTCGGGAGCTCATCAATTGATTAGCCTTGCCTATGTTGTACATGTAGAGACCTCATAGTTCGACACGACCAATGACTTTGTATGTAAAAAGCATCATGTTTTAATGTGTGTGATACATGACAAACCTAGACTGACAGACCTAATGCCTCTAGGGCACATCGATTGATGGCCTTGCCTATGTCCCAGTCAGAGAGGCAACGTAGTTCGACTATGTCTACAACTAACTTAACATGACCGACTTGACATGATTGACTTGACATGACTGACTTGGCATGATTGACTAGACATGACTAATATGACATGATTGACTAAACATGACTGACATGACATGATTGACTCTATTTTTGGGATTTTTTGACTGTTTTGAATTTTTTTTTTTTTTTTGATGTTTTCTAATGTTTTTGGGATTTTTCAAGACATTTTCGATGGTGTGACATTATGTACAAGGTACTAGGGCATAGAACAAGGATTTTCCCCCAGTCAGGAATAAGATTCGGAAGATGGAGTGGATAATGTGATGGAATGGACACTAGATGTCAATCATTCCAAGGAATGCATAAGACAACCATTTATTATGAGTGATGGTGAAAAGGTCTAACTAGAATGATGGTAGACAGAAGAGTGAGCTTGACTACACATGGTGCCTATTTGCCAGGTTTTCACCATGGTACTTATCCATAGTGCCACCGAAGTGGTTTTCACTATTGGATGGATTTATTTCTCTTTACTTTTTTTTGTTTTTTGATTTTCTCAAAAAAAAAAATCGTGTTACAAATTGCCTGTTTGCCAGGTTTTCATCAAGGTAACCATTTTTTTGTTTTTTTGTTTTTTTGTATTTTTTTAGATTAAGACATGGATTCTCAAAGACTTAAGCATAGAACCTATTTAGATGCAAACTGTTGATAGGTGACAAAAATAGCTCTCCTTCAGGAGTAGAGAGTTGATACGCTCCTGATCCAAAGGCTTCGGTGACAATATACGGTCCTAACCAGTTAGGTTCAAACTTTCCTGGCTTTTCACGTTCAGCTTGGTTCTTAGGATTCTCCATTAATACCAGCTCACCAATGTCAAAGTGTCTATTGAGAACCTTCCTATTATAACTACGATGAAGATGATTCTGATATGCTTGCAAATGATCTAATTCTTTTTGTCTTTGTTCATACAACAATTCTAGCTCTTGTACCCTAGACACACGGTATTCTTTATCGTCGATATGACCCTTCAAGGATACCTATAGAGAAGGTATTTCAACCTCAATAGGTAAGATAGCTTTGGACCCGAATACGAGGGAATATGGAGTGGCGCCGGTGGGAGTACGGATGCTTGTGCGATAAGCCCATAAGGCAGGATTAAGTTGTAGGTGCCAGTCACGGCTAGTGTCGTTGACAGTCTTCTTAAGGATTCTAACAATAGTCTTATTAGATACCTCAACTTGGCTATTACCTTGTGGGTAATATGGAGTAGAGAAATGGTGTACTTCTTGGTTCTTGAATGGGTTGCCATTGTCTATGATTATGGATTGGGGTACACCATACCAACAAATGATATAGTTTAGGATAAACTTAGATATTTGTGTGCCAGTGATGTATGTCATGGGAATAGCTTCGATCCATTTGGTGAAGTATTCGGTGGCGGTGATGATGAATTTATGGCCATTAGATGATGAAGGGTGTATCTTGCCTATGAGGTTAAGTCCCCATTGGGCAAAGGGCCATGGTGAAGTAAATGGATGAAGCTCCTACACTGGCACTCTTATCAAGTCTCCATGTATCTGACATTGTCTACATTTCTTGACAAAGATGTATGAGTCTTTCTCCATGGTATGCCAATAGTAACCTAGTCTCATAATCTTATGGGATAGAGTAGGACCACTCGAATGAGATCCACATATACCCTCGTGTACCGCTCTCAAAGTTGTTTGTGCTTCCTCACCATCGAGACATCTCATTAGGGTGTTATCTAAGGTGCGTCTATATAGGGTTTCTCCGATGATGGTGTACTTAGCTGACTTTCAGATAAAGGTTTGGCATTGGTTATTGGACAAGTCTTGGGGTAAGGTTTGGTCAGTGAGATAGTCAAATATGTCTTCATACCAAGGAGACATGGGACCAACAATGGTACACACTATCGCAATATTGGGGACATCATAAGCGGGGACCAACAACTGTTCAACCAGAAACTCAAACTTAGGCACATTACTCAGAATATCCAACAAGGAACCCACAGTTGCCATAGCATCTGCAGCTCTATTTTGGATATGTGGTATTTGTTGAAAAGTTATATCATTGAAATACTATTTGAAACTATCAGCTATTCACTTCTAAGGTGCAAGCTTCTCATCCTTAGTCTTGTAATCATCATTTACCTATTGGATTACCAGTTGAGAGTCGCCAAAGACATGTAGGCTCTTGATTTTCCATTGAGCTGCCATTTTTAAGCCTGTCACTAAGGCTTCATATTATGCTATATTTTTGGTACAAGGGAAAGCAATCCTGAATGATTTGGGAGTGGTATCACCTTAAGGTGTGACAAATAAGATACCAGCTCCTGAACCACGATTTGTATGTGACCCATGAAAGTACAGTTTCCACTCAGTTTTAATATCAATGTTGAAGAGAAATTCATCTGGAAAGTCTACCACTAATGGATGGTTTGCCTTTATAGGTGCATCAACTAACTGATCTACAATCCCCTATTCTTTTATAGCCTTCCTATCGACATACTGAATGCCATACTCGCTAAGTATCATAACCCATTTAGCCAATCGGCCAGTTAAAGCTGCCTTACTTAGGAGGTATTTAAGTGGATCAATCTTTGCAATTAACATTGTTTGTCGATTGAGCATATAGTGAAAGAGTTTTTGGGTAGCAAAAACTACCACAAGACAAGAACATTCTATGTTGTTGTAATTCAATTCATAGCCCACTAAGGTACGACTGATATAATAGACTGCTCTCTCATGACCTTGATCATTGTGTTGACCGAGAAGAGCCCCTAATGCCGACTGAGTTGCTGAGATGTAAAGTATCAATCATTTTCCCTCTGTAGGTGGCATTAAGACAGGTGGAGTAAGCAAATAATCCTTGATTTTTTGAAATTCCTCTTGACATTTAGGTGTCCACACAAACGGTACTCCTTTCTTGAGTAGATGCTAAAATGAGTGTATTTTATCCACCAGTTGTACTATGAAATGCCTAATGGACTGCAATCTCCCCTGTAGGGTTCTGAGTTGACCAATACTAGCTGGAGGAGGCATTTCTATGATAGCTCTTACCTTCTCTAGATCTACTTCAATGCCTCTTTGAGAGATGATATACCCTAACAGTTTGCCCGATTTTACTCCAAAGACACACTTAGATTTAGCCTGACATTGTAATTCTCTAGCCTCTGGAATATCTTGTCTAAAACCTTTAAATGATCTTCCCTTGTTTTTGATTTGGCTATTATGTCATCTACATAATCTTCCATGAATGTATGTATAAAGTCATGAAAAATCGTAGTCATTGCCCGTTGGTAGGTGGCTCTTGCATTCTTAAGGCCAAATGGCATAACATTCCAATAGTATGTGCCCCATGGACATGTGAAAGTCATCTTATGTTGGTCTTCAGGTGCTATCTTAATCTGGTTGTATCTAGAGAAACCATCCATAAGGGATAGCATCTCATATCCTGCTGTAAGATCTACGATCATGTCGATATTCGGCAAAGGGAAGTCATTCTTAGGACATGCCTTATTGATGTCTCTAAAGTCAGTGCAAATGCAAATGCCCCTAGTTGGTTTAGTCAGTGGTACAAGATTTGATATCCATTCTTCATAGTCTATTGTCCTTATGAATCCTACATCCAAGAGTTTTTTAAGTTCTACTTTTACCAGTAGAGCGATTGGGGGATGTATTTTCCTTAGCTTCTGTTTGAATGGCTTAATACCTGGTTGTAGTGGTAAATGATGTAATATTAAGTCTGGATCCAGCCCAGGCATGTCAGCATACGACCATGCAAATTTTATTTGTCCCTTTTTGAAGAAGTCCTTAAACTCATGTTTTTCTGTCTCTGTTAAAGAAGCTGCAAAATATACATTCTGAGGATTCTCTTTTGTACCTACGTTGACTGCAACAGCCTCTTCTACTAGCATCGGTGAATTTTCTTGTTCAACAGGGAGAATATTTAAACCTCTATCCTTGGGTGCCTCAGAGAGGTTTTCACCCTCGGATACATCCTTTATTTTGACTTTTTCTTCGTCCAAAGGCGCCTTTCGGTTTTCACCTAAGGACTCATCATTTTTATTTTTATTTTCTTTTGTCTTTTCATTCTCATTTTTGCGACTAGAGGTGTAAATAGACTCCCCGAAATATGCTTTATCATCCAAGTCTATGGTAAAACCTGCCTTATGATCCCCTCTTGGTATGCCTTCTCGAAGTCCCATGAACTCAACGATTGCTTCATCGTTCTTGAATGTATCTATGATAGGTGTACCTTGTTGATCCCAATCGATAAGTTCAGGATATATAAGGGGCATGTCATCATTGGAGTTCTTAAAGGTAGCTACAGACAAGGAGAGTATAGAATGGTTGACATGGTCACAGAAGTTTTGGACCAACTCCTTCTTGTTCTTCCTCCTAAGGGTAGGTATACTCTGATGTGGCACTATTGTAAGGGCGGATTTGTCAGAAGATGGTTGTTTAGGTGCCCAAGATGAATGATCAAGGGTTTCCCAATAATTGTTCTCTTGCTATTCTACTTTGGACAAGTGTTTCTTAGGATGAGGAGTAGATTTTTTTGGTATAGGTTTCATGTTGAGGTCCAATTCTCCAAATAGGGCATCAATATTCATAGTACTAGTAGATGAAAGGGATTCCCATTCACCATCGCTAGAGTAAGGGGATTCATCATAAACTGTAGGTTTGTCATAAACTGGGGGAAGTGGTTCATGAGATATCTAGATGTCTGCGCAAGCACTCACTTCCTCTTGATAAGATGATGAAGTACCAGGAAACCCAATTCTAAGCAGTGGACACCCTAGCCCTAAGTATTTTGGTCGTGGATAGACATTGATCGATTCTGTCCTTCCATTCCGATGTAGTCCTAACCCATTGTTCCCGTCATAGCCTTCATTTTGCATTATCTTAAAGCCTTTTCCATACTGGACCTTAGCTATTTGAATAAACGAGGAGGAGTATTCATGTTCTTTTTGATATAACCAGGAATCACCTTGATCCACAATTTCCTCACTTAACTCTCCCCATTTGGTTAATGTCATTGTAGGAGGGACATGAAATTTGACCATTGACTGTTGTCTATCTGTCGTAGGTAGGCCATATGCCTTAGGTCGAATTAGTTGAGTGACGCAGTATGATGCCTTTATATTATATTCACCACAACCCTTTTCTTGGATCTCGAGTTTAGGAGTGGATGATGGGGGTTTTAATGAAATGGTTTTAGTGAGATGTGATGGGTCAACGTATTGGGATAAAGTGGACGATGAGGCCTCTTGGTTAATGGGTACTTGTCGTGGTGAAAGGTCTTTTAGGCTTGTACAATATTGGAAAGGATCTAGATCACCATCAATAGTGATCTCTGTGCCATTATACAGGAACTTAGGACATTGGTGATATGTTGAAGGTACAGTTCTCATAGCGTGTATCCAAGGTCTACCTAACAACAAGTTATATGGAAGGGTGAGATCCAAGACTTGGAAGCTGGTGTTCATGATCGTTGGGCCAATTCTGATAGGGAGCATTACAACTCCTTTGGATGACCTTTCTTCATCATCATAATCCTTGATTACTATACTCTTGGAAGTGTCCAGACAGTCTTCTGAGAATCCTACTCCCTTAACCAATTTTAGGGTACACAGGTTCAACCCTGCACCTCCGTCTACCAAGACTCATCTGACTTTGGTTTGATGGAAATAGTTCTTCAAGATGTAATGGGTCATTGTGATCAGACTTTTAAGTCGAGTAGTCTTCTTGGGAAAATGTGGCATGATGCGAGTTGGTCAAATACCCCACCATTTCTTCGAAGTGATTGACATCCAAATCCGTGGGAACAGTAGTATTTTGTAATGTTTTGTCAATTATGGCGCGATGTTTTGGTGACAAAGTCAATAGTTCCAAGATAGATATTTGTGTGGGGGTTTTTCTCAATTGGTCGATGAGATTGTATCTATACTTGGGCCTTTGTGTAGGTGGTTCAGAAGAAGGACCTGGAGCAACTATTTTAGTCCTGCGTGAGTTCACATTACATTTTGGATGCTTCTTAATGATGACGGTATCAACATGTTCGTTTGCTGCTCGAAGGCTATATATGGTTTTTCCTTTCCCATAGTCATACTTGGTGCTTGTGTAATTGGCAGAGGGAGTGTTCTTCATTCCCGAACCGAAGGCGTTTCCTTTTGTGTGGTCATGTAATGGATCTATGAAGACCTTATGATCACTTTTTTTAATATTTTTCTAACCATTTACCTCTATGGATCCGTTTTCAACAAAGTCTTGAATGATATTCTTTAATTGGCGACATTGTTGGAGGTTGTGCCCTTTCATTCGATGATAGTCACAGAAAGTGTTATCATCCCACCATGAAGGTTTGAACTATCCAGGATCATACTCTCTTGGTTCTAAAGGTTTGATGAGATTATGTTTGACCAATTCTTTGAATACTACCTCGATTGGTTGCCATAAAGGTGTAAATTATCACGTGGGAAATCTCCTTTGGGGTCTTTGTTGCGAGTTCTAGACATAGTTAGCCATTTAATCTGGACTGTTCATCATGTCTTCATGTTGGTTGTATCCTCTAAGTGCTATAACCGGTCCAGTATGTATGTGTTTAGCATCCACAATGTCATCATTTGTGAATTTCTTATTCTTAGACCAGAACTTGTTTCTATCATTCAACACATTTGGATGTTGGACAATTGGACTCTTCTCTTGTACTTTTATTTCACCTTTGTCAATAAGGCCCTTTTCAAGGATGATCCCCTTTTTTACCAAGTCAAGAAATGAAGTGCAACAGTGTACACGCAAATCACCCCTCAATTTCGGGTTGATGTTTTTGAGGAAGATAGTAACCTTTTGTTTTTAAGGTGTTTCGACAAGACAACGACTAGCTAGACTTCTCCATTTCTAGAAGCAAGTGATGAAATTCTCGCCATCTTCTTGTGTCATGTGGCACAAGGTTGCTATCGTTCCTTCATTGTCAATGTTGAAGGAAAAATGTTCAACAAACTTTTTAGCTAATTCTCCCCAAGATCGTATACCATATGGAAATTTAGAAAACCATTCCAATGCTATCCTTATGAGGGTTCGTGGAAATAGTCAAATTAAGTATGTGGGGTCATACGATATGTCCATGCATGTCGTTGAGAATTTTCTAATATGTTCTAAAGTATTCTTCCTCCCATTATACGTAGGCAGATTTGGTATAATGTATCCATGGGGGAAAGGTGTCATATAGAGTGCTTTGTCGAATGGACATGGACATAGGTCTTGTGTTGAGATAGTTCATTTGCCTGACATAGACATGTCATCCATCTTTTGTTGTAGAGTCTGCATTTGGTTTTGAAGGATGTCGAATTGTGTCAAAGACATGGTGTTTGTGTTATTTGGATCAATGTAGATGTTCTGATACGCCATGTTTTGTGATGGGTTGTGATTTGGTGAGGGAATATATCCTGTTAGGATGTGCTATTTTGGTATAGGGATATTCCCTATCTGAATGATCGGAGTTGGTATAGGAATGCTTCATGTCTAATCTGGTATAGGAATGCTACCTTTCTGAACGATTTGATTTGGTATAGGTATATTCCTGCCAACTTTGGATCTCTTACCAGTTGTGTTATTGCCAAAGGGGTTGGAGGGAGTTGCCCCCGCAGTAAATTGTAAACCTTGTGTGATGTTAAAAGGGATTGTGCTTACAATTGACGATGTCTAAGTAGATACGCTAGTTGGTATCACTGTGGTTATTTGGGGAATAAATACACTTGATGTAGCAGTTTGTGTTGGTTGAGTAGACTGTTTTGTCAAAGTATGAATATCAAATCCTAGTGGTAGTGTGGCACCTTTTACTAAAAAATTTGCTAGATAGCATTGGGGATCATTTAGTAAACATTCATCCATGAAGGATGCAAACTCAGGATCTTGTACTGCCGCATCTATGTCTTCTACGTAAATCTAGCCATGTGTGTCTCTAGTGACATGCTTTTCAAGTAAAGGCTCGTGTGGATGTTTGCTTCTTGACGGTTGATTTCTGAATGGATTGATAAATTCATTGGCATCTGTCATTGATTTTTGTTTCTTTTTGGACCTTGTTTTGACCATGAAAATTTTTCCCAAAATGGGTAATGCAGACTATGTCTAAAAATTGATATGGCCTATGCCTATGTTTTTGGATTTTTTTGACACTAAATGACATTGCAAAAAATGGTTCTAAAAAGACGTATACTAAGATGACATATGATATGGTAAAAAATATGCAACATATCGATTAGATTCTGACGACAAATGAGTCTAAGATGGTATAACCTACCACCGATGGAATAAATGCATGCACAGACTTATTTTTGACCAAGGAACCTGATTGTATGACAAGGATAGTTGACAAGGTGAATTTTTCAAACTAGACTAATGAGCTGAAAAGATCCACCAAATGGGACTAAAGTGACAAGGTTCAATGATTTCGACAAACTATAACATGAAAGTTTCCAATGATGTAGAAAGTTATCTATTCTTTGATATGCAATTTCCTAGGAAGTATCTATATGCATGAGTCTTAGGATGACTATGACTATGACGTTTACTGTAACTAAGACGGATATGAAACCTAATGATGGTAACTAAGATGTATATGACACCTAAGGATGGTAACCAAGACGCATATGACACCCAATGATGCAAGGTTTTATTTTTGAGAAAAATTAACTAGTTTCTAATCCAAGGTTGATCCTAAGAACCTAAAGCAAATGGTGACAATAATGTTTTGGACTCAGCTCGTGGTTTTTTGATATTTTCTGTTGACAAGAAAATGTGTTTCACTAAACAGTTGCTGTACAGGATTTGACAGAAGTGGTTTTTGACAATGCATGCAATCTTTTTTGACAGTTGCAATTTTTACTACGAAAAATACGGTTTACCGATACACATGCTACTCGAAAACAGACAGATGCGGTTTACCAATACACATGCGGCTCAAAAACTTACAGATGCGGTTTGCATGCACGCATGTGACTCAAAATATGACAGTTGTGACTCGTGATATGCAGACTATGAAGATTGAAATGTTTTGATAGACATATGCGGCTTTTACCCTAATAGATGCGACTCACTAAGACACATGCAGCGATTAAACTGACAAATGTGACTCTATTTTTTTACAGTTGGATTTTTCCTGAAAGTTGTAGTTTTCTCAAAATTTGTTGACTGACTTTGTCTGTTTGATCAAGATTTTAAAGAATACATCAAACAACAAACACAACAATCAATGTATTTTCAGTTTTGTGATGGGAGGACTGTTTAAGACTCAAAAACATGTACAACCTAGGCTTTTAGGACAATAGTTGTTGAATTCTTATTTGGATTTCTTCAGCTATGCATATTTATGGTGAATAACTAGTAGCTTGACCCCACTAGCTCCCCTCCACGACACTCACTTATACAGGGCAGCCAAGCTAATGTACCCATGAAACTCCCATGGCATACATTTCATTTCCACACATAAACTATAAGAATATAAGATGGCTTCACAGGGTCGACCCTGCTGTGCCAACAAATAGGTAGGATTTTGGGAACTGTACAACAAAGTTTTTAATAAGGGCATTCCATTCATGGGACACAATCCAATGTCGGCGAGAGTCTAATTCTATCCATCTTGTTGGAATAGTGCATGTGATTTGAGGGCTTTCCCCAAGAATCCTCTTTTATATACTGGTTGGAAGTTGCTTGGCTTTAGTGTGCTACCGGTCTGAGTCGTCTTGGGGTGAGTACTTTTTCCCACCAAGACAGGCCCAAGTTCTAGAGTCAGCAACCATTTCTCTTACACCCAGGATCGCATGACTGTGCAAGGGGAGAGGATACTTCAGTGTACTGAATCGTAAGGGTGACAAAAATGTGCAAAGCACCAAACAAAGAAGATAGTGGTTCTTTTTAATCCAAATGACAATTTTCTATCTATCAATCAGAAAAATTCATTTTAATCCCACACGACGATTATCTATCTAACAAACAAAAGTTGTAGGTGCCAATCACAACCATCGTCATTGACAGTCTTCTTAAGGATTCTACCAATAGTCTTATTAGATGCCTCAGCTTGGCCATTACCTTGTGGGTAATATGGGGTGGAGAAATGGTTTTTGATGTGGAATTCTTCACATAAATGGTGTACTTCTTGGTTCTTGAAGTGGTGGCCATTGTCTGTGATTATGGATTAGGGTACACCATACCGACAAATGATTTAGTTTAGGATAAACTTAGATATTTGTGTATTGGTGATGTATGTCATGGGAATAGCTTCGATCCATTTGGTGAAGTATTTGGTGGTGGTGATGATGAATTTATGGCCATTAGATGATGAGGGGTGTATCTTACCTATGAGGTCAAGTCCCCATTGGGCGAAGGGCCATGGTGAAGTAATTGGATGAAGCTCCTGCGCTGACACTCTTATCAAGTCTCCATGTATCTGACATTGTCTACATTTCTTGACAAAGACGTATGAGTCTTTCTCCATAGTAGGCCAATAGTAACCTAGTCTCATAATCTTATGGGATAGAGTAGGATCACTCGAATGAGATCCGCATATACCCTCATGTACTGCTCTCAAAGCTTTTTGTGCTTCCTCAGCATTGAGACATCTCATTAGGGCGTTATCTAAGGTGCGTCTATATAGGGTTTCTCCGATGATGGTGTACTTAGCTGACTTTCAAATAAAGGTTCGACATTGGTTATTGGAAAAGTCTTGGGGTAAGGTTTGGTCAGTGAGATAGTCAAATATGTCTTTATACCAAGGAGACATAGGACCAACAATGGTACACACTATCATAGTATTGGGGACATCATAAGCGGGGAACAACAGCTATTCAACCAGAAACTCGAACTTAGGCACATTACTCAGAATATCCAACAAGGAACCCATGGTTTCCATAACATCTGCAGCTCTATTTTGGATACGTGGTATTTGTTGAAAAGTTATATCATTGAAATACTATTTGAAACTATGAACCATTCACTTCTAAGGTGCAAGCTTCTCATCCATAGTCTCATAATCATCACTTACCTGTCAGATTACTAGTTGAGAGTCACCAAAGACATCTAGGCTCTTGATTTTCCATTGACCTGCCATTTTTAAGCCTGTCACTAAGGCTTCGTATTCTGCTATATTTTTGGCACAAGGGAAAGCAATCCTGAATGATTTGGGAATGGTATCACCTTGAGGTGTGACAAATAAGATACCAACTCCTGAACCATGATTTGTATGTGACCCATCAAAGTACAGTTTCCACTCAATTTTAATATCAATGTTGAAGAGAAATTCATCTAGACAGTCTGCCACTAATGGATGGTCCGCCTTTATAGGTGCATCAACTAACTGATCTGTAATCACCTATCCTTTTATAGCCTTCCTCTTGACATACTGAATGTCATACTCACTAAGTATCATAACCCATTTAGCCAATCAACCCATTAAAGCTACCTTACTTAGGAGGTATTTAAGTGGATCAATCTTTGCAATTAACATTGTTTGTCGATTGAGCATATAGTGCCAGAGTTTTTGGGTAGCAAAAACTACTACAAGATAGGAAAATTCTATGTTGTAATTCAATTCATAGCCCACTAAGGTATGACTGATAAAATAGACTACTCTCTCATGACCTTGATCATCATGTTGTGCGAGAAGAGCCCCTAATACCGAGTGAGTTGCTGAGATGTAAAGTATCAATGGTTTTCCCTCTGTAGGTGGCATTAAGACGGGTGGAGTAAGCAAATAATCCTTGATTTTCTGAAATTCCTCTTGACATTTAGGTGTCCACACAAACTGTACTCCTTTCTTGAGTAGATACAAAAATGGGTGTATTTTATCTACCAGTTGTACTATGAAATGCCTAATGGACTATAATCTCCCCTATAGGTTTCTGAGTTGACCAATACTGGCTGGAGGAGGCATTTCTATGATAGCTCTTACCTTCTTTGGATCTACTTCAATGCCTCTTCAAGAGATGATATACCCTACTAGTTTGCCCAATTTTACTCCAAAGACACACTTCTTCAGATTTAGCCTGACATTGTAATTCTCTAGCCTCTGGAATATCTTGTCTAAAACCTTTAAATGATCTTACCTTGTTTTTGATTTGGCTATTATGTCATCTACATAATCTTCCATGAATGTATGTACAAAGTCATTAAAAATCGCAGTCATTGCCCATTGGTAGGTGGCTCCTACATTCTTAAGGCCAAATGAAATAACATTCCAACATTATGTGCCCCATGGACATGTGAAATCCATCTTATGTTGGTCTTTAGGTGCTATCTTAATCTGGTTGTATCCAGAGAAACCATCCATAAGGGATATCATCTTGTATCCTGCTATAAGATCTACTATCATGTCGATATTCGGCAAAGGGGAGTCATCCTTAGGAAATTCCTTATTGATGTGTCTAAAGTTAGTGCAAATGCAAATGCCCCCAGTTGGTTTAGTCACTAGTACAAGGTTTGATATCCAATCTGCATAGTCTATTGTTCTTATGAATCCTACATTTAAGAGTTTCTTAAGTTCTGCTTTTACCAGTAGAGCGATTTGCGGATGCATTTTCCTTAGCTTCTGTTTGACTGGCTTAATACCTGGATATAGTGGTAAATGATGCAATATTAGGTCTAGATCAAGCCCAGGCATGTCAACATACGACCATGCAAAGTTTATTTGTCTCTTTTTGAAAAAGTCCTTAAACTCATGTTGTTCTATCTTTGTTAAAGAAGCTGCAAAATATACTATCCGAGGATTCTCTTCTGTACCTATGTTGACTGCAACAACCTCTTCTACTAGCATCGGTGACTTTTCTTGTTCAGTGGGGAGAATATTTAAATCTCTATCCTTGGGTGCCTCATAGAGGTTTTCGCCCTTGGATACGTCCTTTATTTTGACATTTTCTTCGTCCAAAGGCGCCTTTCGGTTTTCACCTAAGGATTCATCATTTTTATTTTTTTTGTCTTTTGTCTTTTCATTCTCATTTTTACGACTAGAGGTGTAAATAGACTCCCCGAAATATGCTTTATCGTCCAAGTCTATGGTAAAACCTGCCTTATGATCCCCTCTTGGTATGCATTCTCTAAGTCCTATGAACTCAATAATTGCTTCATCATTCTCGAATGTATCTATGATAGGTGTACCTTGTTGATCCCAATCGATAAGTTCAGGATATATAAGGGGCATGTCATCATTGGAGTTCTTAAATGTAGCTGTGGCCAAGGAGAGTATAGAATGGTTGACATGGTCACAAAATCTTTGGACCAACTCCTTCTTGTTCTTCCTCCTAGGGGTAGGTATACTCTGATGTGGGACTGTAGTAAGGGTGGATTTGTCAGAAGATGGTTGTTTAGGTTACCAAGATGAATGATCAAGGGTTTCCCAATAATAGTTCTCTTGTCATTCTACTTTGGACAAGTGTTTCTTAGGACGAGGACTAGATTTTTTTGTTATAGGTTTCATGTTGAGGTCCAATTCTCCAAATAGGGCATCAATATTCATAGTACTAGTAGATGAAAGGGATTCCAATTCACCATCGCTAGAGTAATGGGATTCATCATAAACTGGAGGTTTTTCGTAAACTAGGGGAAGTGGTTCATGAGATATCTTGATGTTTGCGCAAGCACTCACTTCCTATTGATAAGATGACGAAGTACTAGGAAACCCAATTCTAAGCGTTGGACACCCTAGCCCTAAGTATTTTGGTCATGGATAGACAGTGATCGGTTCTATCCTTCAATTCTGATGTAGTCCTAACCCACTGTGCCCATCATAGCCTTCATTTTGCATTATCTTAAAGCCTTTTCCATACTATTCCTTAGCTATTTGAATAGACGAGGAGGGGTATTCATGTTCTTTTTGATATAACCAGGAATCACCTTGATCAACAATTTCCTCACTTAACTCTCCCCATTTGGTTAATGTCATTGTAGGAGGGACATGAAATTTGAACACTGACTATCATCTATTTGCCATAGGTAGGCCATATGCCTTAGGTGGAATCAGTTGAGTGATGCAGTATGATGCCTTTATATTATATTCACCACAGCCCTTGTCTTGGATCTCGAGTTTAGGAGTGGATGATGGGGGTTTGAATGAAATGGTTTTAGTGGGATGTGATTGGTCAACGTATTGGGATAAAGTGGATGATGAGGCCTCTTGGTTAACTGGTACTTGTGATGGTGGAAGGTCTCTTAGGGTTGTACAATATTGGAAAGGATCCAAATCACCATCAATAGTGATCTCTATGCCATTATACAAGAACTTAAGACATTGGTCGTATGTTGAAGGTACAACTCTCATAGCATGTATCCAAGGTCTACCTAATAACAAGTTATATGGAAGGGTGAGATCCAAGACTTGGAAGCTGGTGTTCATGATCGTTGGGCCAATTCTGATAGGGAGCATTACAACTCCTTTGGATGACCTTTCTTCATCATCATAAGCCTTGATTACTATACTCTTGGAAGTGTCCACACAGTCTTCTGAGAATCCTAATGCCTTAACCAATTTTAGGGTACACAGGTTCAAACCTGTGCCTCCATCTACCAAGAGTCGTCTGACTCTGGTTTAATGGAATAGGACTTCAAGATGTAATGGGTCATTGTGATCAGACTTTTTAGTTGAGTAGTCTTGTTGGGAAAATGTGGCGTGATGGGAGTTGGTCAAAAACCCCACCATTTCTTCAAAGCGATTGACATCCAAATTCGTGGGAACAGTAGTATTTTGTAATGCTTTGTCAAATATGGCTTGATGTTTAGGTGGCAAAGTCAATAGTTCCAAGATAGATATGTGTGCGGTGATTTTGCTCAATTGGTCGATGAGATTGTATCTATACTTGGGCCTTTGTGTAGGTGGTTCAGAAGAAGGACCTGAAACAACTATTTTAGTCTTGCATGATGTGTTCACATTACATTTCAGCTACTTCTTAATGATGACGGTATCAACATGTTCGTTTGCGGCTCGAAGACTATATATGGTTTTTCCTCTCCCATAGTCATACTTGGTGTTTGTGTAATTAGTAGAGGGATTGTTCATGGTTCCCGAACTGGAGGCGTTTCCTTTTTTGTGGTCATGTAATGGGTCTGTGAAGACCTTATGATCACTTTTTTTAGTATTTTTTTGACCATTTACCTCTATGGATCTGTTTTCAACAAAGTCTTGAATGATATTCTTTAATTCGCGACATTGTTGGAGGTTGTCCGCTTTCGTTTGGTGATAGTCACAAAAAGCGTTATCATCCCACCATGAAGGTTTGAACTATCCAGGATCATACTCTCTTGGTTCTAAAGGTTTGATGAGATTATGTTTGACCAATTCTTTGAATACTACCTCGATTGGTTGCCCTAAAGGTGTAAATTCTCGCGTGGGAAATCTCCTTTGGGGTCTTTGTTGCGAGTTCTGGACATAGTTAGTCATTTGATATAGACTATTCATCATGTCTTCATGTTGGTTGTATCCTCTAAGTGTTATAACTGGTCCAGTATGTATGTGTTTCACATCCACAATGTCGTCATTCATGACATTCTTATTCCTAGACCAGAACTTGTTTCTATCATTCGCCACGTTTGGATGTTGGATAATTGGACTCTTGCCTGGTACTTTTATTTCACCTTTGTCAATAAGGCCCTTTTCAAGGATGATCCCCTTTTTTACCAAGTCAAGAAATGAAGTGCAATAGTGTACATGCAAATCACCCCTCAATTTCGGGTTGATGTTTTTGAGGAAGATAGTAACCTTTTGTTTTTCAGGTATTTCGATAGGATAGCAGCTAGCTAGACTTCTCCATCTCTAGAAGAAAGTGATGAATGTCTCACCATCTTCTTGTGTCATGTGTCACAAGGTTGCTATGGTTACTTCGTTTTCAATGTTGAAGGAAAAATGTTCACTAAAATTTTCAGCTAATTCGCCCCCAAAATCATATACCGTATGGCAATTTAGAAAACCATTCCAACGCTATCCCTATGAGGGTTCATGGAAATAGTCGCATTAAGTATGTGGGGTCATACGATATGTCCATGCATGCCATTGAGAATTCTCTAATATTTTCTAAAGTATTCTTCCTGCCATTATACTTAGGCAGATTTGGTATAATGTATCCATGGGGGAAAGGTGTCATATAGAGTGCTTTGTTGAATGGACATGGACATAGGTTTTGTGCTGAGATAGTTCATTTGCCTGACATAGACATGTCATCCATCTTTTGTTGTAGAGTCTGCATTTGGTTTTGAAGGATGTCGACTTCTATCAAAGACATGGTGTTTGTGTTATTTGGATCAATGTAGGTGTCTTGATATGCCATTTTTTGTGACGGGTTGTGATTTGGTGAGGGAATATATCCTATTAGGATGTGCTGATTTGGTATAGGGATATTCCCTATCTGAATGATTGGAGTTGTTATAGGAATGCTTCCTGTCTGAATGGTCTGATTTGGTATAGGAATGCTACCTATTTGAATGCTTTGATTTGGTATAGGTATATTCCTGCCAACTTTGGATCTCTTACCAGTCGTGTTATTGCCAAAGGGGTTGGAGGGAGTTGCCCCCGCAGTAAATTGTAAACCTTGTGTGATGTTAAAAGGGATTGTGCTTACAATTGATGATGTCTGAGTAGATACGCTAGTCGGTATCGCTATGGTTATTTGGGGAATAAAGACACTTGATGTAGCAGTTTGTGTTGGTTGAGTAGACTGTTTTGTCAAAGTATGAATATCAAATCCTAGTGGTAATGTGGCACCTTTTACTAACAAATTTGCTAGATAGCGTTAGGGATCATTTAGCAAAAATTCATCCATGAAGGATGAAAACTCAGGATCTTGTACTGCCGCATCTATGTCTTCTACGTAAATCTGGCCATGTGTGTCTCTAGTGACATGTTTTTCAAGTAAAGGCTTGTGTGGGCGTTTGCTTCCTGACGGTTGATTTCCGAATGGATTGATAAATTCGTTGGGGTCTTTCATTGCTTTTTGTTTCTTTTTGGACCTTGTTTTGACCATGAAAAAGTTTCCCAAAATGGGTAATGCAGACTATGTCTAAAAACTGATATGACCTATGCCTATGTTTTTGGATTTTTTTGACACTAAATGACATTGCAAAAAATGGTTCTAAAAAGACGTATACTAAGATGACGTATGCTATGGTAGAAAATATGCAAGATCTCGATTATATTATGACGACAAATAAGTCTAAGATGGTATAACCTACCACCAATGGAATAAATGCATGCACAGACTTGTTTTTGACCAAGGAACCTGATTGTATGACAAGGACAGTTGACAAGGTGAATTTTTGAAACTAGACTAATGAGCTGAAAAGATCCACTAGATGGGACTAAAGTGACAAGGTTCAATGATTTCGAAAAACCGTAACATGAATGTTTCCAATGACGCGGAAAGTTATCTATTCTTTGATATGCAATTTCCTAGGGAGTATCTATATGCATGTGACTTAGGATGACTATGAATATGACGTTTACTGTAACTAAGACGGATATGACACCTAATGATGGTAACTAAAATGTATATGACACCTAAGGATAGTAACCAAGATGTATATGCCACCTAAGGATGGTAACTAAGACGTATATGACAACCAATGATGTAAGGTTTTATTTTGGAGCAAAATTAACCAGTTTCTAATCCAAGGTTGATCCTAAAAATATGAAGCAAATGGTGACAATAATGTTTTAGACTCAGCTCACAGTTTTTTGATGTTTTTTGTTGATAGAAAAATGTGTTTCACTAAACAGTTGTGGTACAGGATTTGACAGATGTGGTTTTTATCAATGCATGCAATGGTTTTTGACAGTTGCGGTTTTTACTATGACAAATGCAGTTTACCGATACACATGCGGCTCGAAAACTGACAGTTGCGGTTTACCAATACACATGCGGCTCAAAAACTTACAGATGTGGTTTGCATGCATGCATGTGACTCAAAATATGACAGTTGCGACTCGTGATATGCAAACTGTGAATATTGAAATGTTTTGACAGACAGATGCGACTCGCTAAGACACATGCAGCAATGAAACTGACAAATGTGACTCTATTTTCTGACAGTTGAATTTTTCCTAAAAGTTGTTGATTGACTTTGTTTGTTTGATCAAGATATTGACGAATACATCAAACAACAAACACAACAATCAATGTATTTTTAGTTTTGTGATGGGAGGACTGTTTAAGACTTGAAAACATGTACAACCTAGGCTTTTAGGACATTACTTGTTGAATTTTTATTTGGATTTCTTTAGCTACACATATTTATGGCGAATGACTAGTAGCTTGACCCCACTGGCTCCGCTCCACAACACTCACTTATATGGGGCAGCCAAGCTACTATACCCATGAAACTCCCATGGCATACATTTCATTTCCACACATAAACCATAAGAATATAAGATAGCTTCACAGGGCCGACCCTCCTGCGCCTACAAGTAGGTAAGATTTTGGTAACTCTACAACAAGGTTTTTAATAAGGGCATTTTGTTCATGGGATACTATCCAACATCGACGAGAGTCCATTTCTGTCCGTCCATCTCGTCGGAATAGTGCACGTGATTCATGGGCTTTCCCCAAGAATCCTCTTTTATATACCGGTTGGAAGTCGCTTGGCTTTAGTGTGCTACCGGTCTGAGTCATCTTGGGGTGAGTACTTTTTCCCACCAAGACAGGCCCAAGTTCTAGAGTCAGCAACCATTTCTCTTACACCTAGGATCACATGACTGTGCAAGGGGAGAGGATACTTCAGTGTACTGAATCGTAAGGGTGACAAAAATGTCCAAAGCACCAAACAAAGAAGAGAATGTTTCTTTTTAATCCAAATGACAATTTTATATCTATGAATTAGAAAAATTCATTTTAATCCCACACGACGATTATCTATCTACCAAACAAAATCTTGCTTAAATAAATAAATTAACACAAAGGCATTAGGTCCTGCATGAAAATTTATTAGTAGTTCATTGTTCTTCAGCTTTCGTCTTGCAAAAAATTCATGTTTTATTTTAATTATCTTCAAAGCTTCATCCTGCAAACACTATGTTATTCCCCCTAAACACAACTGAAACAAACATTATTAAAAATCCAAACAACCCAAAAAATGAAAATCAAAAATATGGATTTACGAAAAATGACGAAAACAAGTGAAAGAAGTTTACCAGCCAGATGTGGCCTTTTGAGCCACAAATGCAGTTCGACTATTGACAAACGGATGCGGTTCGTGACTTCACAAATGTGGCTTTTTATGACAGAAATGTCGTTGTTTTTCACAGATGCAGTTCGTGGATACAGATGCATCATTTTGCGGAACAGATGCGGTGCACTGTATGGAAAACCTACAAAAAAGAACAGACAACGAAAAAATAGAAAGGCAAAAATATGTGCGGATTTTGAAGCGTGTTTCACGGGTTCACCAAATGTAACATCATAGATTTTTCTACAAGCATGACTAGATAAACAAAGTTAAATCCTAATCTAAAATCTAAAATCTAACAACAAAGAATGAGGAAATAAACTAAACTAATAAAACCAAAATGATCTCACCGAATATGCGTTCATCCCTTCGAATTATCTTGATTGTTCTTCTCCAATTTGCCTTTTTAGTGTTCTTGCCCTCAGATTTATGTGTTTCAATGCAAGTATAGTATTGTCAAGTGTCTAAGAAAAATATCAAAGTTGAATCTCTTCTCAAAAGTATGTGATTTCGGGAGGAGGAATAATGACAATGATAGGCCATTTTATAGATTTTGGGTTTTCAAACGATTGGCTCAGATTGAAAGAGAGATCAATGAATGAGATTGATGAATGCCATGCGATGTGAATTCTATGTCAGATAGAACATGAGTTATAACATGAGTTAGAACACAAATTAGAACATGAGTTCAGGAAAGAATGAAGATAAAGACTAAGTTAGAACATGAGTTAGAACACACGTTCAATATCTTAATCTCCAAAAATAGAAGAAATAGACTTTGTATGCAAAAGCCAAAGTTGGAACTCAAAGACTAATGCATTCAAATGCAAACATGAGTTAAAACTAGTTAATCGACCAGTTCTAACATAGAGTCTTCTCGTAGAGATAAATAGGTGTTGAATTCAGAGATAACTGGAGAACTAAAAATAGATCTTGAGTCAGAAGGTGAGTGAATGACTAGATAACTGATTGATAGAGGAATGTGACATAAATAATTAAATATGAATTAAATGTTAATTTAATTCAACATTCGAAAATAAAAGATTTTCATTAAATAAATAAAGATCATTTATTTAATTTGACTGTTTGAAAAGGATAATGTGAATAATTAAATAATAAATATTTATAGATAAAGGGGTTAAATGAATAATTAAATACATAATATTTAATTATAGTTGGAAAAGCATGATAAAGGGGTAATTAAATAATAAATTATTTAATCGATAGATAAAGGGGGAAGAATTACTTAGTTCGTAACATAATTAAATAAATATGATTTATTTAATTAATCAAGTTGAATAAAGGTCATTTATGAATTAATGAATTAATTAAAAAGGGATATTTAATTAATAGAGGAAATATGTGTTAGAAAGTTTAATTAAATAATAAACATATTTTAATTAAGACCACAGACTATAGAAAATTATGTCGAATATGTACTCGCAGGCCTAGACCAATTTTCGATGTCTACAGAGGGCATACATTGGCATTATTATTTTTCAACTCATGTTTCATTGTGTATCCTTCTTACTTCATGTGATGTGTCTTTCACTTTTTGGTGAGATTGGGTGTGATGACCTTCAAAAGCATGATCTCTCTTATCATATTATATTCCTCTTAGTGGCTCAATGTGACACACTGCATCCCCTAAGTTGTGAATCTTTTATTCTTCGATTGGTCCTCTCATGGAGACATTAGGCACAATGTTCCCTAATTAGTTAAGACCTTACATGAACTAAGCAAAGCCCTTTGAATGTACCTTATACTATTTTGCATTTACAACATATGTTATATGGCCACCTTGCATAAAAAAACTTTGTTTGCCTATGGAGCCATGTTGTTTGTTCATGAGTTTCAAGCATACAAAGCTTTTCTTACCTCATGAAGCTTTAAGTTCATTGTTGTGCGACATCTTATCAAATTTATCAGGAGGTAAAGCTCTGGTATAATTGTACATATGGGAGCCAAACTTATGTGTGACTTTCCAATAGCCACTTGATTTTATGTGTGAGCACATATTGGCCGCGTGCATGATGTCTAGATTGGAAACCAAATGAACACTCACAAGGGCTAGTGGAACCTTAATCTATCTACTAGGTAATCCCTCAATGACAAACATATGCACACGGTCGGTATGTGCTCGCACATACAAGAAAGTGGCTTTGGGAAAGTCACACCTAAGTTTGACTCCCATATGTACAACAAGACTAGAGCTATACCTCTGGATAACTTTGATAAGGTGCCACACAACAATGAACTTTGAGCTTCATGAGGCAAGAAAAGCTTCATATGCTTGAAACTCATGAACAAAAAAGATGGCTCCATAGGAAATCAAAGTGTGTTATGCAAGGTGGCCATAGAACTAATATTGTAAATGAAAAATAGTGGAAGGTACGTTCAAAGGATATTTTATTAGTTCATGTAAGGTCTTAACTTAGGGAACATCGTGTCTAATGTTTCCAAGAGAGGACCAATTTAAGAATATAAGATTCGCAACTTAGGGGATGCAATGTGTCACATCAAGAAACTAAGAGGAATATAATATGTTAAGAGAGATCACGATCTTGAGGAACATCACACCCAATGTCACCACAAATAGGAATACACATCACATGAAGTAACAAGACTACACAATGAAACATGAGTTGTAAAATCCAAAGGAATAATGCTAATATATGCCCCAACTTTAAAGAAATTTCTAAACACCATGCTATGAGCAATTACTTTAAAGTAGAAAATGATAAATTCTAACAATAAAGAGGACATGAGAGATTATTTTGAAAGCCCTATGCCAAGTCATATGTTTCGTAATGAAGCTACACCATGGAAGAAGGAGGGGGGTTTCCCCCAAAATTAAAATCCAAACACATGAGGGATCCATGGATTTAGGATCAGTATTTCTTCGCTACAATGTTTTTAGAGAGAAAAAAACTGCCATCATTCTCCAAATACTCATGGAACAGGAAGAAAGATACAAAGAGAGTGAAAAAAAATAAAAACTTTTTGGGTCAACATGGAAGAGACCTAAATGTCTTGATGCCTTGTGTCATCCCCAAAGGAAAACACAAGACAAATGAAATGATAAAGGAAAATATTTTGGGTGAACATGGAAGAGACATGAATGTCTCAATGCCTTGCATCATACCCAAAAGGAAAACACAAGACAAAGAAAAATGTTTACGACATAGATAATAATGTAGATACAAATATAGGAATGTCACAAAGAGAGAAGTACATCAAATAGTATAGCATGGGGGATCACATTACACACATGTAATCACACACATAAAAATAAAATAATGCAAAAGAAGAAAAAATAGTATGACACATGTGAGTCAACCTATTAACAGCTTGTTCACATCCTAGTCTTGTTGATCATATATGGAAGGAGGATAAATAGCTAAAGGGACAATGAAAAATGCACTACTAGTACAAGGCTATTTGATTCTTGTCCCCACTATGTGCAAGATGCGAATGAGCCAAGATAGGTGATGAGAAAGAGCTCCTTGCATTTTGAAATGATTTGCAATGAATGTAAAGCATGTAATAGTGAGTATATTATGATCCAAAAACTATTACATGGAAAGGAGTGAAAAAAATGCTTTAAGGGATTATTTATGTGATATCAAACTTTTTAAATATGTGTTTTAAAGCATGAAACTCATCAGTACTATGTCTAAGAACTATGATATTGACAATGTGATGTGTGTGTGTTCTTAGGATTTGGTTGTTGATTTTCTCTTATAGGTGGTAATGTAATAAGTACTTGGCTTAGAAGTATGTGTAAAGTTATTTGAGTTGTAGCCAGTAGACAAAAGAATTGTAATTTCTTTAGTTTGTAAGGCCTCTGTTGCTTGCTAGATTCACCAATTTCTTGATTTATATGTTGAGGAGGAGGATCTAAGACATTCCTATCATCCTTATCATTGTTATGAGGCATTGGAACTATTATTTAGGAAGGAGGACACTTATTTCAGGAGGAGGATCTTGATATCCTAGCCCTTTGGTATCTTCAGTTGGTATTTGTTCTAAGATTTGATGAATTTCATGTTCACTTGTATCAAATCCTTGTTTACTTAAAATCGTGAATCCTTTTCCATATGTCTCTTCTACATGATAGGAGTATTTTTTACCTTTTTAATATAGAATGGTTGAATGTTTGCTTGACTAGAGGAACTAGGTTCACCTATTGTAGGGAACTTAGGCTCGGCCTGTATTTCAATTTTAGGATGTATATGACCAAACATCTCAAGTGGTGGGATGATGGGAGGTGTTTGTTGTTTTAGTGAAGGACATAAGGATGCATTATTCTCAAGGTTGTTAGGGAAATCATTTAGGAATTTTTTCATGATATCATAATATTCTCCAATTATTTCAATATCACAAGGAGGACATGCATTAGGATTTGAGTAAGCATGAATAAGTTCAATTTTATTAGGATCATTTCTAAAGGCACAACTTGACACATCCACTAATGATTTTAGGGAAATCTAAAGCTTACCAAAGAACATATCCATGATGCAATGCAATGTAATAACCTATATAATGAAAGGTGTAAATGTAATTTTGAAACTATTTAATTTACCAAAATGAATCAAATCAAGCTAGATGTAATGAAATGAATGAAACTAAAATTCTGCAAATTGAAATAGATAACTAACAATAGCAAACATAAACACAAAAATATAGTTTTTAATGCTGTAAAATGTAGTTTAAGATCTAACATAGAATAAATTTCCTAGAGGGGCATATGAGTCCCATTTAGGGTTTTTCAGGGATTCAAATGTTGATAAACGGTAAACACAGAATACCCAAAAATCAAACAAAACTACTTGTACCAGGACTAAATCGCGTAGAGGGGCGTATGAGTCCCAGATTAGGGTTTTTACAGAAATTTTAGAAAATTCTAAGTGAATTTTATAGTTTTGGGTTTGTATGATGTCTAGAATAAGTGCAATTATAGTTTTCAAATAGAATTTAATGATGCAAGATGCAAAAATGTAACCTATATGCACTTTCACTAATGGAAGATTTAGAAACCCCAGATGCAAATTAACTAATGAAAAACAATGCAAATTTAATGCAAGCTAGATCTAGAACTATGGTGTACTCCAAAGTAGAAAATAAGGTGTTATAGAGGCTAGGTTCACCAGAATGAAACCTATAAAAATGGTGTGTTTGTAATCTTTTAGGAGATAGAACAACCAATTTGCTATAAGTTTTAGTAAAGGAAACCTTAAAGATATCAATCAAGGAATATAATGGGGGAAAGAGATTTGCAATAAGGTGTATTAGGTTTTTATTGAAGATATAAAGAGGGTTCACCACAAAGCTAGGTCTTGGAAAGACAAGAAATGTAAATGAAATTCAAGACTTGAATAAGTGACCTAGAAATTAACTCAAATCAGAACAACAAATTGAGAAAGTACATAGGTGTACGTGGAAATTGAAGAGGCTTTAATGAAGGTTTGAAATTCTAGAAATACTAATTTTTTATGCACATTGGGACTGATATGCCAATAGGGGCAATTTAGTCCCATTTTAGGATTTTTGACCAAAACCGAAATTTGAAACTATAGAATCATGATCTACAAAAAATTCTTGAAAATATGTATACTAGGGCTCATACACCACAAGTGGTGATTTAGTCCAAATATTAGGGTTGATTTGAAACTCTATGATCCTCTATTGATCTATTGTAACTTCCTCCCTATCAAATCTCTGATTCTAAAACACTGAATTATGCTATGTAGGTGACTTTTCGTGATCTTGAAAGTAAGGTGACAACTTGAAAACTATGAAAAAATTTCTCCAATCTTCCTCTTCAATGGATCTTCAACCTAGATCTAAAAATCACACATCAAAGAGAGGGAAAATTGTTGTTTTGTTAGTGGATAGGGGTTTGCCTTGGTCAAATCCTATTTTGGTAATTACACCTTGAAATGAAATGAAATAGAATGAAGGAATTTTTAGATTCTTCAAGAAGCAAGAATCGAGTCAGGATCTACTGTTAGTAATAGATCATGTATGCAACTTCATTCAATAGATGATCGAAGATCAAAATAGCATAATGAAGAGAAATCTGAAATAAGAGAACAATGGAGACAAAGCAAGAGAATTTGAGAATACTCCTCTGACTCACCGAACAATCACTTAACTAGCTGAACTAGTGAAGGTGAGAGGAGAGTGCTCAATATATAGAAAAATAAGGGCAAATACATCCAAGAGGTGCATTAACTCCTACTACCCATAAAAGTTGGGAGGTTATCACCTACTTGGTAAATGACAAGACATGTCGCATAACCTCCTTAAGTGAAGACAAGAGAGAGGTGGCACATAAATCTAGAAGAGGGTGAGAAACCCAACTATCCCATAAACTAATCAAGTAAAAATAGAATAGTGGTTATGATAGGTGGCACAACAAGCCAAAAAAGTATGTGTAACTCAACTACCCATGTGTGGGGAGAGAGTAATGCATGTAGTTGTTGTATTTTTCCATGTTTCCTCATATTGCCACATCTAATAAACCTAGGCAAGCTTAAATAATAATGTGTAGACAAAATAAATACCCCCTAACATAAATAAATTAAGAAATCTACACTGACACCCCTCCTTAAGCATAGCTTAGGTGGGTGAAAAGATGGGTCTCGAAAGATGAGGCCATGCTAGGTACCCATGTACATAGAGATCCCCCCAAAAGAAGAAGCCCCCCATAAGAGGAATATTCCCCCTAAATAGAGAGATAAAATACCCCCCCAAAAATAGAGAGAGTAGAAAGAAGGACTAAGAAGTCCCTCGTGAAGTAGACACTTGTCGCACCCCTAGCAAAGCTCACAAATGAAGGAACTTGATCTTTGTGAACAGTTTCGTGAAGATGTCTACAGTCTTCTCTGATGTAGAACAATACTTAAGATCAATGATACGTTCCTGAATCAACTCCTAAATGTAGTGCATATTTATCTCAATGTGTTTCGTCCTCTAGTGATGAACTAGATTCCTTGAGATCTGTATAGCACTCTGATTATTACAAAAGATGATTGTAGGATTTCTAAATGGAATGCCAAACTTAGTGAGAATATTTTGAAACCAAATAGCCTCAGTGGTGGCATTAACTACCCATCAATACTCATCCTTTGTAGATGAAACAACAATTGTAGACTGCTTCTTGCTCGACCAACAAACTAGACCGAAACAAGATTTAATCAATACCCAAAAGTAGAATTGCAATCCTAAGAATCACTTGCCCAATCTGAATCTGTATATCCCACCAAGTCAATATCCACACCTATTGCATAGTAAATACAATAACTATGAGTACCCTTAATGTAGTGGAGGATCCGTTTACCTATTTCCAATGCAAGTTATGTGGCTCATGAATGAATCGAGAGACCATGCCCACATCATATGAAATTTCAGGTCTCGTATGTGTCAGATAAATGAGGCTCCCAACAAGATGTCGGTATAAAGTTCCATCAACGAAAGGTGAAGAACACTTTGCCCCAAGTTTGACCCCTGACAAAAATGGAGTTGGTGTAGGCTTATAATCAACCATGCAAAATCTAGAGAGCATGTCAATTGCATACTTGGGTTTCCCAAGGAAAATACCTGAAGATGATTGATTGATCTCAATCCCCAAGAAATAATGCAAAAGACCCAAGTTTGACATCAAAAATATATCATGTAGAGCAGTTTTCACTGCCTTGATGGTTGATGAATGACTCCCAATGATCAAAAATTCATCGAAAAATAGAACCAAAAATGTGAGAGTATCATCGTTCTATAGAATGTAGATGTTCGGATCATAATGAAATCAAGTGAACCCAACTATCAGAAGGAAGGATTCCATCTTGACATACCAAGATCAAGGATATTTTTAAAGATCGTAGAGAGACTTCTAAAGATGACACACAAGTGAAGGATCTTGGATGAACCCCTATGGATGCTCCATGCAGATTTCCTACTGAAGGTCACCATGAAGAAAAGAAATCTTCACATCCATTTGATGAAATTCCCAATGATGGGTTATAGCTATAGCAAGGACAAGTCAGATTGAATTCATCTTAGCAACTAGTGCAAAAGTCTCAGAGTAGTCAATCTTGAGAACTTGGGATAATCCTTTTACAACAAAGAGAACCTTATTCTTATCAATTGACCCATCTGCTGCAAGTTTTGTCCAATAGACCCACTTTCATCAAACAAGTTTCCTTCCTTTAGGAAGAGGGATTATATCCCATGTGTGATTCCTCTCTAAGGAATTGAACTCTTCCTGCATTGTAGCATCCCACTTAGGAATAAGTGAAGCGTCTCAAAAATACTGTGGATCAGAAGCTAAAGCAACAAAGAGATGAGGAGCCTACTAAAACTCTGACCTGGTTCTTCTAGTATCTGATGGATCACCAACCCAATCACCTACTGATTCCAATGTCTGACAAGCCCAAATAGGTGTAGGGGCTAGAGAGTTTGGAGGAGAATCATCAACCTTTGAATGATGACTAGGAGAAGAATGTGAATCCACATCATCATTATAACTATCTGAAGTGGAGGAAGAAGGCTCCTCATCAAGATTAGGAGGATTAAGATCCTTTGAAGAACTGTCATCATGATGCATGGGCTCCAATCTGATAGTGGAAGGAGAAGTGGTAAGAGAAGAACTCAAAGGGATTTCCTAAAACCAAACACTCATCTCAATGAAAAATTAATGAGTGGTAGGATGGAGAAGCCTATAGCCTTTGACATCATCTAGATACCCAACAAATATTCAAGGCTTTCTTTTTATATCCATAGGCTTGCATTTCTCTATTGGAATATGGGCCCATGCAAGAGAACCAAACACTCTAAAGTGCTTAACAATGGATTTCCGCCTAGTCCAAGCTTGAAAAGGAGTTACCCCCTTCACATATTTGTGAGGAAATTTGTTTTGGATGTAACATGCATAGTTGATGGCCTCTACCCAGTATTGAGGTGCCAAAGATTTGGAGTGAATCATACAATTAGCCATCTCTTTTAAGGACCTATTCTTGCATTCTGTGACACCATTCTACTAAGGACTATATGGAACTATGTGCTACATGTTGATACCTTTTGAAGCACAAAATTGTTCAAATTGATGATTAACATATTCACCCCAATTATTTGTACATGAAATCTTGATGAACTTCCTAGACCGTTTCTCTACAAAATCTTTGAAATCTTGAAAATGCTCAAAGACCTCAGACTTATGTTTGAGAAAGTAAATCCAAGTGTATTTGGAAAATTCATTAATAAATGTCAAGACATATTTAGCCCTGTTGAAAGATGGTTGTGGAAATGGTCCTGCCAAGTCACTGTGTACCAACTCCAATAGTTGTGTAGCCCTCCATGATTTTCCTTTATCATATTTCTCCTCAGGATGTTTACCAAGAATGCATCCTTGGCAAACACCTTCAAAAAATCGAATGGAAGGCAACCCTATAACCATATCCTAGTGAGTGAGTTGTTGCAAGTAACGGTAGTTCAAGTGGCCAAACCATTGATGCCACAAAAAAGTCACCTCCTTTGCATGAGTGAGTAAGGTTGTTGAAGGAGATTTGGGAACAAAGTGAGAAAATTGATATTGTCTAGACTAATTATCTACTTTTCCCACAACAATTGTGGACCCATTATGTATTTAATGATTACCATTGTATCTGGAGTGAACTCAACTCGCTTTCCAGAACTAGTGTGAGTGATCTAATAAATAGATAAGAGATTAGTTGACAAATATGGAATGCAAAGAACATCCTCAAATTTCCCTTCACCCACATCAACAAAACCTCTCCGAAGCACTTCAACAGTAGTGTGATCACCCATTAATATGGTAGGCATAGAACATGGCTCCAAAGAGGTAAAATTATCCTCTAATGAGGCCATGTGGTGCTAAGCACCCGAGTCAATGATCCAAAACTCTGGTTGTGAAGCAACAATAACTAGGGCCTTGCCTTTTCCTTTCCTCTTACTTTTGTCTATGTCCTTAGAAGAACCTTCTGATGAACTCTGTTTAATTGAATCATGCACCTTGATAGTGTTCTTTTATAGAAGATGTGAAAGGTGGTCAATTTGTTTCTTTAAACATTTATGTTCATCATGGCTAGGCCTCTTACAGTAAGAACACTTGACCTTATCCTTCTTAGGTTGATCACCTTTTGATGAAGAGGTCTAATTATATGCTTTTGAAGTAGCATATTTTTTATCTTTCTTCTTCTCTCCTTGGTTCTTTTGTTTCTTATCTTACTTCTTAGACCCTTTATGTTATTTTGTGCCCTGATTAACAACCAAGGCATGTGAATTAGAGGGTTTAATTGTACCCATTAGAACCAAATTTTCCTTCTCCCTAGTGAGCTCTGCAACAAATTCATCTAGAGATGACATTTTATAGGTTGAACCTAGGGCACATTTTATAGCATAGAAAGTAGAAACAAATACATAATAGTTAGGGCCAAGCTTAACAAGAATACTCAAGATCAGTTGCTTATAATTCTTCTTGATTCTACATTGTTCTAACTACAATCTAATGGCCCTCAATTTTGTGAAGAAGTCCTATATGGTGTCAAAAATTGAAGGACTTAACCCTATGAGTTCATTCTCCAGTTGATGACCCCTTAACTCATCCTACTTACCAAAGAGGCTTTCCAATTTATTCCACACATGATTTGGTGTTTTAGCAGACTCAATATGAAAAAGGAGGTAAGGAGAGACTGACATGCATAGAGTACCAAAGGCTTCGTCACATTTATTAAACCGTTTAATCTTTTATGTATCATATTTTTGTTCAGTTTCAAGTCCCATTATTACATGATGATATCCATGTATTTTTAGATATATTATTATCTTATATTTCCATTCAAAAAATTTATATGGAGTTAAAACTGGAAGTGTAGATGCATCCATGAGTGTAGAAAAAGAAGATTGCAAAGTAGAAGAAAAAGTGTGAAAAAGAAGAACACTAGACACCACCCCATTTTTACTAGTTTTTTAAATGACCCCCCACATAAATTACAATGTTGACACTTTATAATTTGTGCGATTACAATGCAAAAAATTAGATCGTTCAAACTCTTACAAGGCCCAAAATGGCCAAGAAACTAAAACTAAAATTCAAGTATAATATGAGATAAAATTGAGTTCATGTGGACAACAAAGAAAAATATGAACTCTGGAAAAAGTGGCACCAAAAACGGAGTCTGTTTGCACAAGTTATGGCTTTTGGAAGGTCTCAAAATGAGAACTACACAACAAATTCTGAGAGAATCTCCAATTTCTGAAAATATGGAGTATAAAATCAGAAAACCAACTTCACCAGTGCGTAGAGCACAAAATTCTACCCCAAAAAAAAAAATAATGCATCAAAAAGGGAGTTTGTATGCTCAAGTTATAGTCGTTTGAAGTTGGACTACCAAATCAAAAATGCAAATGGAGAGGGGTATGCCTACTGACAGTCATTTAGACATCAAATTGAATATTGGCATCTGTGATGGTCGTTTGAACATCAAATTTAACACAGTAGGGTGATCCCACAATAGTGATTTACAATTTTTGGCCAAACTGGACACTGAAATTATTATTTTTAACTAAATCTTCACATTCGGGCACTTATAGCGGCTAAACTGTGAGGAATTTGAAGATGATGCAAACTAAATTCTCATCAATTTTTGTCTATAGATTCTAAAAATATTTTTTTCAAAATTTTTGGAATAAGATTGCACTTCTTTTTCTATCTCCCATGAAAATTGGTTTTTTTCAGAAAACAACATTTTTAAAAAGTGATGCTCATCGTATACAACATAATTTTTTCTGTATGAAGGATAAATTTTTATTTTTTTTTAATTTAGATTTTTAACTATGATATCTAGCACTTTCATTTGGTCTCATAGTTTTTTATTGAATATTTTTTCCTTAATAGAGTTTCGAAGTCAAACCAATTGCAATTCAGACATAGGTGGACTGTATACAACATCACTTTTTTTGTATCTATCAAAATTCATTTTTAATTTTTTTAATGGATCAAGGACATCAATACTCACCACTAACATATTTAAAAAATATATATTTTGATAATTTTCTATTTTTACCCATGTGCAAAACGGAGAGCTTGATTTTTGGTGAAGAACCTATGTTTAATAAAACTAAAAAAACACATACATAATAAAACCAAAACATATTAAAATCATATTCATGGGATAGCTCATTTTGAGGACTACCATAATCATTTGAAATAAATTTTAAATGAATTCATTTGATCCCACAAAAGGTAAATCAAAAGTGCTTTTTTATCAGCATTTTGATAGGTGTAAAGGAGACTCATTTATAGGTATGGTTTAAAACTAGCAAGGTTTTATCCAAGGGGGTTTGATCTAAGGTGGTTTGATCAAACCCTCTTCAATTGGAATCCTTAAAATGGAACTTTTAAAGGCTTAAATTATTATATTTTCTAAAAATATGTGGATTTCAGCAAAAATCAGTTCCTCTCAGAAATTGTAAACCAGCTTTGTGGGATCACCCAGTATTTATGACGAGAAGATGAACGCCAAATTTAACATAGAGTTTATGATGGGCAGATCAACGTCAAATTTAAGCCCATGTTTTGTGACAGTCATTTGACCATCAAATTTAAGACAGTCAATTTTTTTCTATAGAGTCATACAATACAAAATCCATACGACCCGAGTTGAAAAAAAAATGGCTCCAAAAAAAATCCAGACTCTAATTTCAATGATTTTATAGTCAATCTTTAGGTTCTCGAGCCTTTTGAGCATGATGGCGAGGTTTTTTTGGGCTGAAAGTGTTTCAATTTGATGGCTACCTTTAGGAATGACACTGAAACCCCTATTTTTCAATTGGCTCCTTTGATCTCCAATTTCGGTGAAACAAAAGCCAATTTTGACTTTCTTCGACCTTTTGGACATTATGGAAATGTTGAAAACACCTCCAGTATTACTAGAAAATTGCAATCACCCAGATCTCACAAGAACCAAATATGCAACCTACATTATATAGATACTTATTTTTCCTTCAAAATTTTCACATTAGAGGAAAATGCTAGCTCTAGATTAGTCTCAAATATCTCTAGGAAATTAGATAATAAAAGTGAACTAAACCAAACAAACAGGCTCTAATACCATGTTAGATTCTTCGAGAAGTGAGAATCGAGTTAGGATCTAATGTTAGTCATATATCACATGCAACTTCACTCAACAAATGATCGAATATCAAAACAGTGGAATGAAGAGAAATCTGAAATGAGAGAACAATGGAGACAAAGAAAGAGAATTTGAGAATACTCTTGTGACTCTCATCAAACAATCACTGAACTAGTTGAACTAGAGAAGGTGAGAGGAGAGTGCTCAATATATAGAAAAATAAGGGAAAATACATCCAAGAGGTGCATTAACTCCTAGTACCCATAAAATGTGGGAGGTTATCACCTACTTGGTAAATGATAAGACATGTGGCATAACCTCCTCAAGTGAAGACACGAGAGAGGTGGCACATAAATCCAAAAGAGGGTGAGAAACCCAACTACCCCATAAACTACTCAGATAAAAATAGAATAGTGGTTATGAGAGGTGGCACAACAAGCCACAAAAGGATGTGTAACTCAACTACCCATGTGTGGGGAGAGAGCGACATATGTAGTTGTTGTATTTTTCCATGTGTCCTCATATTACCACATCTAATAAACCTAAGCAAGCCTATATAATAATGTGTAAGAAAAATAAATACCACCTAACATAAGGAAATTGAAAAACCTAGACTTACAAGAATGATGAATGAAAAAATATGCAATGTTGCAACTCACGAAACCCTTGAACAAAAGGCTGCAATATTGGAAGTAATGGCTAGCATGAATGTGGATCATGACTCTTTCTTAAATGATATGGATCTTTATTTTAATTCGTGCTTGAATCATAAAACCCTACATCACAAATTTCATCTAAAAAAAAACATGATGCATGATGACTTTGACATTATGCTTGATAATCTCTCTTGAATGGTCTTGTAATCTCTTGTGATCTCAAATTTTCTATATTGCCTGGATAATTGAATTGCTAGGTCACTTGTAAACTTGCTAGAATACTTTCTCATAAATTTTCTTAGGAGAAAATATGTGAAATTACCTTGTATTTATACTTGTTTATGTCAAATTTCCTGAAATTAAAACAGTACAAGATGATATCTGATCTAGGAGAAAAAGGTCTTTTAAAGAATTTGAATTCAAAATAGATCCAAGATAAGCATGACTCATACACTAGTTGGGGCATATGAGTCCTAGTAAGCTAAGGTCAAGACACAAATTTCAAGAAATTTCAAGTTTAATACCAAATTTAGGTTTAGACATCGACACTTAGTTGGGAGCCATATACCCAAGGTGGCGTATGATTCTTAGATCACTAAATCTAGGCCATACAAACCAAAATTAATAAATTATGAATGATCTTAAGATATGTGTCAGGATTATTGTTGGAAAGACACATTAATTAAGGCTTGTGGATGCAAAATTGGACCAAATAATGCATATATAAGCCTAATTTTAGTAGGGCAAGCCCAAAAAAGTGTGAAATGTAAAGGGATACATTTTTGTACACTACAGTAGCCCATTCCATTCTAGAGTAATCATCAATCAAAAGAATAAAATAACTATCACCTTGAAGACTTCTCACACATGTAGGACCATGTATACCTATATGAATTAATTCCAATAGTCCAATAACACATTGTTCCTTTCCTTTGAAACTAATCATTACTTGCTTTCCAAACTAACAATCCCTACAAACAACATTGATAGGCTTTGTGATTCTTGGCAGGTCTCTCACTGCATGAATTGAACCGACTCTTACCAAATTATCAAAATTCATGTAACACATCTTTTGGTGTCATAACCAACTATCATTAATCTTAGACATAAAGTAATTACCATCAACACCCTTAGGGTGATAAATGATTCCATCTATCCTCTTACTAGAAACAATCATAGTTTTGGACCCTTTTCTAATCTGACATGTTTCATCCTTAAAAATAGTATTATATCTTTTTGTACACATTTTTCCAAAACTCAAAATATTATGCCTTAAACCCTTAACATAGTAAACACCCTCAGTATTATGATTTCCATCAAAACTAGTCGAACCTATTCCACAAATATTAGCTTTTGAATCATCTCCAAATTTAACTAATCCACCATCATACATTTCAAGTTTAGTAAACTTACTTTTGTCTCCAATCATGTGATTAGAGAAGCCACTATCAACAACCCAATAATTCTTATCTTATTTAATATGAAAAGAAGAAACCAAAGTACCTTCAACCTTATCCTTCTTCTCTAAAACACTTTCCTTCACATAATTTTCAAAGTTATCAAAAATAGATTCTTCTTTTATAGCCAAGAAAAAGCATTCACTATCATCAAAATCTCCATAATCAGATTCATCATCAGAAATACCAACATCTTTAACATAATAATTTATTTTAATCATCTTCCCTTTATTCTCCTTAATCTTATTGTTTATAGCTCTTTTTGGACATCTTGAAGCATAATGACCTATTTCACCAAAACTAAAACATTTGAAAGGTAGTTTACCTTTACACTTAACGATGCCCTTTTTCATTCTTCTCACAAAGTTGGCTTCCACATCATCAAGATCATCTCCATCTAAATCTTCAATCTTTTATGATTTTCCTACCTTAAAAGCAATCTCCACTTTTGTACCAATTCTCAAACCAAGCTTTCTCATTTCAAATGAAGTTAGTGTACCAATCAACTAGTCTCTAGAGTAAGTATTAAAATTTACAATTTCCTCAAGAGAAAATACCTTTTCACTATATGAATTAGGAAGAGTTATGAGAACATTCTTTACCACCCTAGGTTCTTTAACTTGTGCACCAAGACCTCTCATAGAACTTACCAGTTCATCAACTCTCTACACATAGGTTGAAATTGTTTCATCTTCAGATATTCACATAGTCTCAAATTGTTCCTCTAGATTCTACAACTTAGCTTGTTTGACCTTGTCATCTTCATAAATACTCTCAAAATTATCCAAAACTTCTTTAATAGTCTTAAGATTCATAACATTCACCAATTCAGAATTTGAAAGACTATTGATCAGAATAAATATTGCCTTAGCATTTACCTCATGCACCTTCATCTCATCACTTGTGCTCAGACCATTTTGAGGTCCAATATATTGATTCTTTATTTATTTTTCAATTTCAAATCCATGAGCTGCTAAATATCCTCCCATCTTTGTCTTCTAGAATGCATAGTTAGTTCCATCAAATCTAGGGCAATCAATTTTCGTTGTCATCCTAGATCTAGGAGATACTCATTGTAGGGATGTTGGGAGTGAGGATTAGAGTAAGAGACTACCTAATAGAATTTTCATAATGGATGGGGGTTAGGAGATACTCATTGTAGGGTTGTTGGAGGTTGGTGTTAAAGGAATATTTTCTACATGAGGTATCAAATATTGGTGCCAAGGTTTGAGCTTTAGGGATAATAATCGCAAGAGGGAGAGGGAATCAAAATTAGGCTATACCTTTTGTTAAGTATTATGGAAAATGCATAATAACCACTAGAACTGAAAGGAAGTTGGGTGAGTAGAAACAACTTCCTACACCAATATAAGTAGGGGAGAGTTACAAAAAATTTGTTTTTACACCTTTTAACAATTACAACAAGAGAAGCACATAGAGAATAGATGAATAAAATAACAACAATTCATAAAGCAATGACACCAAATATATGTGGGGAAAACCCTTTCGGGTAAAAAACCCAACCCTATAAAAGCACAATACTATATTTATTATTTTAAATAATGAATACAAGATATCACCAAGTACAAGATTCTTCAAAAAGTGCTTCAACACCTATTTCAAGAGTAATATTGGCAGAACTTTGTTACCTAAAAACAAACTATGCATTCTACAACTCAAGGCACTTAATAAATAGAGTTATACAAGCTTTAAGAAGCATCTAGAAGGTGAGGGGCATCCAAATCCAAAAGGTAAAACTTTTAATGCCTTAGACATGCATTTGGACACATGCAACATATTCCCTTACACCCCTTCCAAGTGTCAAACATGCAAATGGTTTTCTTCCAAGCTTGGATGCCTAGAATATGATAAAAATAGGCTTTGAAAAAAAATGCCTTACACATCTTACAAATATCATAGAATATGTCATAGCTGAAATCACTTACAGTTGCAAGAGAATATGTCATAACTAGCTAAAAAATAGTTGATTCTCTTACATCTTGTCATAACCCAACTTCGGTTCCAAATTTCACCCATGCATTAAAATATTCATTATGATGCATCATATAATATGCCATATTTCATAGATTCCAAAGTGAGACACCTATATCTACTTGGGATGATGATGTGTCACCCAATCACCTCCAACAAGGATGCCACCCAGCTAGTGGGTCCCAATTTGTGACATGACACCATAAGAAATTAAATAATACAAATAAATACATTAATTACATCAAATAAATAATATTAGGACTCTAAGGTGGAGACACCTTAATCCTAAAATTCTCCCACTTGTCGAAGACTTGTCAAGAGTCATACATAAGCATTTTCTTAGGGCCACAAGGCCCATGGAATCAGAACACCATATGAATTTCTCCATGCTCACTGGTTTTGTTATTACATCTACAACATTCACCAAAGTGTCAATGTTCTTTGGGTTCACCTTTCCATCTTCTACCATATCACAAACAAAATTATATTGAACATCAATGTGCTTTGTTCTAACATGAAAGATAGGATTCTTTGCTAGAAAAATCGCACTTTGATTGTCACAACAAATAGTAATCTATCATGCATCTAAACCAATATCAGAAAACAATCTCTTAAGCCAAATGACTTCCTACACACATGAGTAGATTCCATATACTCTGCCTCTGTTATGAACAATGCAACTACAACCTGTTGCTTACTCATCCAACTGATAGCACCACCAAACATCATAAACACATAACCACTAGTGGATCTTCTGCTATCAATCTCACATACTTAATCTAAATCCACATATCCTCAAATGATCATAAAATTTTGAGGTCCAATAGGATAACTATGAAAAACCAAGGCATACTCAGAAGTACCCCATAAATATCTTAACACTCTCTTAAAAACATCCCAATACACCCGTCCAAGATTAGCCATAAAATTGCTAAGGACTCCCACTACCTGGGCACTGTTTGGTCTCATACACACCATCACATACATCAGAATTCCAAATGCACTTCCATACAGTACTTTGTTCATATCATCCATCTCATTAGGAGATTTTGGACAATCATTCACATAAAAATTCATCCCCTACATCATAGGAACAACTAATTATTTACAATCTACAATGTCAAATCTTTCCAACACTGAGTTCACATACTTCTCTAGCTTAACCAAAGCTTTTTTTTAGCTCCATCTCTAGTGATTTTCATTCCTAGAATGTACCTAGCTGCACCTAGGTCTTTCATCTCAAATTGTGTTGACAATTGAAACTTCAAATCTGAAATCATATTTTTACCATTCCCAATAAACAAAATATCATATACGTATAGAACAATGATGAGAATGTGACCATTATCAATTTTAAAGTACACAAAATGGTCATATTTAGATCTCTAAAATCCCAATGACAACACATAGGTGTCGATCTTCTGATACCACATTCTAGGAGACTATTTCAAACTATAAAGAGACTTCTTTAGTTTGCAAACCAAATTGTCTTTACCTTTTTCAATGAAATGCTCTGGTTGTGACATGTATACTTCTTCCTCCAAATCACCATGAAGTAATATTGTCTTCACATCTATTTGTTCCACTTCTAAGTCATATGCTGCTACAAGTGACAACAAAAGCCAAATAGATGTTAGCTTCACTATAGGAGAGAGTACCTCCCCATAATCAATTCCCTCCACCTAGGAATACCCCTTAGTGACCAACCGTGCCTTATACTTCTCAATACTTCCATCAAGACCACACTTTTTTCTTAAAAACCCATTTACAACCAATGGGTTTACGTCCAACAGGAAAAGGTACAAAATCCCAAGTCTTGTTTTTCTTTAATGAAGCCATTTCTTCATCCATGGATTACATCCAAGAATTTGAATCATTCATACCCATAACCTCTCTAATAGTCCTAGGCTCATTAGTATTAGTAATTAATGAGAAACGGAAACTAGAATCCGATAATGAATATCCTTAACTTTTTGGTTATCGCCTAACTCATGTAGAGCTCTTTAAAGGTTGAGGTTGAGGTTCCCCTTCTTCTTTAGAAATTTCAGAGCTACTTGAGCTCTCCTCATCATCAAGTCCAACAAGAGTACTTGGTTCTTTCTTTGGAGTAGGTAAAATCTAAACCACCTCCTTCTTTTGTTTCTCCTCTTTCTCTGGTTGTAGCTCAAAAAAGGAAGGTTTCATCTCTCTAAAGATCACACTTTTGTTGTAGATAACCTTCTATGCTTCTAGATCCCAAAGCTTGTATCCTTTCACATTAATACCATAGCCAATAAAGATACACTTAACAACCTTGTTCTCCAACTTAGACCTCTTCTCAATCAGAACATGAACATAAGCTTCACAACCAAATACTCTAAGATGTCTCATCAAAGGATTTTTACCAGACCATGCCTTCACGGGTGTCTTTCCAACAAGCGCTAATGTAGGAGATCTATTGATCAAATAACATGCAATGGCTATCACTTAAGCCCAAAATTTATGCTCAAGGATAGCACCACTCAACATACTCCTAGTCCTCTCCATCAATGTTCTGCTCATCCTCTCTGCAACTCCATTTTACTATGGAGTGTAGGGAGTACAGTCTTATGTATCTCAATCCCATGATCTTTATAGAACTTTTCAAACTCTATGGAACTAAACTCAACACCATTATCAGTTCTCAAACACTTAATATTTTTGCTAGTCTGATTTTCTACCAAGGCCTTAAACTCCTTAAACCGACTATAGACTTTAGCTTTACTTCTAAGGAAATAAACAAAGGTCATTATATTGTAATCATCTATGAAAGAAATAAAATATATAGATTTTGATAATGAAGGAACATTTACAAGACCAAAAACATCTAAATGTACATAATCCAAGACCCTAGAAGACTTGTGAGAACTAGAGTAAAAAGAAACATGGTGTTGTTTTCCATATACACAGTGTTCAAAAAAGTCAAACTCGAGATTACAATATTCAAGGCCTTCAACAAGGCTATTATTCTTAAGGGTTCTAAGACCCTTTTCACCAATGTGACCATATTTTTTGTTCCATAACATTTTCTTCTCTATAGGAAGCTTCATTTCCATGGAATGATCACCCTTAGGTACCCAAAATGCATGACCATTGGATGTAGCTACACAACATTCTTCTTCTCTACAAAATTTGATGGTGAGGATGAAGAATCCAAAGGTCTCTTCTTTGGTACATCAAAAGAACTATTACACTATATAGTGCATGGATCAAACTAAAACAGAGTACCAGCACAAACTCCCTTAGCCGACACCATAGCTTCTCTTATCATCTTGCATCCTCCACTAGAGAAAACAAATTGCACTCCCGAATCACTCAATTTACTTATAGAAAGTAGGTTTCATTCCAAACCCAGGATATGTAAGACACCATTAATCCCCTTCACTCTTCCATCAAGAAATCTAATTTTGACTTTATTGGTGTTGCAAATCGACCAGTCCAATGAATCCTAAAGACTAGTAAATTAATTATGTTCAAACTCAAAGATGGATTTGGCCAACTGATAGGAAATGGGATTAGAAAACATTTCCCCTACACTTACGGCTCTGTAGGACCTAGAGGGTGACCCTTTAGCAACACCTAAAGGTTTAAACACACAATTAATAGGATATTGCTTAACAGATAATGATCTCACATAATTAAGCTAAGAAACCTAAAATATAACTCAATATTGGCTAAGACATTAAGTGAATTTCATTAACCAACATGGAGAACATGGAAAACACATAACTCAAAATACAAAATTAAAATGGTTTCTGATTTAATAATTTGGGAGAAAACTAAAAACAATAGATGCATGAAGATTGACCAGTGCCAAAAGAGGGCTATGGGGTCATATAACCAACACTTCATCCTACAATGTTAGACATGTTTTGAAGATATTTGAATATGTTATCACATGATGAAAACAAGAACATTGAAGCTTAATCAGATAACCATTCTCACAGATCTACCTAGAAACACAACACTCCTATTATATTTTTTGAAGCAATTACACTATTCCCTGAACAATAGGCAATAAAAAATGTAGCTGACATTTATTAAAGAAATTACATTATTCAATGAACAAAAGGAAACAATAGGTGTAACTCAAATACAACAAATGTGCATGAAAAACCTATATAATCTTTGATTATTGAATTCAAAAGAGTTTTACATCCTAGCCATGAAGATAGTTATCAGATAAAATATATTCATGAAGCTTAATTTAGAACACAAACACCTTAGATTAATTGACTAACAGTAGTTATAATTCACCCTAGCATTACAATTTACCCAGAGGTTTTGCCTACCTTGTAGAGCTTTTATAAAATGGAACCCCTTACAATGAGAAGAGAAAAAGAATAAAAAGAACAGAAGAAGCTCAAGAACTGATTCATTGATGACATCTAGAAGCTTCACCCACCATTAATCTGCAACAAGAAAACTAAAAATATCTTCTCATCCCCCATCCATTGTAGTAACAAACTTTTTCTCTACATTTTTCCTTTATCCTTTTCTTTGTTTCTTCAACAAAAAATAATCTACTTGCACCATTTTATCCCTGTAGTTGAAAATGGAATTTCCCATGAAAGCTTTCATTTTATTTTTTACCTTGTTGTACCTTTCATATATTCCACTAGAAAATTATAAATTATAAATTTATAATAAAGCCATTTGACTTTGATTCCTCCGTTACACATTTTCACCTATGTGGAGATAAAAACCCCAACTATTTTAATTGGAACAATTAATTTTCACTTTGTTCCACTTTATTTTTCAGTCATTTGCACTTTTACATTTAACAACCCCATGCGAAAACTATGACATGATTTGTTTTAGCAAAAGTCTTTAATAAAAGTTTCATCTGAAAACTTTAAAATATTTATATTTTAGGCCCACCTTTGCTTTACCTATTGTGCCTCTTAAATATTTAAAAAATGAACTATTGAAAAGATAAGATGCCACATACATAATTAGGAAATGTTTAATTGAAAAATGTTTTTCCTTGAGTGAAATGTTTCACCGATCATTTAAAGTCTTCATGGGGCCCACCACTGGATTTACCTCTCCATCCCATGCACCCCACAAGCCTTTGGTTGGCGTCACCTTTTCCTTGTATGTTCTACGTGATTCATCCACTTAGCTTTCCTTTTTATTGGTCATTGATCATTGTTGCCTTAATCTCTATTTGCCTCTCTGCAACCTTGCTTGGCTATTTCTCCCTTATCAATGGTGGAAAGGCATTCCCTTAGCCTACACTCAATGGGTTGATCCCAATTCATGGAGATGGCCACCCCCTTTCATTGGAAATCTCCAATCTTGGCACCACGCTTGAAAATTTCTAAAGCCCTCTCACAAATCCATTTTCTGCATATGCTCGACTTTTTCTAAAAAATAGAATTTCCTCAAACAATTTTGATACACTCAATAAGTACTCTTTGCTAATTGTGAGCTCCTTTATGTATCTTGGAAAATGGTGGCCAATCACATTTTCTTTAAAGTTTCTGGAGCCTTTTCAAGACAACCATTTTATTATATCATCAAAAAATGTAAAATTGGCCCCTTCATATGGTGTGGTGGTTGGCTCTTTAATAGTGCCAAAACAAAATTTCTTAAGCCATTTTGATCATTTTCATTGTAGGCACTAGGACAAAGTGTCTCCTCTGCATTATTGCCACTGTTCAGCCTTCACCATGCTTGAACAACAACACCCCTTTACAATTTCCATTTATTAGTGGATTTCTATGATTCGTTGATATTCCATGTTGTCAAGCATACAAGGTGTTAGATGAATTTATTTTATCTATCTTAAGTGCATCCACCATGAATTCTACTCTTGGCTGGACTCCGTTTAAAATCCATAAGCCATGGCTTCAAAATGAAGATATGTATATGCACATAATTCAAGAAATCAGACCAATACCACCTTGCCTACAAGATTTTCTTTTGTCAATATCATATAGTTATTCAAACAATCTAGCAAGATTAATTAGTGTTGTGACTAATTTCCATGGTGGATCAAGTGAAATACCACTACCTATTCGATATATTTGCTTCAAGTCCTTTCACATATCTGATTTAGGCTTTGGGGCATGAATTCCTTTGGTAACGAATACACACCCAATTCATGCATTTCAATAAACAAATAAATTGCATATATCTTGTGCAGGATTGAAACCACTAGGAACCTCCCCATGTGTTTCCTTACTCAAAACAACTCACTTGGAGTAACCTCCACAATGCAAGACATACAATTTCACCACTGTGCAAAACATGTCGGGTCCCCATGCAGGCTCAGCTATTTTTGTTTGTTTGTTTTCAAATAGGTTTCATGCTCAAATTGATCTGACACAACTTCTGAATGCTCCTGAAGAGAAAATATGAATCGCCTTGGGAAACCAATCAAATGACATATTTTCACATTGGTCAAAATACATCAAGTGGGCTCTAAAATCACCTTGGGAAACCAATCAAACAACCTCGTGGAACCATGAAAATTTGTAGGCATGTAGAAATTTGATCCAAGAATGGAGTTCAAAAGATGGTTCAGAAAAATAGATCCCGAGGCACCAAATATTAATAATAAAAAAATCTCAATTAGGCATTTATGCATCTGCACCTGTTCAGAACCAATCTGGGATCACCAAATTGCCATCATGAAAAAATATCAAATGAACTCCTGGCGAGCTGCCCCTAGAAACATAAGCTCATTTAGGATCATTGGCTACATTTACAAGAGGGATTTTCTTTAATCATCATTCATCAAGAGATACTGAAGGTCAAATTTGACCACCTTGAAAGGTTACAGAAAATGCAGGTGGAAAACTAAACAAATTGCATTTGCTCTTGGCCAGGTAAAAATATCAAATCCTATCACAAGACTCTGTAACTTGATAGCGGAGTATATTTATGTGGGGAGAATGGAGAGAAAAAATCCTTTCATCATGAAAATCCTCCCTCTATGAGATATCAGCTTGAACAAGAGGCTACTTTGTAAAATTGAAAGTTTGCAAACAAAAAAGTGTCAAAACCCTCCAGCTTTGCTTTTCAAAACCCTGAGAAAAATTATTATGGGAAGTTGAAAATTGACACACATGTCCACATATGTCACATGCGTGGGTCCACCAATGGGTTTGGCTTGAAAATCAACAGGCTCCAAAATATAACCCTCCAAAGTAGGCCATTTAGGCAGATTTCTCAAGCGCACTTCTGAAAGTGCAGAGAAAATTTTCAATATGGGCACTTCAAATTTGCAAAATTGTAAAGATCCATCAGACTCTTCCACAGCCAAAAATCTTCAGGTGAGAATTACGACCCAGGTACACCTTTTCACCAGCAAAATCCTCATACTTCGAGAACCAATCTCTGTGAGAAGTCATGTGAAAGGATGTACTTGAATCTATCAACCACACATCATCTTATGCATGGGCTACCAAGGCTGAAATAAATGATTCTCCATCATCTTGGGATGATTTATGAGATTCAAAATCAGAGAAAGACTTGTTTTACTTTTTCTTCTCCTTCTTGCAATCTTTCTGAATGTGACCAGTTTCACCACAATTCCAACATTTTGCCTTGGAATTCTTACCAGAAGACTTTTATCTCCTAGAGACTTTAACATAGATTTCTTGTCTTTCTTTTTTCTTCTCTCTTTTGGTCTACCACAAATTGCAAGGGCCTCCTTGGCCATCTCAAAATACTTCCTTCACATCTCCTTAGATAGTAATGAGGCAAAAACCTCATCCATATTTGAAGGTGGAAGTAGTGCTTCCAATAGCCACTACCAGGTGATCCCAAGAGTCCAGCAAAAAACACAAAAGGATCATGCAATGGTATTGTTCATCGATTTTGTCTCCAATGGAACCTAGTTGTGCAACCAACATGTTAAAAGAATTCAGGTGATCTGCAACGGATCCTCTATCTTCCATTTTTAGATAATGCATCTTCTTTCTCAAGAAATTCTTATTTACCAAGGACTTAGCTTGGTAGACATCACCAAGCTTCTTCCATAGAGAAGCAATTTTTTTCTCTTCATGTACATTCAGGACAACAAAATCATCCAAACATAGTCTAATAAGACACTTTGCTTTCCTATCCATGAGATCCCAATCCTCTTGTTTGATGCCTCAAGGTTTGGTTCTAGGAATTTCAAGCCATAAGTCTTGGTCTACTAACATGTCTTCCATTTTGAGCTTCCACAACTCAAAATTACCATTGTTAAATTTCTCCATTTCAATCCTCCCAGATGTGCCTCCCATCTCTTTCTTGCAATAAGGTTGTGAAATATACACTTTCTACAAAACTCCCACTTTAACAAAGATTAGCTCAAAAAAGCCTTCTACGCAACAAAGGAACTATTAGAACTGAAAAAATCTCACATTTTTCAATAGTCTCCACCTCACTCATCTCCCACATATCACAAACCTTGCCCCACATTAATTTTGTGATCAGTAGCATTTGTGTGACTAGATCCATGTTCTAACATATATATGTGGCCTGTTGCATACAAATACTTCCTTGGTCATACAAGGCAACCAATCCTTGATTGTTTTGGAATTTTCCTTGAAATACTTTTTCTCTTCATTGCCATTTGTCATTTCATCATCCAACTCCATTGTCACTCCCTACCAAGCTAAAATATAGCAAAGTTTCTTCTCATGTCATCAATGTTTAATATATGTTTGTAACAATATCATAGGATCCTTCATTTGAACGTTTCCTACAATATTGGGGAGACATGAGCTAAGTCACATCAATCCAAAGACCCCAGAGATAACAAGACTACATAATTAGGAGGACAATACCTATCATCTCACTGATGAAGGTCCATCGGCATAAGTAAAGCAGTCATAGAAAAAATTTCAAGTCATGTCGAGCTCAAGAGTCACACTAATGGGGATTCCACCGGTGTGAAGCACCCATACTCTTGTCGATACAAATGAAGGATTATTATGTCAAGGAGACATGTAGCATCGGCTCAAGTCCCTCGGATCTCACTAATCTTATGGGTCACTCCAATGAAGGAAGTTTCAGGGATATTCATTTTGATAAATTTGAATGGATAAAGTGGTGGAAGAAACATTTAGAAGAGACATGTATAATCAGATTGAATCCCTCCGATCTCTCTGACAATGAAGGTCACATCGATGAGAATGATTTTGGGGTAAGTCTCACCAACCCTTCCTAATCGATAAAGTAGTAGAAGAAACACATCAGGGAAACCAAAACACATCAATAGAGCATCTTATTTTCTTAGCGATGGGTCATGTCAACCCGATGGTGATAAAGAAAGGCTTATACTCATCAGAAAGACACTGGGTGATATTCAAAGGACCTTATAATAAAACCAGATCATTTTGACGTCGGTGAAACTTTTCAATTTTCTCCCCTAAGCAATATAGGTTGAAGAACAGTAGAAAGGGCCATTGCACAGTGTCGCTAAAACTATTGAATGGTCTTGCTAATTTAGTAAAATAACTAAAGGGATATTTCCAATCGAAGAGACATTCAATTATGTCTTGGCAATTGATCATAAGTGTATAAACAAATATGGCACCAAATGAGAAACACAACTCGGCCTGAGGTTAAGAGGGTCTCACTGATGGAATATTTTGTGTCACTCTAACAATTTGAATTTGAGAAGACCGTTGCATTCAATTACAGTGGAGAAAATTAATGGATACACAAATGAACTCCATATGAACATTCATAACCAACATAAATTAAAAAAAAAGGAATTATAAGGAGTTTCAGCAAATGAGCATGGAAAGCCAAGTAGAATTCGAGAAGCATAGTGTGATTGGAAATTCACAAGTAAGCCCACAAAATCCTTTGTAATTAATAAATTCTAATTCAAAGAATTGAAAATGGAAGGTTCGAGTTCTCGAAAAGCTAAAGGTAGAAAGAAACAAGATGAGGGTAGTTAGAGAAAAGGCAAGAAACAACAAACTAAAATAGGGGATGAGCCAAAATAAATAGAAAGGAAGTTCAACCAAGACCTCATTGATCAATTTTCTGGGTTAGGGTTGAGGGCTAGGAGGTCCGCACAACTAAGGGTCAATATAGAAAATTTTGAGGATAAATGTAATCATATAGGAGACACTTGGACTTCTATTATTGAATACAAGTTGTTTATGTTCCATTATCATCAAAGAAATAGGTTCGAACCAGTATGTAATCCATGGAAGTTTGATTTGGGAAAAGTAGTCATCCCAAATTTATTTGTGAATATGGAACTAGTGAAACTCTTGGCTAAGCATTACAAACCTGGGTTAAAGGCTATCTATTATTTATAAGGAAAACCATTTATATATGTGTGCAAGACTACAATATCATAAGTTTTTTCCCTAAGTGGCATATGTGATGAGCCAATTGTATACGAGGATTTGGAAAGGGAATACTAGAGAATGGGCACAACCTACAAAGGGTGGATGTTTCCATTGCATAGACCTAGAAAATATGGAAACCTTGTCCCACTTGAAGATAATGATAGGCCTCCTTTTCATGTTGATTTATTCGAACCTTACTTAAAGCACACAAATATCTCAATGTGTCAGATATTGGGAATGGAGGATTTTGAATTCATGTTGATAGGACCAATGGTGATTGCAATAGATGTTTAATTCCGTAATGCCAAACCATTTTATTATGCTTCTTACATTTCCAAGGAGATTGACTCAGGGTTGATGGAAATAAAAAATGGATCTCTCACATTTCAGTTCAAACATTATTCTATTCTTATGCATTTGATATTATATTATGGTTAGGAGATAGGGATGTGGCCAAAAGAACTGAAAATTAGACAATGTGATAAGGAGGGCCAGCCATTGCTAATACAACTATGGACTGCTATTTGGGACAATAGGTTCTTAAATTCTAACTATGTTCTTTTTGAGGAGTATTTTGTTAAAACATGGTATAGATTTTTTAACCACCCCTGTGAGTATTCCTTAATTGATGAGATAAAAAGATATCTAAGGCCCAGAGATTTCGATGGACACACAACTATTAGACATAATTTAAGTGTCTAGTTCTGTTATCTAGATGCCACCATGATTAGGGTGTATGGTTTTGAGGATACACCTTTTATTCTACCAAAAAATGTACTAAATAGAATTGCATACTTTTGAAATTGTTAGGCAGATGGACCACTCAAGTGTTATGAAATTTAAGTGCCTATGAGAAACAATAATTTATGCCAAGTACATTTTTCTTTGGGTATTTTAATGTGTTGTCAAAGGAGAGGTATGATTTAATTCTAAATAAATTGTCACATTTCAATTTGAAAAATGCTACAACAAGGAAGGGATTTGATCCTAAAGGATACATCGATGTTGTTATAAAGAAAGTGAATTTGGGTGGATATGAACTTATACCTTACCCAAAAGATTATATAATTAGAAATATGGAGGATACGAAGGTTGAATTAGCCATCGATGAGTATAATAGGAAGATTGAGCAACAACTAAAAGAAATAGAAGAGGCAGAAATGTTATCTTGTAGAAGTGAAGAAGCCACTGGTTAAAAGGAATGTCAAGGTCAAAATGAAAAGATCTCTAAGACAAGAATTGAAGAGTACCAACCTTCCAATAGAGAACAAGAAATTGATGAAATTTTTGATGCATTACAAGGCAGTTGGCCTATAAATCCTATCTCTAATAATTAATTCATAAAAGCACCTGAATTCAGATCATTCTTGTACAAATGAAAAGGGAAGGCAATAATAGACTCTGTCACAAGTATTACACCTAGCAATGAGACTCAATTGTTGAACACTTTTAAGCTAGATGTGGAAAATGAGATGAACATGACCCCAAAAAGAGGAAGGGAATTGTTCGAAGAATCTGGTGTAATGATCTTCCCTTGTTTGGATTTGAATGCAACTCTTTTTTTTGACATTTTTTTACATAATAATAGTGCTACTCACAAACTTAGTCCTGAAGGAGTCACAAAATTATATACAGGATCAAAATATAATCCTGATGAGCACTCTCTCATGATTTGGGCTCTATATCCTCCAAACAAGAAGTCTGTGATCATTGAAACAAAAAATAATTTGGACATGTGATGACACTAAAAGTGGGTGAAGTTGATCCTGTAGCTATGGCTGACATTGGCATCAATATGGCCAAGTTGAATAAAGTACAAATTCAAATGCTGATAAAAGAAAGGGATATCTACAAATTCAATAGTGAAAGAATGCTGAGAGAAAATGAATTTTTGAGGGATACTAGGTTTTTAATACAAGGGGAAAGCTCTCAGCAAAAGGAAAGCAAGAGGAATCACAAATGGCCAAGGAAAAATATGATGCACTCACTGTAGTATTGCAGAAAAGGCATAGTAACTTAATGATTTGGGTGAGAAGTTGTGGGGAACTCATTCCCAAAGTTATGTTGCAGTTCAAGAGCATAAAAGGGTGAGTGACCGAATTCAGGAAAATATCCAAGATGCACAAAAGAAAGATCCTTCTAAGAGTAGAACCATCAAAACTACTGAAGAAATTATGAGGAAACATAAGGATTATTATAATGATCTTCAATCAGATAAAAAATATCCCATTGATGTTGCAAAGGAGAGAGTTCCTTCGTTGTTCAAAGAAGGTGGTGAGCTAAAGGACAAAAATGGATGGATAGAGGAGTGCAGGTCTATGTTGCATGGAGCCTTGGAAGTAGCTAAGAATGAGGACTCAATGATATGTGAGACATGTGAACACCTGGAGAAGATGGTGATCATGGAGATAGCTACAAGGAACACTATTGAAGATGTTGATAATCACGGGAGACAAGATTACTTGGACCATATGACAAAATTTTATTTGTGGCTCACTAGAGACTAAACTTTTATGTTTAATTATTGTTAATTCCAAAAGACTCTTATGAAGAGGCATGCCCCCTTCAAAATATTGATATTTATGTTGAACCTATGATGATTGAAATGATCATCACTATAGTTTTATTTTTAGTGTAGGCATAGTAATAAGATAGATTGCAAAATATTGCTCATATGTTCAAGACTTTTGTCATAATGCATACTATTTGAAGAGATATATAATGGAGAAGAAGCTTGAATTTGGTGGCTAATATTTGGTGTCTATTGTTTGTTGAATTAAGCAATTATCTAGTTGTCTCCATATTGTTGTTTTTGTGCTATTTGAATTTGTGTGTCCAGGTTGATATTTTAGTTTCATCAAAACACATTTGTTGTTTTTGTGTGATCAAGTTTATTGGTTTCTGTTAAAGAATTAAAATCCATTAGACTCAGGATTATAGTAGCTTGGAGGTATCATTTGGATAAGTAAGAATATTCAGGTGATTGATAAGATTGACAAGTTGTCTCCATATTGATGTTTTTGTGTTATTCAAATTAAAAATACACTTCATTTGTCAATACACATTTGTTTTCATTGTGTGGTTCTTTTAATTGGTTCCTTCAAGGAAGGATTAAAATCCTTTTAATAAATCATACTAACTTGATAAGATCAATTAGATCAATAAGAAGATCATTCCAATCACACTCTTGCACTATTTATACAAGGTATACACAAGTATAAGTGCCAAACAGTTAGAATTGCATCCATTAGGTAAGTCACATATCATTCACTTATTGAATCCACTAACCCAATAGAAGTAGGCACTAGTCTTACCCATTTCATTTCAAAATTCCATAAAACCTTATTCAAACATTCACATTCAAATTCAATATTAGGAGTAGGAGTAGTTAACAAGATTTCATCTATCCAACACTATATTCTAGTGTGGATAGATCCATCAATTCAACTAAATCATACATTCCTCTAATCTGCTCAATTATAAAGGTCCACCCACCTAAGTCCAGTAGAGCCTGAAGTGTAGGGAGTCATCAACTAAATAGGCTATCTCTATTCATTGGTTCAAGAACATTGCAAATCTGATCATAGAGCTTGGAATTCTCTTAGGATTTGTAACCTACATTTTTGAGATCCAACAGATTGGCAGCTCTACTGGGGAGCAAGCATATTCTGAACCCTAGCCTTCCACTATAGATTCATTCCAAAATATCATGATAAATTGAACACTCCACTAGGAAAGAACACACTAATTTTACTACTTACAAAAGGTAGGTGGCAACTCTGAAGGATTTTTATATGACTGATGAAATAAATATCAAATCAAAAAGGATAGCCAATAGACACTAGAGATATTTTATATCATCCAAAATGAATGGTAGAAGATCTTTGCATCGAGAGAGTCCCAAGAAAAATACTTTCAGCTGGACAAATAAGTATGGATCTCCCTATGGGAAATGAAACACTAATAAGGAAGAAACAATGAAACAACTAGAAAGTGATATGAACACATCAGAGCAACCCTTCACAACCTTTAACTCTCATTTTCATACTAATAGTGGGAATCCAACAACACCACCTGGGAGAAACAATCTAACTAACAATGTCCTAAATTTCCAACCAGATCCTCAACAGGAAGAGGAGTTCAAAGCCCAGGCCGAGGAAGAAAGAAAACAAAGACAAGAGGAATATGATAGGGAATTTTAATCACAACAAGGAGAAGAAAATAAAGAGGGATTATTTCATCACACTATTGTGGATTTTGATGGTATGACCAACCAACTGTAAATTGGAGTGCATTTAGAATGGAAAAAATAACAACTTAGGAGGCAAAAAATGATACAAGAAAGTCAAGAAATAGATCGACAAATGGCACAGTTAAACATTCAAGCATCAAAGCCACCAAAATGCATTCCTTCACATAAACAAGGTAGCAATGTTACTTCACAGGGAATACCTCAAAGCATTGGTGTTCCAAGTACTTCAAGGGTCCCTCATAATGTGGGTAGTAACCCAAGATAGAATGCCCAGTATAATGTATCACCACTAAGATTTCATCCCCCAAAAACTGGCAATACTTCCCAATATTATCCACCACCAGGCAAACAATATGTACTACATCATAGTGTGAACCATCAAACACAATACAATGTTGATCATCAACCTCAACATGGACACCAACACTATCCCAATCGATCGCATCTGAATCTACCTCCACTAAACCCTATAGGTAGACAATTTGATTTAATAGGATATCAATTATATCCATACCCAATGGACAACAATTTGAGAAATATGGTTCCTAAGTTTAGTGGGAATAATGCAATATCAGTTGAAGATCATGTCAAAAATTTCAATGCTTTCATACAGGATATAAGTATGGAGTACGAGGATGTAAATATGAAACTGTTTATGATGTCATTAACTGAAGAAGCAAGGGATTGGTTCAATGGTCTACCCAATGTTTCAATTTATTCTATAGAATATTTTCAAAATCAATTTCTAGAACAATATGGGAATCAATGTGCTCCTAAGTTTTCCTTACATGAATTGATAAGCGTTAAAAATATCAAAATGAATTAGTCTATGACTTTAATCAGAGGTTCTCCAAATTGTACAATAAGATACCACATGGGCCCAAACTAACTGACCCCATAGCTTTGAGTATTTATTTGAAATCCTTTGACCCAAATATAGGATATGAGCTCAAAAATATATTCCCTAGAATTTTAAGAGAGGCAAAAAAAATAGCACTGACTATTGAGAACAACATAAAATTTGTTGTGATGATTGGTAAAAGAGATAACCTCAGAATCCCCAAAAACTCTAGAAAACTCTAGAGGCGGGAGAATACATATAGAAATGAAAGACCAAGACTACATGATATGTCATATAATACAAATTGGAAGGATGGAAAACCCATAGTTGATATGCCTAAATATAAGGAGACTATGGATCCCTTAAAAAAGAAAGGAGCATACATGGTTAACAACAATCCTTGGTGTCAATTTTGCAAACTGCCTCATTCCCCATATCACTTTATTGTAGCCCAATCAATACAAGAAGAAGAAATACTAGTTGACAATGGGGAAGAGGCTCATACAATATATTTGACCTCTCATACCTTCCATATGGTTGAATAGGAATATTCATCTTCAGAAGAAGAAGGTTATGAGTATGGTGTTGACAACCAAAGTTACAATATTCATATGGCAAAACAAAAAATCTTCTCTGATCAAGAGAGTGAAAGTAATGATGAATCACAACCTCCTTATATACCAACCAAGTCAAACAAGTCAAGATGGAGGAGTCCAAATGAAGAAGAGATCAAATATTTAACCATTGTTGCAGTAGAACAAGCAAAAAACAATAATGGACTAAGGAACATAATGATAAATGTAGATGAAGGCACTCTGAGGGGATTGTTTATGAAAGAAAAGGCGAAAACTCAAGAGAAAACAAAGAAGGTAGAAAATAAAGAACTCAATAAAGGTGATCAAATACATGTTCCCAAAATTGAAGAAAAAGAGTTGAAAAACAAACACAAGCATGATGAAACTAATAAAAAGGAGAAAGAGGAAAATAAAGGAGATCCACTGGAACAAAAGAGGATGCTAAAATTGAGAACGCCTCTTCATTTGACATCACACAAGCTTTGTATCAGGTGAAGATGTTTGTGCCACTATTAGAAATGATGAATATAAATGAATATAGAGACAGTGCTATTCAATTAATATCCAAGGGAACCAATAAAAGCACAAATTTGGAAGATAAAAACAATAACAAGCCAAGAGATCTAAAACTCCTTGAAGTTTGTCATGGTGATGCATTGATGAATCCCCCACAAGTAGATCCATTTTTTAACACATTACTCATAAACAACAAAATGGTGAGAAATTGCATGATTGACTTAGGGGCTACTATTAACATCATGCTAGTAGGAGTTATGAAACAACTTGGCATGTGGGTGGTAACTAATGGTGGAAAGTGTTATGCCATGGATAATAGAAATGTCCCAGTGTGGGAATCATGAAAGATGTAGAAGTGAAGCTAGTTGCTTATCCAAAAGCAGTATATACTATTGACATAATTGTAGTTAACACGCCTCCCATTTCATAATTCTTTTTTCAAGACAATGGACTCCAATAGTGGGAGGAAATGTACAATTTGACCTGTCATATGCCACAATACTAGTAAACAATGAAGAGGTCAAACTGTATAGAGAACCAAAAGTAAATAAGATTATGGATTACATTGATCAAAATTAGTTGAATTGCTTTTGTGACGTGGATCTAGGAAGTTTTAGAATAGATTCTTCACAACCTAAATTAGTGAATATTGATCCAATTGAAAAGCATGTTTCCAAGAATGAGCATGGTGTGTGGCGAATGTTCTTTGACATAGCATATAGTAAAGAAGGAAATGGAGGAGGAGTGGTGTTTATTTCACCTGAAGGCACTACTTTCAAGTTTTCATTCTTGTTGGCATTTGAATGCACAAATAACATAGCAGAGTATGAAGCCTTGCTAATTGAGATAAATATGGCTATCAAACAAAAAATTAAGCTATTGATAGTCTTTGGAGACTCTGAGTTGATTATTTCATAAGTGAGGTCGAAGTATGCTACAAAAAAAAAAAGGTTAAAAGAGTACAAACATGTTGTATGGGACACCATTGAATTGTTTGATGCCTTCTCTATTGAGTGGATGGATAGGTCCAAAAATTTAATGGTAGAATTCCTAGCTAATGTAGATTTGAAAAGAGATAATATCACCTTGGCTGGAGTTTCACAAGTAGAATTCAAAACAAGACCAGCCATCCTAGATAATATATATAGCTAGAAATTATTCAATGATGACACTGATCTAATTAAGTTTCTACATTGCATTGATCAATATAAAGCCAAATAAATTGACTTTAATGCATTTGTGGAGGAAATAGATAGCAAACAAACTGTGTTTGGAAAAGAGGTTTTTAGCTCAAAACTAAAAAACTTCCTAAAGGACTTGTGGTGTTGGAGAGGGTATTTGATGGGAATGACCAAGCCCTAATGAAGAAAACACCTGTGAAAAGAGAAAATATTGATGAGATCAACCATGGGACAGAGTTGGAACAAAAAAGAGTGTACATTGGAAAGAAGATAAGCCCAACAATCAGGAAAATTTTCATTTCCCTATTAAGAAAATACATGCATGTCTTGGCATGGTCTTATGAGAATCTTAAAGCATATAGAGAAGATCTATTCCAACATGAGATTCCATTAAAACCATATGCAAAACCATTCAAGCCGAAACAAAGACCCATAAACCCTACTTTGGAACCTAAAATGCATGAAGAACTCATGAAGCTTAGGGAGGGAGGTATTATCAAGCCAGTTAGGCATTCATCTTGGATCTCTAATTTGGTGCCAGTCAGAAAGGAAAATGGGGATATAAGGCTCTGTGTAGACTTCTAAAACCTGAATGTATCTTCTCTTAAGGATAATTACCTACTTCCAAATATCGAGGTTATGTTACAAAGAGTCACAAGCTATGAATTATTGTCCATGATGGATGAATTTTCAAGTTACAACTAAGTGAAGGTCAAAGAATTAGAACAATACAAGACCATTGTAACTATTCCATGGGGAACATATGTTTATGTTAGGATGTCATTTGGCCTCACAAATATTGGTGCAACATTCCAATGGGTAGTGGATGTTGCCTTTCCTGACCTAGTTAATGTGATAATGGTAGTATACCAGGATTATTTAACTACATATTCCAAGAAGGAAAAATAACATGTGGCTCATCTTGAGAAAATATTTTTCAAGGCATTAGAATATGGCATTTCCTTGAATCCCAAGAAGTGTCATTTTGCAACGATAGAAGGAAATTTACTTGGGCATATAGTCTTTAAGGAGGGAGTAAGGATTGATCTGGAAAGGGTGGAGGCCATTGAAAAGATACCTATACCCAAGATAGTTAAAGTTATCCAATCATTTTTTGGATAAATTAATTTTATAAGAAGGTTCATATCAAATTTTGTTGAGATAGTAAAGCCAATATCAAAAATGCTAAAAAGGGGTGCAAATATTGATTGGATAGCTGAGGCTATAGATGCATTCATATCCATCAAAAGAGAAATCAAGGAGGCCCCAGTGTTGAAGGCGCCTAATTTTAGTAAGTCTTTTCAAATCTTTTCATTTGTATCTTATCACACAGTTGTAGTAGTAATGCTCCAAAAGAATGATGAAGGGCATGAACAACCAATCTCCTTCTTCAATAAATCTCTCCAAAATGCAGAATTGAAATATGATATTGTGGAGAAACAAGTGTATGCATTAGTGAGAGCTGTCAAGGCATTTAGACCTTATCTTGTAGGAGAAAAAGTGATAGCTTATGTGCCTAACGCTGCAGTAAAAGATATATTCATACAAAATGAAACAACACGACATAGGTGTAGATGGATAAATAGAATCCAAGAATTTGATATTGAGTTTCAGATCACCAAGCTTGTAAGAGGACAGGGACTAGCCAAATTGATGGCTGAAACAAATATAGAAGCTACCCAAATATGCAATGTGAATGATGAAGAAAATATAGTCACTAGTATTGAGTGTACACCATGGTACACTGATGTTGTGTACTACCTTAAACATTTGAAATTTCTTGAAGGGTTTGATGACAAAAAAAAAAGGACACTCAAATTATAGGCTTCAAAGTATGTATTCATGAAGGATGACCTCTACTAGAAAAATAGACATGGTTTTTTTTTGTTGTGCCTAGATGAAAGTCAAGCAAGGCATGTTCTGAAAGAAATGCATGAAGGAGTTTATGGAGGGAATTTCTCTACAAAAACCACTGCACATAAGGTGTTAAGCTTAGGTTACTACTGGACTAAAGTTTTCAATGATGCTTATAATTATGCTAGAAGATGTGAAGCATGTCATAATTTTTCTCAGAAATTAAAGTATCAAGGAGCATTGTCTCTGAGACCTTTGCGAATTGTGGCTCTGTTTCACCAATCGGAAATTGATTTTATAGGAGATATTGCAAAAAAATCTAGTGGAGGACATATATGGATATTGGTAGCCATAGATTACTTCACAAAATGGGTAGAGGTTATACCTAATAAACAAGCAATAATTAGGGTTGTGACAAACTTCCTATTAGAGAATGTCATTACCAGATTCGGGGTCCCAACAAGAATCATAACTGATAATGGAATGTGTTTTAGGTCAAATTAATTTAAGGAATTTTTCCAATCCAATGGTATAGTGATTTCATATTCTTCACCATATCATCTACAGGAAAATGGACAAGTTGAATCCAACAACAAGAGCATCCTGAAGATCATAAAAAGGATGTTGGATAATAACAAAAAGGCTTTGGATTCTAAGTTGAGTTTAGCTTTGTGGGTAGATAGGACCACTGTGAAGAAGGCCATTAGAAAATCACCTTTTCAACTTGTGTATGGGACTTAAGCTAGAATCCCTTTGCATAATTTGTTGCCAGTATGTAATTTTATCTTGCAAGAGGATTTAGAAATTCTTGAGCCCATGGAGGAAAGGATGGAAAAATTGATGGAACTTGATGAAGCTAGGAACCAAGCTCAAATAAACAATAAATAGAATCAACTGCAAATAAAATATCTACATGAAAAAAAGGCTGAAAATAAAAAATTGAAGTGAATGAAATGGTCCTCATGTGGAATACCGAAAGTCAAGACAAAGGGAAGCATAGAAAATTTGAAGCTCTATGGCTAGGACCATCTGTCATTGTTGGTAGGGTGGAAAAGATTCATATTATCTTCAAAACATGATAGGAGAAGAATAGGAATTTCCAGTGCATGGACAATTATTGAAACATTTATTTTCTTAATATTCCATGCATAGTAGTCTAGGAGAAGGCTGAGAATTGCCAATGCATGGAAACTTCTTGAGGAACCTCATAAAATAATTATTTTCCATGCATAATAGTGTAGGAATCCATTTCACCTTCCACCACTCTTAAATTCACTTTCATCTTCATAACCATATGAATAAGGTACTTGGTCTACTACCCTAGAGGCTTGGATCCTTGCTATACCCATAGGGGTATACATCCCCAATTAGAGCCACTATTAGAACTGGAAAAATATCAAAATTTTCAATAGTCTCTACCTCACTCATCTTCCACATATCACAAAGCTTTCCCCACATTAATTTTGTGATTAGTAACATTTGTGTGACTAGATCCTTGTTCTAACATATATATGTGGCCTCTTGCATACAAATACTTCCTTGGTCACAATCGAGCAAAATTGCAAGGCAACCGATCCTTGTTTGTTTTGGAATTGGAATTTTCCTTAAAATCCCTTTGCTCTTCATTACCATTTTTCATTTCATCATCCAACTCCATTGCCACTCCGTACCAAGCTAAAATATAGCAGAGTTTCTTCTCATGTCATCAATGTTTAATATATGTTTGTGACAATATCATAGGATCCTTCATTCGAATGTTTCCTGCAATATCGGGGAGACATGATCTAAGTCACAGAGATCCAAAGACCCCAAATATAACAAGACTGCATAATCAGGAGGACAATACCTATCATCTCACTGATGAAGGTCCATTGGCATAAGTAAAATAGTTAGAGAAAAAAATTCAATTCATGTCAAGCTCAAGAGTCACACCAATGGGGATTCCATCGGTGTGAAGCACCCATACTCTTGATGATACAACTCAAGGATTGTTATTTCAGGGAGACATTTCACATTGGCTCAAGTTCCTCGGATCTCACTGAGCTTATGAGTCACATCGATGAATGAAGTTTCAAGGAGAGTCTTGTTGATCCATCTAAATGGATAAAGCGGTGGAAGAAACATATCAAAGAGACATGTATGATCAGATTGAATCCCTCAGGTCTCTCTAATGATGAAGGTCACACCAATGAGAATGATTTTGGGGCAAGTCTCACTGACCCTTCCTAGTTAATAAAGCAGTAGAGGAAACAAATCGGCAAAGCATATTATTTTCTTAGCGATGGGTCATGTCAGTCTGATGGTGATAAAGAAAGGCTTATACTCATTGGAAAGATATTGGAAGATAGTTGAAGGAACTTCTAATAAAACCAAATTGTTTTGATGTCGGTGAAACTTTTCAATTTTCTCCCTAAAGTAATAGAAGCTGAAGAATAGTTGAAAGGGCCAGTTCACAATGTCTGTAAAAGTATTGAATGGTCTTGTCGATTTAATAAAATAACTAAAGGGATATTTCCAATTGAAGAGACATTCAATTATGTCTTGGTAATCGATCATAAGTGTATAAATAAATATGGTGCAAAATGAGAAACACAACTCAACTTGAGGTTAAGAGGGTCTCACCGATGCAATCTTTTGTGTCACTCTGACACACTGATGCAATCTTTTGTGTCACTTTGACAGTTTGAATTTTGAGAAGATTGTTGCATTCAATTCTAGTGGCAAACATTAATGGCTACACGAATGAACTCCATATGAACATTCATGACCAACAAAAATTAAACCAAAAATAATTATCAAGAGTTGGAACAAGTGAGCATGAAAGGATGAAAAAAATTTGAGGAGCACAATGTGATTGAAAATTCACAAGCCCACAAAATCCTTTGTAATTAATAAATTCTAATTCAAAGAATTGAAAATGGAAGGTCTGAGTTCTGGAAAAGCCAAAGGTAGAAAGCAACAAGGTGAGGGTAGTCAGAGTGAAAAGAAAGAAACAACGAACTGAAACAAGGGATGAGCCAAAATCTATATAAAGGAATTTCAACCAAGACCTCATCGATCAATTGCCCAGGTTAGAGCCAAGGGCTAGGAGGTCCACACAACTAAGGGCTGATATAGAAAAAATTAAGGATAAATGTAAACATATAGGAGACACTTGGAATTATTTTAGGGGGTACGAGTTGTTTATGTTCCATTATCATCGAAGAAATAGGTTTGAACTAGTATGTAATCTATGGAAGTTTGATCTGGGAAAATTAGTCATCCCAAATGTATTTGTGAATGTGGAACTAGTGAAACTCTTGGCTAAGCATTGCAACCTTGGATTAAAGGCTATCTATGATTTAAAAGGAAATCCATTTATATATGTGTCCAAGACTATAATTTCAGAGGTTTTTGACCTAAGTGGCATATGTGATGAGCCAATTGTATACGAGGATTTGGAAATGGAATACTAGAGAATAGACACAACCTACAAAGGGTGGAGATTTCAATTACATAGACCCAAAAAATATGGAAACCTTGTCCCACTTGAAGATAACGATGAGCCTCCTTTTCATGTTGATTTATTTGAACCTTACTTAAAGCACACATATCTCTCAATGTGTCGGATATTGGGGACAGAGGCTTATGAATTCATGTCGATAGGACCAATGGTGATTATAGTAGATGTTCAATGCCATAATTCTAGACCATTTGATTATGCTTCTTACATTGCCAACGAGATTGACCCAAGGTTGATGGCAATCAAAAATGGATCTCCCACATTGCACTTCAAACATTATTCTATTCTTATGCATTTGATATTATATTATGGTCAGGAGATAGGGATGTGGTAGAAGAACTTAAAATTACACAATTTGATAAGAAGGGCCAACCATTTCCAATACAACTATGGACTGCTATCTAGGACAAGAGGTTCTTAAATTCTAACTATGTTCTTTTTGAGGAGTATTTTGTTAAAAAATTGTATAGATTTTTTAATCACCCCTGTGAGTATTCCTTAATTGATGAGATCAAAATATTTCTGATGCCCAAAGATTTCGGTGGACACAAAACTGTTGGATATAATTGGGGTGACTAGTGTCATTATGTCGATGCCACCATGATTAGGGTGTATGTTTTGAGGATACACCTTCTCGTCTACCAAAAACAGTACCAAATGGAATTGAATACTTGGAAATTGTTAGGTAGATGGACTACTCAAGTATTATGAATTTAATTACTTATGAGAAACAATCATTTGTGCCAAGTATATTCTTTGGGGATTTTACTGTGTTGTCGACGGAGGGGTATGATTTAATTCTAAATAAATTGTCACATTTCAATTTGAAAAAGGCTACACCACGGAAGCGATTTGATCCTGAAGGATACATCGATGCTACCAAAAAGAAAGTGAATTCAGGCAGATATGAATATATACCTTACCTAGAAGATGATATAATTAGAAATATGGAGGAATGGGAGGCTGAATTAGCCATCGATGAGTATAATAGGAAGATTGAGCAACACTTGAAAGAAATAGAAGAGGCAAAAATGTTATCTTATGGAAGTGAAGAAGCCACTAGTGAAAAGGAATGTCAAGGTCAAAATGACAAGATCTCTATGACAAGAATTGAAGAGTACCAACCTTCCAATAGAGAACAAGAAATTGATGAAAGTTTTGATGTAGATACAAGGCAGTTGGCCTATAAATCCTTTGTTTTTGATAATGAATTCATAAAATCGCCTGAATTCATATCATTCCTATACAAATGAAAAGGGAAGGCAATAAGAGACTCTGTCACAAGTATTACAACTAGCAATGAGACTCAAATGTTGAACACTTTGAAGCTAGATGTGGAAAATGAGATGAAGAACATGACCCCAGAAAGAGGAAAGGAATTTTTGGAAGAATCTAGTGTAATGATCTTTACTGGTTTGGATTTGAACTCAACTCTCATTTTTGATAGTTTTTTACATAATAATAGTGCTACTCACAAACTTAGTCTTGAATGAGACACAAAAGTATATATAGGATTGAAATATAATCCAAATGAGAGCTCTCTCATGATTTTGGCTCTATATCCTCCACACAAGAAGTATGTGATCATTGACACAAAAAAAAAATTGGACATGTGATGACACTGAAAGTGGGTGAAGTTGATCTTGTAGCTACGACTAACATTGGCATCAATGTGGCCAAGTTGAATAAAGAACAAATTCAAATGAAGAATAAAAGAAAGGGATATGTACAAAGTCAATAGTGAAAGACTGCTGAGAGAAAATGAATTTCTAAGGGATACTATATTTTTAATACAAGGGGAAAGCTCTTTGTCAAAAAGAAAGTAAGAGGAATCACAAATTACCAAGGCAAAATATGATGCACTCTTTACAGTATTACAGAAAAAGGAATACTAACTTAATGATTTGGGTGAATAATTTGTGGGGAATTCATTCCCATATTTATGCTACAGTTCAAGAGCATAAAAGGGTGATTGATGCAGGAGCATCTAGGAGTATTCAAAAATTGAGGCAGTTGACAGTGAAGTGGCAGGTTTTCTAGTGATGCAATGAAGCTTTGTATGTTGGTTACAATCGTACATTGAGGATGAGAAGTCATGTATTAAAGGGTTTGTTGTTGAGCATGTCTAGTTTATCCACTAGAAGTTTCAAAGGTGCGCATGAAGACTTGATTAAGTCATGGATGTCAAAGTTCAGATAGTTATTCAATTGTTAGAATAGTCAAAGTCCCTAAAGGAAGATGATGAGATCCTGATGACTTGATTTGTTGCGGATGTTTTTGAGGTGATTTAGGATGATTGTGGATGTTTCTAGAATGTGTTTTTGCGGTCCACATTGATCGTGGTGCTCACAATTCATGAATTTATTTTGTGAGTTCATAGTTCCCATGTTCTTGGCTGACAGGGTGTTGTAACATGTGGTGGATCTCTGAGGATTGAAATCTGAAGGTGTTGCATGTTCGAGGATCTTGATTTGGGTCCTTTCTTTGTTGTGGCCAATGTTGGTTGGTGCACAAGGTAATTTTTTTATTGTTTGTGTTCGACCTATTTGGGTCAACACATTATATTATTAAGCATTGTAATTGGGCCGACTTGTTAAGGGTTGAATGATGTATGAATGATATATATAGAAGAGAGAGGATTTGTTATGATAGGGGAAATGGGATGGATCATTAAGGTGATGGATAGTGTGAAGTATGAAGCATGGTGATGAAATATTCTGATCCAGAAGAATATAAGAGCAAAGGGAGTGTGGAGCAAGAATGGAGTCAATGACAAATCATTGCAAATTTTGTCATTATCTGAGTTAGTTGTAATCATTAGGCTGCGGCCTAGAATCTGTAAAGTCTGAGAGGCATATGTAATGTGTTTTTGTGATTATAATATAATGATCAATGAGCTTTGAAGGTTGGATTTTCCCTGTTAGGGTTTTCTCACGATAAATCTTGTGTCTAGTGTTCATGATTGTCTTTGATATTTCTGTAGATTAGTTGTTAATTTCCATTACATATCTATTATGATCATGGATTTGGTAAGTCAGGCTGCAAGGTTGGATAGTCCTTAATTGGATCCTCCTACTTGAACTGCATCAGTGAGTGATCAAATTCATGAAAAGATCCAAGAAGCACAAAAGAAAGATCCTTCTAATAGTGGAACCATCACAGTTGGTGAAGACATTATGAGGAGACACAAGGATTATTATAATGAGCTTCAATCAGATACAAAAGAGCTCATTGATGTTTCAAAGGAACGAGTGTCTACATTTTTTAAAGAGTGTGGTGAGTGGAAGGACAAAAATAGATGGATATAGGAGTGTAGGTATGTGTTGCATGGAGCCTTGGAAGTAGCCAAGAATGAGGACTCAACGATATGTGAGACATGTGAACACTTGGAGAAGATGGTGATCATGGAGATAGCTACAAGGAATGTTGAGGATGTTGATACTCATGGGAGGTAGGATTACTTGGACCATATGGAAAAATTTCATTTGTGGCTCACTAGAGCCTAATATTTTATGTTTAATTATTGCTAATTCCAAAATACTCTTATGAAGAGGCATGTATCCTTCAAAATATTGATATTTATGTTGAACCTATGATGATTGAAATGATCATCACTATAGTTTTAATTTTAGAGTAGGAATAGTAAGAAGATAGATTGCAAAATCTTGCTCATATATTCAAGAATTTTTTCATAATGCATACTATTTGAAGAGATATATAATGGATAAGAAACTTTAATTTGGTGGCTGATAACTGGTGTCTATTGTTTGTTGAATTAAGCAATTATATGGTTGTCTCCATATTGTTGTTTTTGTGCTATTTGAATATGTGTGTCCAAGTTGGTATCTTAGTTTCATTAAAATACATTTGTTGTTTTTGTGCATGATCAAGTTAATTGGTTTCTATTAAAGAATTAAAATAGTTTAGACTGATTGCAATAGCTTGGAGGTAACATTTGGATAAGTAAGAATAGTCGGGTAAATGATAAGATTGTCAAGCTGTCTCCACATTGATGTTGACTTGTTATTCAAATTAAGAATACACTTCATTTGTCAATACACGTTTTTTGTCATTGTGTGGTTCTTTTAATTGGTTCCTTCAAGGAAGGATTAAAATCCTTTTAATAAATCACAGTAACGTGATAAGATCAATTGTATCAATAAGAAGAGTCTACTAATCATACTCTTGCACTTTTTATATACAAGGTATAAACAAGTATAAGTGCTAAATAGTTAGAATTGCAACCAGTAGGTAAGTCACATATCATTCACTTCTTGACTCCATTAACCCAACATAAATAGGCACTGGTCTTACCCATTTCATTTTAGAATTCCATAAAACCATATTCAAACATTAACATTTCAAATTCAGTATTAGAAGTAGGAGTAATAAACAAGCTTTCATCTATCCCACACTATTTTCCATTGTGGATAGATCCATCAATTCAACTAAATCACACATTCCTCTAATCTACTCCATTATAAAGATCTACCCACCTAGGTCTAGCAGAGCCTAGAGTATAGGGAGTCATCAACTGAATAGGTTATCACCATTCATTGGTTCAAGAACATTGCAAATCTAATCATAGAGCCTGGCATCTTCTTAGGATTTACAACCTACATTTTTGAGATCCAATAGGAAGCAATGTTGTCCAAGCTCTAATACCAACTAAAAGGAATCCAGGTGAGCGAAAAAAAACATCCTACACCAATCTAAGTAGGGGAGAGTTACAAAAAAAAAATTTAACACCTTTTAACAATTACAAAAGAGAAACACATAGAGAATAGATGACTAAAACAACAACAATGCATAAAACAGTGACACCAAATATACATGGGGAAAACCCTTTCAGGTAAAAAACCCCACCCTCTAAAAGAATAATACTATCTTTATTATTTCAAATAATGAATACAAGATATCAGAAAATACAAGCTTCTTCAACAAGTGCTTCAACACCAACACCTATTTTCTAGAGTAATATTGACAACACTTCGTTACCTGCAACCAAACTATGCATTCTACAACTCAAGGAACTCAATAAATAGAGTGATACAAGCTTCAAGAAGTATATAGAAGGTGAGGGGAATCCAAATCCAAAAGGAACAACTTTCAACACCTTAGACATGCATTTGGACACATGTAACATATTCCCTTATGCCCCTTCCAAGTGCCAAACATGCAAATGGTCTTCTTCCAAGCTTGGACACCTAGAATATGCTAAAAAGCTATGAAAAATTCCTTACACATCTTACAACTGTCATAGAATATGCCATAGCTGACAACACTTACAACTATAAGAGAATCTATTATAACTGGCTAAAAATAGTTGTTTCTCTTACATCTTGTCATAACCCAACTTGGGTGCCAACTTTCACCCATGTATTCAAAGATGTCTTATGCCATGTCATAGAGTATGTCATATGTCATAGATTCCAAAGTGGGATGCCTATGTCCACTTGGGATGATGATGTGTCATCTAGTCCCCTCCAACGGGGATGCCACCCAGTCGGTGGGTCCCAATTTGTGACATGACACCATAGGCAATTAAATAATACAAATAAATACATTAATTACATCAAATAAATAATATTAGGACTCTAAGGTTGAGACACCTTAATCCTAACAAGAACAAGGGATACAAAGGGTAGAAATAAAAAATTGAATACTTGAGAGTGATGAATGAACAAGGATTGGAGTTTTGAGTGGTAGGATGCCTTTCACTTTTTGGGTCCATGTTAATGAGGGGATCTTTAAAAGTTTGAGAAGAAAGAAATCAAAAACTCTACAGAAAATTAAGGGGAAGAGGTGTTGGCATGGAAAAACCTAAAATATTTATGGTTAAGATAAAGTGAGATTCAAAGAGATGGTATAACAACATGAGGAAACCAAAAACCCCACTCAAAGTCAAAAAATAAATTTAACACTCACATACTTAGGATTTGGGATATTACATCACTTTTCTTTGCTTAAGAAACCTTTAGAACTATTATTAAGCTCTACCACATAAAAAAATATGGCCTACCATTCTCACCACCTGAAAAAATGTGGTATATAAATATTAGTTTTCATAACATGTAAATTGATGATAAATTTAGCTCATTAGTCTCTTGGCAAATAAAATTCATTGATATGTGATACAAAATGTACCTTTTGTTCCTTTTATAAGTTAAATAACAAAATGAATGTGGAAGGATATATAATTTAATCATTCCACCATTCCCAATGTAAAGAAAACAAGTCATCCACCTCTCAATACTACAAAGATATGAAAATATGTTGATCTCTATGTTGAGTAAGTCATTAAGTCCCACCACCTTATCACCATATTTCCATATGGTGCATTAACATTCATGTACATGTCAACCACCAAGTATATACCTTCCATGATCTCTCCGTGTGAAAACATGACCCTTTAAATACTCTTTCTACAATCTATATATGTTTACAACATTCACAAATAACTTTTCCACACACATATTAAGAAGCGCCTAAACAACCCCACCTTGCCTAATAAAAACCACTTAGCATTCAACCATTCAGCTACATGGCCATAGACCTATAGGAGAAAAATATAATCATTCATAAAACTCTAAGGTTATAACATAAAAGTCATGCATTCATTGAAATAAACCATTTTATTCTTTACCATTGTTTTCAATCTCATATAACTCTTAATAGAATGAGTGATTTAGATTTGCCAGCTAAGATATATGGTTAGGGATAAAATGCACCCAATAGAGTTGCATGCCCTTAGTAATTTTATTTCACTATCACCACTAGCATTTGAGCACATCACATCCTCATGATAAATTTACAAAGTAATGCCTTTGAGTTACATTGGTTCATTGCACTTAGCCATTATGGTACTTAGCAAACAACAATATATACATTATATTGAATCCAGTCAAATGTCCATGCACTTAGGTCTAGTCTAGTAAAAAAGAGACATATAAGTAGTTCATACCACCACACTAGATATACATAGCCAAAAGGATAAAAGATAAAGTATTTGACCATATTTGTTTCATTGCATAGAAAATACAACATAGATGACTATGTGCAATAGGTGCACACCAAAATGAAATACTAGTATTTGGTCACTATATGATAACAAAATTCATTTAAATTAAAATTGATTGCTTGCAATAGGTCAATGATCAAACACAAATAAAGTTTAGGTATAAATAAATAAATACTAATTTGCAAGGTTTGAACCAGAAAAGTAAAGAACATGCACTGGTTACCATGACTATAGACAATTAAAGCATGAATAAAACACATAGACATCCAAATTAACTAGAAAATAAAAATAATATAGAGAAGAGAGATAGAGGACCATAACACAAGACTCAGACAGAGCCCCTCATACATATACAAGGACATAATAATTTTTAAAATCAATTATTACTAAGGAACTATAAAATAACATGAAGAGCCATGAAGAAAGAAAAAATGAGTTTCATAGATTACACTATTTTATTTTTTGGGGGAGCTCTATTTTGAAATAAACATCCTATTGCTTGTAGATGATTTGTTTTCTACAATAAAATGTTGATTTTGAGATAAACTCGATTCCTAAAAATTATTTATGATGTAACAACGAAAGGTGTGATTAGTTGAAAATACTAAAATCCAAAAATATTTATTGAGAAGGATCAAAAGTAAAAGAGTGGTATAGTTAAACCCTTGTGTATATTCGGTTTACATGTAGATAAGAAAACATCATATACTTTTTCAAAATTTTAAGTAGATTTTTTTTAATAAATGATTGTATTCGTAATTTTGATCTCTTGTGAAAGAAGAATCATGTTGCCTACAAGTACATAGATAAGAAAATGTCATCCATCTATTTAAACTTTTAAGTGAAAATTCTTCAATAAATAATTGTATTTGTATTTTTGACACCCTATGGAAGAAACATCCACTTGCCTATAACTACATAGACAAGAAAATGTTATCCTCCTATTTAAATTTTAAAGTGAAAATTCTTCAGTAAATAACTGTATTCACATTTTTTACCCCTGAAAGAAGCATCCACTTACCTATAGGTACATGGATAAGATAAGGCCATGCTTGTACTCAAACTTTTAAGTGGAAATACATGAATAAGAAAAGGTCATGTATCTATTCATGTGCTTTAAGTAAAAATTCTTTAATAAATGATTGAATTGATATTTTTGACTCCTTTACACGCAACGTCCAATTGTTGCGTAAATACATGAAGAAACACAATATATCTTCTCAAACTTTTATGTGAAAATTCTTCCATAAATGATCTATTCATAGTTGTAACCCAGTTGCCTACAGGTGCATGGATAAGAAAAAGCCATGCATGTGATCAAACTCTTAGCTGATGGAGAAATTTGACACTACAATCGCATTAATAATAATTGCACGTCAAGTCAGTCGATCGAATCTTCTCTGTCTCACGTAAACATGTGGGGGCCATGACTATTACCGTAAACAGAAAAGACTGATAATAGGTACTATACGTGGAATCTTTTCCTCTACAAATTTGCGAGCACAATGTTCGAAATTTCATATTAAGATGATCCACGAAGCAAATTGTACGCTACTGTTTTGGCTACTGGTCACTATCAATAATAAGCTCAGTTAGTAATAATAATGAAGTGATAAACAACGATAAACTCAGTTAGTCTGAATAACGTTATCGACATGCTCAGCCAGTATAAATCTAAGTTCTTTTGTGCTCACTGGTCTGCATTCAAACGATTCTCAGTTAAAATTCATTGGTTGGCTTTATTTTCCAATCGGCATTACAACCAGTGATGACGATAAGTAGTCTGATTGCATGTATCGTACTGTTGATCGTTTCTTTCTGGCGTGTAAATGGCCAGCTATGTCCAACATTTTATGACACAACGTGCCCCAAGGCACTGTCGACAATCAAAGAAGCCGTAAAACATGCGGTCGCCAAGGAAAAACGGATTGGGGCATCATTGCTGCGGCTTCACTTTCATGACTGCTTTGTTAATGCAAGAATTCAAACTCTGTAAAACCATTTTTAGTTTTTGTTGATCTGGTCTCTTTCATTCGGTCTTCAATGGAAGCTCTTTTACTAATAACGAATTATGTTTACAGGGCTGTGATGGGTCGGTATTGTTGGACGACTCGCCGACATTTATTGGAGAAAAGAAAGCGGGTCCAAACGATAATTCTCTAAGAGGATTCGACGTTATCGACACCATCAAATCCAAAGTGGAGGCGCTGTGCAGTGAAGTCGTGTCCTGTGCTGACATTCTCGCCGTTGCTGCTCGTGATTCTGTAGTCGAAGTAATGTACTTATATTCTCACTATTATTTTGAGTAGAATTAATTTGTCTTTTCCTCCTTTTCTCTATAGATAGAGATATAAATTTATATTTCTCGTTTATTGTTCACTGGTAATGCGATTGCATGAAATTTTATGTAAGACGAACAAAAACTAGAAAATCTGATGTCTTTAAACGATTAAACATCTTTAATTCTTATAATAAATAGAAAAACTATAATTTTCATAAAAGTTAAAGTTAAAGTTTTCATAGATTTCATAATATAGTAGACATTTAAATAGTTTATAGTTTCAAAATTTAAGAAGATCGCCGATCTTAGCATAACTAGTACACATCTTAATGTGGATTTCACCTGACTGCAAAGTGCCTCAAAAAAAAAGAATGTCTATTCCATATTCTGAATGAACATATATATTTGGTTTATTAAATATTGTTTATGATTGGTAGTTGGGAGGGCCATCATGGACGGTGTTGTTGGGAAGGAGAGACTCGACTACTGCAAGTCAAGGGGCTGCAAACACCAGCCTTCCATCTTTTGCTTTTAACCTTACAGCACTCATCTCATCTTTCAGTGATCAGGGTCTTTCTACAAAGGATCTAGTCGCCCTTTCAGGTAATAACAAGATTTGTAAGCCAGTTTCTTACGAGATGGATAATTGTTTGAGCTGACATGGATTAATTATGAATGCTTTATTTAGGTTCTCATACAATTGGTCAAGCCCGCTGCACGTCTTTTAGAGCTCGGATCTACAACGAATCCCAGATAAATAGTTTATTTGCCACTTCTCTTAAGGCTAACTGCCCGAACGCCAGTGGCAGTGGTGACAACAATTTTGCTCCCCTAGATAGCCTCACCTCCACAGTTTTTGAAAATAACTACTACAAAAATCTGAAAAGCCAGAAGGGACTTCTCCACTCCGACCAACAATTATTTATGGGAGGATCTACAGATTCGCGGGTTAAGAAATATTCTGTTGATCAGAAAACCTTCTTCAAGGACTTTGCATCTGCCATGGTGAAGATGGGAAACATCAAGCCTCTCACTGGCACAAAAGGACAAGTTAGAAAGAATTGCAGGAAGCCCAACTAAATAATTTTATTTATTAATTTATAATTATATTAATATAATAATTTGTATGAAGGTGTGTTTTGTCTTGATTAAATTGTGTGTAATTTGTTTGCATCAATCCTATCATACTTCCTGATCCATCATCAAAATGAACAAGAACTATAGATTAGAGAATGTGATCTCAAACGTTGATACAAACAAATCAAGGGAATTTAATTGAAAACAACACTTTCATCTATATGAACTGTAGAAATCTAATATCTTTGATTTGAATAATAATTGGTGACTTTTAAAATCCATTCTTATTTAAAAATGTTTGTAAAAAAAAAAAATCCAATTAATATGAATAACAATTCATAATATAATTTCTGTTATTTTATTATTTACAAATGCAGTTCTTCCTTTATTTTCTATCTTGAAGCCCACAGTATTATTCATTATTAGGTGTTAATCATTTTAAATAAGCATTCAATGAAGCGACAAGAAATAAGAGAATTTACAAACCATGTTGAAAGTACATAGCGTAGAGCTGAAATCCATTATGGCGTTTGCTTTATGTAGTTTCACGGGTCACATCAGAAGTTGGAATCATGTTACAGAATGTCTCTTCTGTTTCCTAATAAGATCAGTCTACAACTATATCTGCGCCATAACAACAGAGCTCTGCTGTAGGGAATATGACATGACTAAACATCTACTACACAACATTGGCTAATCACTGGGTAATTTCCTTTCCTTAAAAGAATAGCCAAGCAGACAAACAAGAAAAGGTAACCTCACTTTTCGTTTGTCATAATAAGAAGAAAATAAAATATATTAATAGTTAATATTGCTTTGGTTATTAGAATGGGTGGTTAATTTCTTCCACTCGACCGTGATTTATCTTATTGACCTTTCGATGATTTAGTTGAATGATTCTAGCTTTATCGTCTTTTAAAATATATAGATATAATGGCTGGAACCACTTAAAAATGGGGTATTTAGTGTTATCTTATGGTTTAGGACATAGAGCACACTTATTTTGAAGAGATTCCACTCAAGGATAACTTTAGAGATCTCAATACAAAGGAGAAAGAGACCTTGCAATATGGTTGTCCGAGGGGCTCAATGTAAACTAATAAGGGGTTCACCACCAAGTAAGAACATGGAAAGACAAATGAAATACAAAGTATAATGTAAGATGAAATGCAAAACCCTAATATGATGCAAACTTGAACTATATGACTTAGAAATGCAAATGAACTAACACAGAAGGCTACAGAAAGGAATATGTGCACCTGGAAATCTGGAGATGACTGGATGGAGGTCTTGAATACTAGAAAATCTACTTTTAATGTTGACTAGGACTCATTCGCCAAGCCAGACGAATCAGTTTGGAATCTAGGTTTTTGTACGAGAACAGGAATGTAGCAAATGGGTATCCGAATCTGTAAAAATCTGAATTTTGACTAAAACTGGGACTCATTTGCCAGAAGTGGCGAATCAATCCAATTAGGGTTTTCTGAAGCTTTCAAATTTGAATCTTCTCCTCTCAGTTTTCTCAATCTATCTCTGCAAGTATTCGGATCCGAATCTCTGTAAATCAACCTATAGGTGTTCTCCAATGTTCTCCAAGGCTTGATGACTTTATGATAAATTTGCAAGCCATCAAGCATGGCAATGCACTAAAAATCAATCCACTACTTCATTTGGAGGAGAAAGAAGAAATTAGTTTGCACAAGCAAAGGACAATGAAAGTGTGAACTCTCTGTCAAACAATGTTGATCCAGAAGTTGGTGAGTCTCTCATGGTGAGAAGGACTTTGATCAAAGTACCTATGGAGAAAGAGCCACCTCAAAGAAAGTCTCTTTCTAGAACTACATGTAAGTGCCTAGATAAATGTTGCAAACTAGTGATTGATTCTGATAGTACATATAATTTGGTTTCAGTTGAAATGGTTGAAAATCTTAAGTTGAAAAGAATCCCTCATACCACTCCATATGAAATTTATTGGCTTAACAAAGGTCAGCAAGTATTTGTAAATGAACAAAGTTGGGTTGATTTCCACATAAGGGGATACAAGGATAAGATTTTGTGTGACATAATACAATGGATGTTTGCCATTTTCTCTTGGGGAGGCCTTGGTAGTATGATAGGAATGCCAAATATGATGGGAGGAAAAAAACTTATGCTATAGAAAAGGATGGGGTTCGTTACACTCTCACACCATTGAAAGATGAAAGCCAAAACCCACAAGTGGAGTCTAGAGTGATGTCAATGGGTACAAAGGAGTTTTTAAAGCCAATAAAAGAGGAAGAGGTAGGTAATACAATGGTGAGAAAACCTAGGAATGTTTTAATATCAACAAGGATTGAAGAGTTGCCTTGGGAAGTTCAAGAGGTATTGAAGGATCATGTGGACATAGTGGTGAATGAACTTTATGAATTTTTACTTCCAAGGAGAGATGCTAGTCACTATATGGCTTTTGTACTAGGGGTTGGTCTGTCATATACAGTAGCCCATGACATACAAATTGAAGAGTGTAATGTGTCGAAGGAAAGAGGTGGTGTCAACAAGGATGATGCACTTGTTTGGAAGGTTCAAAATGCAAGGAATTTGGATACCAAAGCCAAAAATATTATTGTGAAGGAGATTGCAGAGTTGAGCAAGCAAAGCTTGATGAAAAAGGGAAGTATAGAGCAACATAATGATCAAACTAAGTTGTAGATGGAAGATGGACAGTTAGACAAACATCCACTACAAGTGGAGCAACAAAATAGAGTTGGAAATGCCAGTGAGTGTAATTTTGAGGGTACGAAGGTTAGTTATGATTTACTTCTTTTAGAAGAGGGCAGTAACACTAATCATGAATCCATACTTGATGACGTGATGGTTAGAGACAAAGAGAGAAGACAAAGTGCTCTTGATGAGATTGCAAACTTGAGAGGTGAGAAAACTAAGGTGAAAATGAAACAAGACATTGAAGGAGATAAAAGTACTATTGAAGTGCATGCAATCTATCAAGCAAAAAGGGATTAGTTACAAGGTGGAGGTGGAAGATGCAAACAAAGGGTAGTTGTAAGCAAGGGGGTAATTGATTTGAAGGTTGCAAATTTAGTCTTTGATTTGTATCTCTTAAAAATGGACGTTGCAGGTCATGATGCAGGTTCACAAGCAGGTTCAGATGTTGAGTGGGTTAGAGGTCTTCCACCAAACCAACCTTGGGGGATGGGATGCATTTTGGACATGAAGGAGTTCAAAATGACAAGTAATCAAGTCTATTTTCAGTCTTTACTTCAATGGGAGGATCTGCCTAATGAAGGTGCTACTTGGATGTTTGTAGATGGTATTTCTAGGCATGGTTTACTATTTTAGGTCCTAACTCCAGAGGAACTTGAGGGTATGTGTAGGATCATGATGGGCCAAAAAGTGGCGATATGATGTGTATGTGTAGGGTATTTGGTTGAGGACTTTTTTTTTAATCCAAAATTGATGAAATGAAAAGGGTTTTTAAAGGAGATTCAAAGCTTTCCACCAATATAAATTATTCTTTACTTTGAATTTAATAAATAATTATTATTCATTTTCTATTTGAATTATGACTAAAGTCATGATTGATAGGCTAATTGAAAAACATCTATAGCTTTCAAACGGTATCACTTTTTTTGAATCCGAAACATGTGTCACATTCTATTCTTCACATACTATAGGATTAAAAAAATAAATTGAATTTCATGAATTTTTGACCAAGTTAAGGTAGTCAGACATACGAGTTTTTATATTTTTTAAAAGTTGTAATAAAAAATTAATAATTAATTATTTACTTGGCAAAAAATTATAAAAAAGTATGCATCACATCGGGAGATGAGTCCTCTACTTATATCTAAAATATTATACCAAAATTTTTATCATTTTATTGTGGTTAGGGTGGTAAGACAGACACATACTTCTTATTTTTTCCCTGAAATTAAGTGCTACTACATTGAAATTTTAAATTTTCACCAAATAGATTTAAAAATAAAATATAAACTTGGTAGTTTAGAAACTAAATTCAATTTTCTATAGATTCTATTCTTACATATTTTTCAAATAATATAGACAACTTAATCAATTTTTTACGTCAAGTAGCCTAACTCTGATTTTTTTGAATTTTTTTCCATTTAAGGGCCTATTTTTTCCATGATGATCCTACACATACCCTTGAGTTCTTTTCTTCTCTGGGAGTATGGTGGAGGGGCACCCATAATGCCTTCATGCCTCCAAGGGGTCACAAAAGATGATGTTTTGTTTTGTTTTGGTGTTTTTCATGTAACAAGGTCTAAGAAGACCATTTCATGTTTGTTTTAGTTAGTTTTGAGTCATTAGGGGTGAGTTAGTGTGTAGATGCAATATATTGTCAAGTTACACAAATGTTCTGAATGCAACTTTTTCATTTTGGTGTGAACCGATGGAATATGAATCGTTGTAATTTGAAAAGTTGGCTATGAACCATTGGAACATGATTGAAAATGTATAAGAATCCTTGTACCATTGAGGGAAAGGTTGGTTGAAGAAGTTTTGAAGAAAAAGAAATAGAAGGAACTCTATTTTCTGCAAATATGAACGTTTCCTTCTTGCTATCTTATGCTGTATGGATATGTACAATCCTTCCATGATCCAAAATCATTTTTAGATGGAATAAATTTGATTCTACTCTCTGTTGCACTTGGTTTCATTCATTTTCATCAATATTTGAGCAAGTTAGTGCATTCTCTTTCCAAACTGGTCTAAACTGTAGATAGGGTAACTACTGAGTATAAAATTCATAAACTCCATTCCACCAATAGAAATATTTGAAACTCATTGAAATGGATTGGGTTTCAATGTATTTTTATGTTATGATGTTGCAAGGGAAAGAGATGGAGTTTGGAATCTACAAGAATGCTTAAAGGTATGATATCTTCAGATATCAGACCAAGAAGCCCTAGTGATTTGGGGAAAATTGTTGTAAGCCATTGGAAGAATGAACTTTGATGTATGGAGAGGTTATTTGGGTTAGATGTTTCATGTTGGATAGTTTGGAATAGGAGTTGAGTTCCATTGAATCATTGAACCTATTTGTATCTAGCATACTTGCCTAATTAGGCCTATTTGCAAGCGGGACAGTCAATTCTTGCCCTTGACATTTCAAAGAAAACATACCTAAATTCTTGATATGTTCTAGAAGGCCCAAAAGGGTATCTAAATCTATTTTACAGTTTGGATATTAGGTCTATTCCAGAGGTTGTAATCAAAAGAGCCATTTTGGAGGGCTACAAGCGTTATAGAAAATTTATGGAGTGCTAAGTGGGTTGGGAGTCCAAGTTTATTGAGAGCCATTGTTGGTCTACACATATTGTTTCCACCTTGTTTGAGGTGCCTCAAGTGTTTGAGTAAAGGGATTTTGAGGCATTGATGCCTTTTTTGGGTTTTGTGTCCTTTGAGGAGCATGTTTCACTTTAGAAGAGTCTTGAGTTTGGAAGGGTCCCTACTATGATGGAGTCTAAGTTTATTTCCTTGATATGTTAAAACCATTGTGTTTACTCTTGCTCTGCATCAACAACTTTTTTCCAATCTCGCTCATTAGGAAATATGCAACCTAGACCTACAAATCACACACAAAGGAGAGGGAAATTTTTTGTTGTGTTAGTGGATAGGGGTTTGCCATGGTCAAACCCCGTTTTGGTAATCAAACGTTGAAATAGAATGAAATAGAAATGGAGAATGATGAATGAAAAAAATAAGATGTTGCAACTCACCAAACTCTAACAATAAGATCTTGCAAACATGTATAAGATGGTTCCAATGGATGTAGATCATGACTCTTCCTTGAAGATGATAGATCTTGAATTGAATGCTTGCTTGAATCATGAAACCCTACATCACAATTGTTAGCTCCAAAACAAACATGATGCATGAAGTCCTTGACACGATGATTGATACTTAAATTATGCTCTAAATCTTTTGATAATCAGACCTTGAATGCCCTTGAATGCTCTTGTAAACACTTGAATACACTTGTGAACTCAAACTTTCTATAAGGATGAATAGTTTGATTCTTGGGAGTGAAAATTAGTGAAATAAAGTTGTATTAATACTTAATTATGCAAGAATTCCTAAAATTACAACACTACAAGCTGACATTAGATCTAGGAGGATAAAATCCTACCAAAATTTGAATTAATTTTGATTTTGGCCCACATGGGACTCATTCTCCCATAGTGGTGGATGAGTCCCACTAGGCATAATGTATGGGACTAGAATTAAAAATGCTTAGAAATGTGTGAAACTAGGTCCGGGAGCCAAAAATCTAAATGGGACTCATTCGACCAAGGTGCTAAATGAGTCCCAAATCACTAAATCTGGGTCATTCAACTTGAAAATACCTAAATTATGATTGGGTAATGATTTGTGTCAAGATTATCCTAAAAATGATACATTAAATGAGGCTTGTGGAAGCAATTTAAGACCAATTAAAGCATAATAAATCCCAATTATTAATCACAGCCATAGAAAAGTGTGAAAGTGTGTTACAACACTTCACAACACTTTAGATAAGACATGATTAAGGTTAAAAAGAGGTTTATTAGGTGTAGTTAATTAATAAAACCTTAGAAAAGTGTGAAAGTGTGTTACAACACTTCACAACACTTTAGCAAGGTACAATTTTAAGCTCATTAGTTCACAAGGGCCCAAAACCTAATGTGAATGTGTAAAACATATAACAACACTAAATCAAGGCACCATTAAGCCTAGTCTACAAGGAGGGCCCAAACAAGCAAGGGAAAGTAAATTGAGTTTAAGTTGAGAAGAAAAGTATTATATGGTCATAAAAAAAATCATTATATCACATATGACTTTAAAAATGAAATAATTGTCAAAAGTTCATAAAAAATAATAATATAAACTTAAGCATCAACAACTATAGACTTAATATTGAAATGGGTTCTCTATCATTAGAGTTACACATTTTATCAAGTATTTCAATTCCATCATCCAGTAGATCTCAACTAAGAGAGTGGTCTCCTCTCTCTCCTTAGAGCCTTCTTGCAACTATGAATTTTAAACACATAAAAATAGAAAGAAATCTCTAATTAGTGATAATATGGCACAAGCTAGGTGATGAAACTTTCCTATTCATTGTGTGGGGGCACCCATGCTATTGAGACAAAAAAAAGGAGAAACAAGTAAGAAAAGAATTATAAAACACATTAAAAATTGTAGTAGCAAAGAATATTGTTTTTCAACACATTCATATTATTCTTTTATTCAATCTCAAACATTACAATTGTTTGGAAATACCATATGAGATTAAATTAATGATTATATGATTTGGTCAATGATCAAAGATCAAAGACAATAAATTAATTATAGTTACCTCATTATGTAGAGGACTTGAACAATTCAAAAGGATATTATAAACTTATCATGCAACTCCATGCAAATTACAAACTCTACGATTTAACATGAAAATTATATATTTAAGAATTCTATTTTTATCCTCATGTAAGACTGTGATTCTATCTCAATTTTCCCTTCATACAATGTAGGGGAAATTACTAAATATTATAACAATATGGTCATAAAAAAATCATTATATGATTAGATGACTTTAAAAATGAAATAATTGTCAAAAAAGTTCATAAAAAATAATAATATAAAATTAAGCATCAACAACTAAAGAATTAATATTGAAATGGGTTCTCTATCATTAGAGTTACATATTTTATCAAGTAGTCCAATTTCATCATCTAATAGCTCTCAACTAATGAGAGTGGTCTCCTCTCTCTCCTTAGAGACTTCTTGCAACTATGAATCTTAAACGCATAAAAATAGAAACTAAGATTTGATTAGTGATAATATGACAAAAGATAGGTGATGAAACTTGCCTAGTTACTGTGTGGGGGCGCCCATGTTACTGAGATGAAACAAAGGAGCAACAAGTAAGCAAAAAACATTCCATATGATAGTTAGTATATGGAGTAACAACATAAATGCAATAAATAAAATAAACGTAAAAGACTTTTATGTTCCCTCCAAAACAAGAATTTAGATTTTAAACCACAAAGATGCACTAACCATTTGTTAGTTGCAAGACCTTGCTATAGAAAACACTAGGAAAAATGCATAACCTTGGACTCCACATCATTTTCTAAACCATTTGGAATTTTTTTTCCCATATAAAGGATAAAGACTAATTGGACCATCTAGAATTCTATTTTTGAATCATAAGAAAATATAGTGAAAGCTAGTTTTATCCTTTATTTGATGTATACTTCCAAAAATGAAGTATCCACATTACACTTCATGTCCTTCTACAAAGGCTTCATAGACTGCATATTGTTCAAGTGTTGTAAAGACACAATATATTAGAACTGTAGGTTGGAATGTTCCTATATCCAAAACATTTAGATTGATATTCTAGATCTAGTTGTGGCCAAGACATCCAAGTCAAATATATATTAGAATAAAGATTTGAAAAACTTAAAAGAGCACCATACAAAACCTAGCTAGTAAACCAACTAAATAGGAAACTAACATAGGAAACCTTGACAAAAACATCAAAACCCATCATTCACAAAATTAAGAAAGGTTGTTTATACACTATCCTATTATTCAAAAAATAAGTAGGATCAATTATAGGACCAAGGAATAATTAAACATCATTTCAAGATTTAAATTAGCCTAAGAATGTCACTTTTTTGAATAATCACAAAAAATCAAGAAACATGACAATATATAAACTAAAATAGTTATTTATTGTTATCTTAGTTAAAAAAAATACAAATTTGAGTCTATTACACTAATCATGAAAAGTTCTCAAAAATAATTACTTCTCATGCTGTTCATGTTGATTTTTATATTTCATATATGTACAAATTAAATATTTTACAATGAGACTAGATTCCTTCTCCATTGTGTTATATCCCTCTTTTGGGGTGCATGGAAAAAGATAGGAGACTTAAAAGTGGCCACAACCACCTTTTGGTCCATCCAAGATTTAACATGATCAAATTATAATGTGCTCGTGTTATGGCTTGGTATTGACTGAGCCAAGTTTAGTCATTACCAAACCATAATATAAGAAAATTATAACATACTCGTATTATGAATGCCATCAAAATGTGGCATTGAGCTTATTTGAGCATAACCCCATTTATCTCCAATAGCCAAATGTGAGTGAAAAATGCTATGAATGTGTTATAAAGCCTTGATCAAGTTGCCAACATAATGCTAGCTCATGATTTTCATGAGATCAAGGATGTAGGGTTTTTAGGTTTTCAATTGTGTAAATTGAATTGAATATCAATTTTGCAATTGTTTTAGTTTAATTATTTATAATTTTAAAAAGTTGAAAATCCTTTAAACCCTAGTTCACCAATTGATGAAACCCCTACTAAAGAGTAGGGACAACCAAACCCTCAACAAAGTCCTTCATCTATTCCTCAATATCCTCCTCACACACATGAAAAAAAAGAAGGTGGAATTGAAAGAAAAAAAGGGGGAACTCCAAGCATTGGTTGATAGGTTGAAAAATATATATGTAACTAGTTCACATCTGACAACCCTTGCCACTTCATTAGAATCTATCATCTCCCATATGGATTCCATAAGTGGAAAAATAAACATGTGGTCCAATAAAAGGGATGAAAAATGATAATTTTATTTCATAAAATTGTTGTACCAAATGTAAGAGAAGAAAACATTGAAATATGATTTGTGTACATTATTTATTAATTCAAGAACTAATGCACCCATGCACGCAAGTTGCAAGAGGTTCCCTATTTATTGGTGCCAACACCAAGGAATAATTGATAATTTTTGGGAAAGGTGACACTAAATATTATTTGACCATCCTCCATGCAACAATAATGAGGTCCCACAATATTTTTTGAGGAAACTCTATTGTGAGTATTTCCTCAATAGGGTTCCAAATTAATTTCATGTTCTAATATAGTATGATCTATTATTTTTCTATTTTAGGTAATGATTATAATACTTGTGGATGCACATAAAAATGATTAATTAACTTATAGTAAAAAAAAAAAGAATGGATAGTGTAGACACCTAAGTTTGACTAATTACATTTGATCAAATTTATCCCTTTCGGCTTCTGCATCGATATTAATCAAATTATTTATCTGATTAATATTTTTCCTTTTCCCTAACATCCCTAAGGTACTTAATTCAATAAATGAAATACCTTATCATTAGCCTTTTTCCTCTCTAAATTAAATAAATGTTCTCATTTACTTAATTTAGTCATTTAACCTTTATGTATTTAAATCAATTTTAAATTCATTTGTTTTCTATCTCCTAGTCCTATCCTCCATAATCCAACCCTAATTTGGATTAATCTAATTCATCTATAATTATGGATGTGAACACCCTTAATTGGGATTAATGTCACATCCCCCATCATACCCCACTTGCCTTAATCCTCCTCTTATCACCTAATCCCTTGTTTGCATAGCTTGATCACTTAATTAGGTCCATCTAATTCCTATGCCATTTATGGCATTCCACAAGTCAACACTTTTCATTAAATGCTTCCCTTTTTGGAGAAGGCATCTCATTCCCAAGGTGAATTTTTAATTCACTTTTATTCTTTCAAAGTTTTTAAAGGAATTTTTAATTCCTTAAAAGCAACTTCACCCACATAAGGACAAGGGTCCCCTTTATGAGGAGATCTTGTCCAACCCCTAGGTACTATGAAATTACCTCCACCTCATGTCCTTTTGGCCACATCATCTGCCACATGTCAAAAGAGGAAGGCTTGCGAGTTCACAACTCACCCAAGCCCGTGATCTTATCCAAGGTGGTTTCATCTAGACCATTAATTGCTTAGAGGCCTTTTCCCCTAAAATTAGAAGATTTAGCCCTCATTTGGGCCTCAATCCATTTTTTTTATGAAACACTTGCACTTTGAACACTCAAACCTTTAAGCTCTCACACTTGCATTCTCAAAGATTCACCATTGTTGCCATTTTTTAGCTCACTTTGAATCCATTTTGTGCACCTATCAATATACCCACATTGACTATTGCAATCCTCATCTCACATACATCATTTTGCATCCATTTTTGTGCCATTGTCATCAAAGGAGTGCACACAATCGGACAATCAACAAGGCCAACCAAAGGATCAACTTGAAGGGTAATATGTTCTATTCTTATGTCTGTTCAAGTTTAACGAAGGCCTTATCCGAGGTGATGTTGTGATTTCTCTTTCCTTGAATTTTCTTTATATTTTGCACTTTAGGTTAAGTAAATTTCACTGCACACATTGCTGGCATGCCCGGTGGGACCCACGTCATAGGTTGTTTCTTTCACGTCCTCTATTGTTTACCATTTTGCAAGTTCAAATTTTAGTTACAGAGGTGAACTTTTATGAAAAGGTGAATCTGCACCCTTCACAAAGGCGAACTTGCATGAAAAGGTGAATTTGTACCCTTTTATAGAGGTGAACTTCCATGAAAAGGTGAATCTACACCCTTTGAAAAGGAAAATTTTCACCCTTTGAAGAGGCGAATCTACACAGAAGGGCGAATTTGTACCCTCTGAAAAGGCGAGACTGCATAGAAAGGCGAATCTACACCCTCTAAAGGGGAAAATTTGCATAAAAGGGTGAATCTGCACTCCAACTCGAGTGGGTCTACTCTACACAGATGTGAATCTGAGGTAAACCAAGGGCTTGTTTGTTATAGTTTCTGACATTCTTTATCTTTGATTTCGCATACTATTCCGCTAACTTGTCTTGTCGATGAGTGTGATTGGTTTCACTAACATTTGGTGCAACTATCCCTCGTTGGCCAAGACCAATGATACGAGACTACTAACGCTTCTCTGTAGGATGAACAGTTGAATAACGGTAGTTATTTGCTTGTCATTTTTCAAACTAGTTAGGCACACATAGTTTAATCAAGGGGTTAATGTACAACTGTTTATTGTGCTTGTGAGGGAGTTGTTGGTCCGTATTGTTGGGGATAAGGAGTTCGGTCTGTCATCAAGATAGGCATCTAAGACAATAGTGCCCTAGTGATTTCAATTCAAAATCACAACAAAGACACAAACAACTATGCCATAAAGTGGAAGCAGGCATGGTTGATCCCCCATTGACCATCTGAGAAAAGTAAATTATTAACAATAAAATAGATTCAACACAAGTATAGATTCAAGAACATGAATCAGACAACACTAAAGATAAAACAATGAACACACAAATATACATGGGGATAACCCTTTTGGGTAAAAAACCCCACCTCCAAAGCACTCTCAGCTCACATGTATTATTTAGTAACTAAAATGGTTACAATACAGAACTAGAGCTATGCTCTTTAGGATATTACATCTTGTTCATCTGGAGAAAGATACAGGAAACACAAAATAGAATCTTCACATGGTTACAATGTCCTCATAACATACTGTGTAGTTCCCTTCAGCTCCTCACAAATGACTGTCATAGCCAGTCTGATGGCTAGCCCAGCCACATAGCCTCTAGAGGTTCACATCTTAATAGATCCGAGAATCTAAGTGTTCACAATTGAACTGCTCGAACACACTCAACCTCTTTCTTTTATCGCTCATCATCTATATCGATCTGCACACCATAATACATATACTATGTGCCAACCTGTTCAGCCCATCCCTGCCAGCAATGGTCATCAGGATAATAAATTATCCACCTACAAGCTTTCCATTTCAAATAATGTGCACCGCTTAATCCGCAAGCATCAAGCCATGTAGCATTAAATCCAGTCTCAGACATGTCCATCAACCTTGCTATAGTAATGCAGCTCAGTCACACATCAAAAATAAAACTTCGGCCAATGGGATCACAAAGAACCCTCCATGTGTCGCCATCTCATTCATCTATCGCTGCTGACAGTTGGTCAAATGGGTCCAACTTAGTCAACCTAGTTCTGAGCTCACCCGAGATCTTATTGTGTTATTGCTGAGCCAACATGACCCAGCTGCGGTACAACAGTGAGCTCGCTCAAGCTCACCTTGTCATCTACCTCATTACCTCTGTCCCAACTGACTCACCTTGTGGTATGGCAATAAGACATCTGAGCTCGCACCCTAACTCCACCGCACTACCATTGAGCACAACTGGCCACCCCGCGGTATGGCAGAAATGGCCTACGCTGACCGCCATCTCCATTGTGCTACCGCTGACCTTTCAGAGTCTCTTTACGGTGTGGCGGTAATCGCCAGGTCAACCACTGGTGGTCTCACCATGGCCACCATGGTGAGAGGACCCACCGCCCACAATATGGTGGTAATCGTCGAGTCCATCGCTGGTTGTCTCACCGCGATGAGAGGGACCACATCCAGAGGTAAGGCGATAACCACCGAGTCCACCACTGGCGGTCTCATTGTAGACTCCACAGTGAGAGGGACCATTGCTAGCAGTAAGGCGGTAACTGCCAAGCCAGGTCGTTGGTGGCCTTCTTGTGCCACTGCGGTGAGAGAACTCACAACGTTCGGTAAGGCGATAACCACCAATGTAGGATGCAGGCGGCCTTACCGTGCCACCGTGGTGACTAAACTCACCGCGTGCAGTAAGGTGGTAACCGCCAGACAAAAACTACCAAGACCAAGCCAGACCCCTACGGTAAAGGATAGAGCATGAGGGAAAGCACCAAGTCTTCAAGGGAAAGGCTAGAAACGTTGAGGCATAATTTCATAACGATCTCCCACTTGCCGAAGACTTCTAGGATTCCTCCAAACACATGAACAAGAACCAAAACCATTCTTCCATGCTCCAACCAAGACCCCTACAACGACATAAAAAATTTCCACCATCTCAAGCAACAACTCCAAACACAGGAACACACCAAGGTAAAAAAGAACCAGTCTCAAGAACACAAACATTTGATCCTTCAAGTGGAAAAGGCACCAAAATAGCAGCAACAAATGAAGCACAACATGAACACAAAAAACCAACTAGCTAGAACAACCATAAAACTAACTACCCTCATCCAACTGATCAAACCCATGCGATTGAAAACCAGCACCCATAGCTCATGTTGAATCATCCAACCACCCATACCTCAAAGGTATGACCATCAGTGTACTCATGCCATCACACATCCAACCCATCAAACAAAAAAGTAGGCACCATGTGCTAACCATTCAAAAGAATAACATGTCTAGGTACTCCCACTGCAAGGGTACTGTCCAAATGAATGCAAACAAAGCACCATCACAAGTGATCCAGGCATACCAAGTCCACCAAACCTCTGCACAAAGAAATGTAATCATGTAGTTCCAAGGAACATCCACACTGATCAGCACCACTTGCAACCACTTGCTGCAAGAAACATTTTTCTCTCAACTATCTTCCATAGTTCTTCCGAGATCCTCCATACCTAACTGAAGAAAGAAGCAGAGGAACCTTTGTGTCATCACCCAAGTGACAACACATGACTACAAACTGTGACCAACTCGGCTCCACACAAGCATCTCACATCTAAAGTCAAAATAACATTTAGGAATAACACGACTAGATTAGAGAGAAAATTCAAGTCAAAACATGTAGCATCCTTCTACATACACTTCTAAATGCCAGCTATGTCAAGAAAGATCTTCTTCACATCCCAAGGGAAAATCCTTAACAACATCCAACAGATGTAAGCACCTCAAAGAAGATCAGACTAACCCATATAACCATCTCCTATCAATCCTCAAAATCACATAGAGATACACAATGCTATCCACCTTTCATTATGAATCCTCCGGAATCTCAAAACAACTCATGATTCATAACATGAAAGCAAACATAACACACATCTGAAAGATATAATGGGTGAATACCTTTCAAATGAACCTCACTGCCGAGTAGACCAAGAAGAAAAGAAAAAATGCTCCTCCAAGATATACAAGTCATCGTGACTTACCCAAGAGCAATTTACTTCATGGTCTCTATTGAACTCACATTCAACCAAGGTGTAGGCTACTTAGACTTTCAGCTGTAACAACAAAATTCTCAAAAGAATTCCAGCCTCACCTTATTCTCCATGCATCCATGAGCACCAACAACCTTTCATTTCATGCTAACTCCAAACTACATTGCTGCACTTATCATGAAGTCCACCAACATATGAACAAAGTACTCAAAACATAAAGAATCCCCAGACCACTGTCAAAGCTGCAAACTAGTTGAACAGGAACTTATTATGACACCATGATCTTACACATCCCCCTTAGGAGATACCATGCTTCAAGTGAACAAGCCATGGTATCAAGAGCAAAGCAACATGCCAAAACTCTAATGCACAAGCAAGACTATACCATGACATAAAGAAAACAAACTCTAAACCAAAATCACCTATCAAGCACTACTAGCACCTCAACCAAAGACTACCAAAGTCCTTCATGGCTCCAATATGTTGGACATCTTCAAATAGCAACCATGTAGATGTGAAAGAAACTCTCCTGCAACAACGAGATCTAAGAATCCCTCCAGGAGCATCTGCAACACCAAAGAAGATCATTCACCACCAAGTGATGAATCCATAGTCACTGCTAAAGCTCCCACTGGATTGTGACACCGAGCTTTTCAAGCACCATGACTGAACATCTACTGATCCGAGAATCTCCATGTACAAAATGACAACATGTCCATCGGACAACAATTCCGAACAACACCAAGATTAACAGAATCATGCATACCACCCCATCACTGTCAAAAGCTTACACAAGCCAGTGTATCCAGCTCTTTATGACATCATGATTCACATGCTACTAGTCCATAACCGACTATTCAGGTACTCAAATTTTATTCCTCCTCTTATCTCAAAACAACCATGCCAATGCACAAGTGACCACAGACAAGGTTAGCTAACAGATTTGCACCACCATAGAAGCAACCTCGTGGATAATGAAAGTCCACTTTCGAGTTGAATCATGGAAAACATGTAGGTAGAGATAGCCCACAATATTTCCCAACTCATAGATCCACTTCAGTGAAAAACCTGCAAATCTATCATCACATTGGAAACTGCAAAACTAAGATAATCAAAGAGAACAACCCATGTAGACAACATGACTCAAACACTAGATTAGCATAAGATCCGATTCACCAATAATGTCCACAAGTCAAGCACCATAGTCTAGGAAACCAACAAACACACCACAAGAATGTTGAAAGAGAAACTCATACCAACACTCCCATACAGAGAATACATCACACCTCCTCAAAACATGTCGAACTGAAACTATATCATCCAGTCACACCCCAAAAGCTAGGGTCTAGAAAATAGCTGAACAATAGCTCCACAAACCACAAGTTTTTCTTGACTGTGTAGAACCTGCAAAACCACAGTGTTTCCAAAACACACATGCACCTCCATATTCACTTCTCATCTGGACGACTCAGAAGGCTACACACAACCATCACGGTTAACCAAAATAATGAAAAGAAACATGAAAATGCATGATAGAATTTTTAGGAAAATCTACACAAAACCTCCAAAGCCAAAGACATGAATCTGAAACATTCAAGTGCAAGACATAGGTAAGAAAGGAACAACAAGTCAATTTCAGACCAGTTATAAAAAAAAATATTCATGCACAAGAATATGAGAGAGCCAGGCTATTTAGAAGTTGTAGACCACCAAGATCAACTTCATAGCCTCCATGCAATCAGAGCAACAGAGAAAGCCCCTTCAGTGCTAAGTCAAAACACCCAGCACAAGCTAAATACTCCATGGTTGAATAGAAACACAAGCAACTCCATACCACTAGGGAGTCTCTCATATAGACACAACCATAAGCACATCTCACACCCTTTGCATCAAGAACATTTGCTATGAGCCAGGAGCCTCAAACCACTTCACCACAATATGATCAACTCCAGTCATCTCCAACGTCTTTCAAACTATGTGTTGAATCTAAGAAGCACACACTACTGCTCATTGAAGGATCAATCACCAACCGATTTCTCCAGACTTCTTCAAGCTTGCCAAGTTAAGAAATCAGCATAGGAGAAAACCCGAACTTCAAGAACCAGGAGAAGACTTTGATACCACTAGTTGGTATCATCAAGCCTCGACCTCCTTCAACTAGCTCTGATACCACTTGTTAGGGATACGAGATTCAATTTTTCATCATAGACTAGCATCTAAGATAGCAGTGCCCTAGTGATTTCAATTCAAAATCACAACAAAGACACAAACAACTATGCCATAAAGTGGAAGCAAGCACAATTGATCCCCCATTGATCCTCTAAGAAAATTAAATGCTTAACAAGAAAATAGATTCAACACAAGCATAGATTCAAGAACATGAATCAGACAACATGAAAAAAAAGAAATGAACACACAAATATATGTGGGGAAAACCCTTTTGGGTAAAAATCCCATCTCTAAAGCACTCTCAGCTCACATGTATTATTCAGTAACTAAAACGATTAAAATACAAAACTAGAGCTATGCTCTTCAAGATATTACATCTTGTTCATCTAGAGAAAGATACAGGCAACACAAAATAGAATATTCACATAGTTATAATTTCCTCATGACATATTGTGTAGATTCCCTTCAGCTCCTCAAAAATGACTATCACAACCAGCCTGATGGCCAGCACAGCTACATGGCCTCCACGGGTTCACATATTAATAGATATGTGTTCACAGTTGAACCACTCGAACACACTCAGCCTCTCTTTGTTATCATTCATCATCTGTATCGATCTGCACACCAGAATACATATACTGTGTGCCACCCTGTTCAGCCCATCTTTGCCAGCAATGGTCATTGGGATAATAAATTATCCACCTCTAATATTTCCATTTCTGATAACGTGCACCACTTAATCTGCAAGCATCGAGCCGTGCAGCATTAAATCCGGTCTCAGACATGTCCGTCAACCTTGCTATAATAATGTAGCTTAGTCGCACATCAAAAATAAAAATTCAACCAATGGGATAACAAAGAACTTGCCACATGTCATCATCTCATTCGTCTATCACTGCTGATAGTCGGTCAAACCGGTCCAACTTGGTCAGTCGAGTTCTGAGCTCACCCATGATCCTACCGCGTTACTGTCAAGCCCACATGACCCAGCTGCGGTATAGCGGTGAGCTTGCTCGAGCTCACCCTACCATCTACCTCGCTACTACTGCCCCAGCTGACTCGCCTCATGGTATGGTGGTAAGCCATCTGGGCTCGCACCCTAACTCCACCACACTACTGTCGAGCTCAACTAGCCACCCCGTGGTATGGCGCTAATGGCTTGCACTGAATGTTATCTCCATTGTGCTACCGGTGACCTTCTAGAGCCTCCCTGCAGTGTGGTGGTAACTGCCAGGCCAACCACTGGTGGTCTCACCACGGCCATCGCAGTGAGAGGACCCACTGCCCGCAGTATGGCGATAACTGTCGAGTCCACCACAGACAGCATAGTGAGAGGGACCATAGCTAGCAATAAGCTGGTAATTTCTGAGCCAGGCCGTTGGCGGCCTTACTGTGCCACTGCAGTGAGAGAAATCACCATGTGTGGTAAGGCGTTAACTGTCAACGCAGGCTGCAAGCTGCCTTATCGTGCCACCGCGGTGAGTGAACTCACCGTGTGCGGTAAGTCACTAACCGCCAGACAAAAACCACCAAGTCCAAGCCAGACCACCGCGGTAAAGGCTAGAACATGAGGGAAAATGCGAAGTCTTCAAGGGAAAGGCTAGAAACATTGAGGCATAATTTCTCAACACATATCCTCTCCCCTTGCACCTCTCTAAAATATTGGGTGATGAGAAATCGTAGCTCACTCTGTTCTAGTCGAGTCCACCCAAAAGGTCCTAGTGCATCAAAACTCCCCCCTTGTGCTTTGTGCGAGCCTGGGGACCAGCCAAGACATCTCATACCTTCTTCCCTTAGTGGGACCTTCTTGATATTTCATCACTCGGGGGACAATTCCAACCACATGTTAGTGACGGGTTATACAAAGGGGGGAGAGCGAAAGTTGTACCTCAATCCAACCACGTTGTGTCTGGCAGAGCATCGAAGCTAGGGTGATACCTAGATAAGATGTGAAGAGTTGGTCTGAGTTCCTAGTACCTCACTAGGGCTCCCAACTCACACTTGTAGATGAGTCGGTGTTCATGGTTGTGCCCCACGTACTGTGTGTGTATCGGGGACTCACGAGATAGCCTTGTTTTGGCTGCAATTTAGTGTAGTGTAGGGGATGCAGATCATACCCCAAAGTTACTCACCATGTACTCCCTTGGGTTGAGACATAAATCCTCATGGTGGACTCTGACAGTCCTCGAGTGAGAGCGTGAAGGTGAATTTGTGGTGTCTGTTGATGGCCTTGTGCCATTGGACTGCTAGCTATCTTCCCTCATGAGAAAGGGTGATCTAGAGAACCACCCTAGTATCACGAAGTATTATCCCTGGGTTTTCCTCCTAAGGAGGTGAGCCTAATTGAGTTTGCAAACCCATTCTACTAATTTTAGGACTATGATGTATCGATGCTTGTGTTTGAGTCTGCCCTACCACTCGTTGGCTATTGGGTGACCCTTATTTCAGTCCTTTGTCATAGTCGGTCTGTTACAAGGGTCATTTTGCATCCCTTATTTAACCAATCCTATCTTTTTGGGTGGATCTTCTTGGAGGGGAGATTTTGCATCCCCTATTTGACCAATCCTGCTTGTTTGGGTGATTTTGTCTGCCCTGTTTGGGTGAATCTACTTGGAGGGGTGATTTTGCATCCTTTGTTTGACCAATCTTGCCTGTTTGGGCGATTCTACCTACCCTGTTTAGGTGAATCTACTCGGAGGGGTGATTTTGCATCATCTATTTGACCAATCCTACTTGTTTGGGTGGTTTTGTCTGCCCTATTTGGGTGAATCTACTTGGAGGGGTGATTTTGCATCCTCTATTTGACCAATTCTCCCTAAAGGGGTGATTCTTCTTGGAGGGGCAATTTTTTATTTTATGGTTGACCAATTTTACCTAAAGGGGTGATCCTACTTGGAGGGGCGATTCTACCTTTTACAATTGACCAATTTTGCCTAAAGGGGTGATTTTACTAAAAGGGGCGATTCTGCTAAGAGGGACGATTTTGCTTAGTTTGATTGGAGGAACTTGCTCAGTTAGGCAATTTTGGGGGCTGCAATAGGTTGACGCCATTCTCTACTATTTTGAGTAAATCTAAGTTTGTTTCGTGCACCACTTCTATTCAGGCTTGATCTAATATTTTGGACGAACATACCATCAGCATTTTCCTTTTCGTTATCATCATTCTCATCCAAATACACTTCTAAAGATCATCGTTCCACCAATTCAATCATCCAATATCATCCTTTGACCATATAACCACCATCAGTTTGTCAATCTGAATCTCCTAAACTTCATTGTGGAAGTCTTATCCAGGTTGGTTTAGGTACCTAATCCTGATCATCATTATACATAATTTCTTAAGGTCTCATCCATTCTAAGTTAGTAAATTATCTTTGACCCAATCAATCTACTCTATCTTGAGCTAGATTTGGTGTTGTAATTTGTGCCTTTATCTGACCAGTTGGCCTCCTACGTCATCTAATCAAGATTTTAGAACTTGAGTTTGGGCTCGATTTTGGTGACCCATTCTAATCCAAATTGAATCAATCAATCACTTATCAATCCAATCCTATCAACCTAATCATCCTATCCAATCCAATCAATTTTGTCATCTCATCCATCAGTCCTATCTGATTTCATCCAACCTACGTCCTTCATTTTTCACCTAATCAAATCAACTAATCATTCATATAATCCAGTCAATCAATCCCTTGTTCATCACCAAGACTTGCTTTGTACTTACATGCCCATTACCACTTGGTCGCAGGTGAAAAATATCATGGACGATCAATAGACTTAAGGTGCTCAGTCGCATAACCCTCAAGATCCCAATAACAAGACTCAAGATCCTAATGGAGGCTCATCACACTCTAACAATGAGACCCAAAACACATCGACTCCAATTGATGAAATCATGGTGAATCAACCCAAAGTCATGGTGGAAGAACACCTTAACAATCCTATCAATCTTCAAATGACTGATCGTCTTCTCACTAAACATGGAGACAAGATCCTTGCTGCCTTGCTAGAAAAATGCATTAAAACACTGTTAGGATTTGATTTATCAAAATACATCGATATACCATCTTTGGTGCTTCCTGCGCCTCATGACCCATATACTTTGCACAACCTTCCAAAAATTGGTACCAAAAGGTCCACCCATTGACAATTGGTACCAACCACGATTTGGCAATGCAGTAGTTTATCCTGAGCTGCAACCCTAGGCTCCAATCATGGTTGCAGGATCACCACCAAATCCAAATGACCCCTTTCCTTCGGTATGCCTCTGAATCTTCCTCAACCACCACCTCAAAGTTGAGTCCCATTGTCAATCCCATCTATCTAGATTCCCAATAATCCTAGGGACAATCCCTTTGCCCAACTACCATCACCACCTGGATGGACGCCTCCCTGAGTCAAACTCTTCAACCTCCCCCACAAAGTGGGGCTCTTTCTTCACATCCACTACAAGGTAATCCTTAACAAGGGCCATGACCAACACTCCAACATACCCCAATCCAGCCATAGCTAATCCAACAATAACCCCCTCAAAAAAATATCCGCATATCGACACAACCACAATAGCTGCCTTCTCAACCATCGCAAGGTAACCCATTGTGACCACCTCATCAGTCCTCAGGATCTATAATCCAACAAATACTTTAGAAAAAATTTCCCATCAATCATCCTCGAACCACTCCCCAACCTCAAATCATCCAGTAGTCTCAAAACCCCACTTGTCCAACTCATCACCAACCTTCATCATAATTTTAGTGTAGCCTCGAAAATCCCATCATTCTATTCCTAGCCATGTGCTGCAATATCTTCACCATCCCCAAAGCACATTCTACCTGCAACATCCTATCACCTATTACATGCCACAACAAGTCATTTCCCATCAGAGGCCTACTATGCAACAACCTTTGCATGTGGCTCAACAATATGCTACCCATAATTACTAAACCAATCCATATTACATGTTACAGCAATATCAAACACCACCATCACACCAATCAACTACTACCATGCCATACTACCAAATGCCACCATCATATCAACAAGGGGTTCCCTCACCTTACCATCAAAATTAGTCGTCCTACCAGCAACCTTACACAAATCCATCAGTGCAACCTGTATATGCCAATCCATATCAAGCGAATGCATCATTTACAGCTCTACCATCTTCTGACCAAACCGCTCCCATCCCATCCACATATTATCAAAAATATGATCCCTACACTCAATCCAATCCATCTTCATCAACGCCTATCAACAATGAGCTGGAAGAAGTAAAATCCACTTTGAAAGACTTGCAAGTAGGTAACTCTAAAAGGTCTCTCAAATTTGAAGACATTTTCCCTTATCCATTCGACCCATTGATTTCGCTCATTCCTTTCCCCAAGCATTTCAAAATACCCAAGTTTCACAAATACAAAGGACTGACAGATCCTAAGAATCATCTTCAACAATTCTATTCGCATTGCCAGGAAGTCATTCATAATGATAACTACCTCTTGCGATTATTCCCCAAGAGTCTAATGGGGCCAACTCATGATTGTATTATGGGTCTTCAAAAGGGATTTATCACTTCCTTCATTGATCTTTCAGAAAAAATTGTCTCTCACTTCTCCTTCAACTTGGAGAAGGACATTGATACCTTAGAATTTTTGAGAGAAGTACAACAAGAGGGTGAAACCTTTGCTAATTACCTCTAGAGATGGCATGCCTTGGCTAGTTGAATGAAATCCCCACTCAGTGAAAAGGACCTTGTAACCCTGTTTGTGTCTAATGCTCATCCTGAAATGAGACATAATCTTAACCTTCACTACATCTCAACCTTTTCAGAGGTCATTGAGAAAGGTCCAATCATTGAGAGATCCCTTATCGCTAAGGGGCAAGTTCAAATTTATAACCTGGATAAAGAGAAATATTTTGGAGACAAATTCTGCTACTGTAACAAGAATAAGAATGCAGTCAATGATGGTGTCATGAATACCAAGCATGTTTAGGTAGCCAATACCTCCCAACAAACTCGACATTCTCCACAACAACCATCACTGAATCCCATATTTGTGCCATAAGCCACATCTCGTCCTCTGCAACAATCTAATCAAAATAATCAAAATAATCAAGGCACTAATCTGGGAAATAACAAATTTTCTTTCACCACCTTGGGAGACCCCTTTAGTGTTGTGTTTAATAGGCAATTGTAGGAAAATTATCCAATCACATACCTCGTAACTAATCCTTTTGACCCATTCGCCCTTAAACCAACATGGTACAAAGAGAATGAGTATTACAAATTCCATAAGATCAAAGGTCACTACCTAAAAAAGTGTAATGGGCTTAAGAAATATGTCCAAGATATTATAGATCATGGGGACATAAAAGTTGATACCAATCCGAAATCTTCATCCAATGGTCAACTACAAATATATCAGAATGCCTTCCCTAGTCATAGTCAAGTGGTCAGCATGTCTAATGCCAATCCTACAACCAATACCACCAATGATCAAAACAATCATTCCAACAATATTAGCTACAAAAATGTACCCTATAACTATGATGGCTTGGTTATGTGCATTACCCAAGTGGAGCCTAGTGTCTCCATTATTCATGTCAAAGGTAAGGATCCTCAGTGTGATGTCACCACTCACCATACCCACATTTTGGTTCTTATTCCTTCCAAGTTGACCCAACCAGCTTCCGTAAGTTCACAATATAACATTCTTGACCACCTAGGAAAGACACCGACCCAAATATCCATCTTGTATTTACTCAATTCTTCTCTTGTGCATCAGTAAATTCTCACTAAGGCCTTACAGGATACCCAGGTACCAACTGATATAGACCCCACTCAATTTCAAGCTTTAGTGGGGCACCTGTCATCCTCTTATCAATTGGGTTTTAGTCAAAATGAAATGCTCGCCACCAACCTAGATCATAATTGTCCACTCCATATAGAGGTTCTCGTTTCTCACCATAAGGTAAAAAGGTTCTTGATATATAATGGTTCTGCCCTCAGTTTGTGTACATTGAAATTCATAAAATAGGTTGGATATGCCTCAATTGGCTTAAACAATCAAGTCAATACTGTAAAGGAATATGATAATGCAAAAAGGAATTCTGAAGGTACCATTTTTCTTCCCATACAAGTTGGTCCTATAGTGCAATACACCATGTGTCATGTTCTAGATCTTGACCTTCCATATAATCTTCTCCTTGGCCACCCATGGATTCATTCCATGCAAGTCATTTCATCTACCTACCATCAATGTATGAAGTTTCCTTTTCAAGGAAAGGAAGTGACCATACCCATTGATCCTCAACTGTTTGAATATTGTCATGCTTTGGAAGCTTCTTTCCCCCACTCTCACTACTATCCTAGATTCAAAATGGGGGCACCTCAGATGTCACCATATAATCCATCTCCACATCCTTCAACCAACACCACATCCACTACATCTACCACCTTTGATCCCACCATCACCAAGGTCAAGATTTTTGATAAATTTTGTGGAGAGTATGAAATGAAAATGATGCTCAATATGGCTACAATGCCTCCCTCTCCCTTCTCATTTGGTCAGCCGTCTCAGTCATCACTAAATGTAGAAGAAAAGACACTCACACTTAGCTCTAAAAATATGGGCTCAACAAATTTCAAAGATTTGGCAACTCTTGAAGATCAATTGGAAGATGATGTCAGCAAATGGGTTTATAGACAAGAACTTGAACCGCCACATCCTCTCATGGAGTACTTTTAGGAAGCTTATCCCCGCACCTCTAAGTTTTCTGAAAAGTGCAACTATCAAGGTGGGGGTCTGGGAATAGAAGAACAGGGAAAATGATAACATGTTGAAGCATCTATAAGACCAAGGAATATAGGCTTAGGTTATGACCATAAATGAAAGGTTCCTATAGCATCAACTAGTGCATCTAACGTCACTGAGGGAAACAGTCTTCTTGAAGACATACTTGAAGAGGAATCCATCATACTCGTGTATGATGATGTGGATCTCTCCATTTTTGACTATCTATCTATCTGCACTATTGACCTCCCCCTTTTCTACCTCAACCTCATTGATTGGGACTTACGAGGTAGCACTACACCCGTCGACACCTCTACTTTAGTTGATACTTATGTTCACCTTATGGGATTGGGGGAAGATGAATCCCCTAACCGAAAAAGTAAAAAGAAACACAATAAAAAAGAGTCACCTAGTGAAAACCTCTCAGAGGAACTTCTTGACTTGGAAAAAGTAAAAATAAAGGGTGTATCTAACAATGAAAACCTCGACGAGGCACTAGAAGATGAGGACGTTCATCTTCCCTTTATGTTTGATCTTCTATTCTCATTGAAGAGACACAAGAGGTAAATTTGGGAATAGAAGAAAATCCAAGGATCACCTATGTGGTAAAATCTTTATTAGAAGAAGAACACTCCACTATTGTCCAACTTCTCAAGGAAGGCATCATTAGCTTTGCATGGGCCTATTCAGATATGCTAGGCTTATATATCGCTCTAGTGGTACATAATTTAGACGATCGCCCAAAGGCCAAGCTTGTCAAACAAAATTTACACAAAATGCAACCTCAAGTGGCCCTACTAGTCAAAAAAGAGTTGGAGAAACTGCTAGAAGTTGGGTTCATTCGACCCATTGATTATTTAGATTGGATATCTAACATTGTACCTATCGCCAAACCAAATGGGAACATCAAGATTTGCACAGACTTCCACAATCCCAACAAGGCTTGCCCCAAGGATGACTTTCCTTTACCAAATATTGGCATGTTGGTCGATCTCATGATAGGGCATGAAATGCTATCCCTCATGGATGGTTTCTCAGGCTACAATTAGATCAAGATTGCCCCTGAAGATCAACTCAAAACAACCTTTACCACACCTTGGGGCACTTTCTTCTATAACATGATGCCCTTTGGTCTCAAAAATGTGGGGTGACATGTCAACGTTCCATGAACGTTATCTTCCAAGACCTTATTCACATTATAATGGAAGATTATGTTGATGACCTATTGCAAAAAATCAAGAATGAGAGCAGAACATCCTACTGTCCTGAGAAAGATCTTTGAATGGCCAGAACATTATAAACCGCGCTTAAATCCTAAGAAATGTGTCTTTGGAATCACATCAGGAAAACTACTAGGGTTCATTGTATCTAGAAGGGGCATAGAAGTAGACCCGGCCAAAGTTAAATCCATCATGGAAATTTCTCTGCCACATAATTTGAAACAATTCATAAGTCTTTAAGGAAAGTTGCAATCCATTAGGTGATTTATAGCTCAATTGGAAAACAAGTGCCAGTCATTTTCTCACTTTTTATGAAAATATACCATATTCAAGTGGGACTCCAAGTGTCAGTCTGGTTTTGTCAATATTAAAGAATATTTGGCCCATCCTCTTATTCTCATGCCACCAATCCCTGACAAACCTCTCCTATTGTACATTTCAGCCACTTAGTAGCACTGGGGGCATTGTTAGCTCAGCATGATGAATCATCAAAAGAGTTTTCTATTTATTATATCAGTCGAACATTAGTAGGCTATGAGATTAATTATTTTCCAATGGAAAAATCATGCTTAGTTGTTATATTTTGTTCAAAAAAATTGTGCCATTACATGGTCAATCATCTAGTGAAATTCATATCAAAGGTTGACCCACTTAAGTATTTGTTATCTAGAACGTCTTTAACTAGTTGTATGGCTAAGTGGATCATAATTCTGAGTGAATTTGACATTGAGTATGTGGATAGTAAAGCCATAAAAGGGAAAATAATAGCAGATCAGTTGGTAGATGCTCCTTTGGAGGATGCCTATCCTTTGATTACAAAGTTTCCTGATGAAGAGGTCCTCACCATCATAGAGACATCCACGTGGATGCTTTATTTTGATGGCTCATACACACACAATGAGTTTGGGGAAAGTATCCTATTTATCACAACACAAGGTGACTACATTCCAAAAACTTTCAAGTTGGCATTTCCATGCACAAATAATATAGTACAGTATGAAGCTCTTACCATAGGTCTCATGATTGTCGTCCAATGTAATATCACTCAGTTGCGAGTTTTCGGTGATTCCCAACTGGTCATCAAACAGTTCAATGATGAATTTCAAACTAAGGATGACAAGTTGTTTCTATACAAGCACATGGTAGATGATTTTAAGAAGTAGTTTACCTTCATCCGATTTGAATAGATCCCAAGACTCTAGAATAAGGCAGCGGATACTATGGCTACTATTGGTTCTTTGATTGAAATGCCAAAGGATCACACAGATTGTCAATTCTTAGTTGAACAAATCTTAATCCCCAACATATGATATCCTTGAAGGTGAAATGGTGTGTGATGTTGTAGGTCCTCAATCGTCCTGGTATCATGACATCTATACTTACCTCCATGACAACATCCTACCTTCCAACCTTATATGCAATCAACATAAATCCTTTATCCAACACGCCTCCCATTATATCATAATGGGAGATACTCTTTATCTTCATGGGTATGATGGAACCCTTCTTAGATGTCTGAACGAGACTAAATCTCGCACTATGTTGGTAGAGGTACATAGTGGCATCTGCGGGGCCCATTCTAATGGCATGGCCTTAGATAAAAGGATTCTTAGAGTAGGCTACTATTGTCCAACCATGGAAAATGATTCTTGTGAGTTCATTAAGAGGTGCTTTCCTTTCCAGCAACATGCGGATTTGATTCATGCTCCAACATAAGAGCTACAGCCAATCATCACACCATGGCCCTTTTCACATTGTGGTTTTGATTTAATTGGAAATATTTACCCACCATTATTTAATGGCCACACTTTCATTATCACCACCACTGAATACTTTACTAAGTGGGTGGAACCAATACCACTCACCCAAATTATAGGTGTTTAGATATCTAAGTTCATCCTCTACCATATCCTCTGTTGGTATGGAATCCCCTCCACCATCATTATTGATAATGTAAATCCATTCAAGAAAAAGTGTGTGAAATTCGTCTATGAGACATATCATATCCAACATCATTGGTCTACTCCATATTACCCTCAAGGCAATAGTCAAGCAGAAGCAATCGATAAAACCTTAATCAAAATCCTCAAAAAGATGGTTAATAACATTGATCGTGATTGGCATCTCCATCTCCATCCTACCCTTTGGGCTTACCGTACTTGCATCCATACCCCCACTGTCACCACACCATATTCCCTTGTCTATGGCACTGAAGCCATCTTTCCCATTGAAGTTGAAATCCCATCACTTCACATATCATTGAATAATCTCATAACTAATGAAGCTACATGGGTTGTGTGGCTCGCTCAGTTATAACTCCTAGATGAGAAATGCATGAAAGCTTATAACCATTTGCAATATTATCAGCATTTCCTCAAAAGAAGCTTCAACAAGAAGGTTCGCCCATGCCAATTCAATGTAGGTGACCTAGTCCTCAAGGAGAATCAACACAATCAACAAGAGCGAGATAAGAAAGGAAAGTTTGAGGCAAATTGGCTTGGTCCTTATGTCATCACAGCTAAGTACAGTTCGGGTGCATATAGGCTTGCTAAATCCTAAAGGTAAGCCCTTGGAAGAGCCCATTAACATTATGATTCTGAAATGGTTTTATGCCTAAGTCAGCTGGGTTGTCCTATCCTGCAAAAATACAAAAAAAGTAAAAAATTATTTAAAAAAGACAAAAAAAAATCAAAAATTGAAAAATTTGAAAAAATCCAAAAATAGTAAAGAGAAATAATGCATCCTATGGTGAAAACCACTCTTCGTGGTGCATTGGACATGTAAATTTGGTGAAAACTTGGTAAACAGGCATCATTTGTAGAGGGCTTAATCATTATCTACTATGTGTCCTAATTGCCTTATTCTTACATCCATCTGATTTTAGTCTGTCATCCCTTCGATCTGTCTCACCCCACCACCCTATCACCACCCCTTGCATGGTATTGTTGTAATTGAGCATTGGAAAATTTATCATGGCTATCCACACTCCTAATCTTATTACCCTTAATCTAATCTTGTCCTCATCTATGCGCCTCATCCTATTACTGGTCTTGTGTCATCATCTTGGTCCATCCATCATGTCACTTACCATCATTTAATGTCTCATCCTTAGTATTTTTCCAAACTACATGGCCCTTGTGCTTTCACATAGGAAAGGTCAATCCTTTGATCCGCCCCTTAGGACTTTGTCCATCCATCTCGGTCCTCATCATGGTTCCCATTTGTCCTCTTTCTACTTTTCTCCATGGTCTTTTGTCAAACTATGAGGGCTCTATGATTTCACATAGGCAAGGTTGATCTTTGATCAACCCTCAAGCCCCTAGGTCTTTAGGGTGTGTTAGTCTCATATCCCCTAGGTCTTTAGGGTATGTTAGTCTCATGTCCCCTAGGTCTTTAGGTTGTTTCTATCTTACCTCTTGTAATTTTGCCATGTCATCGAGTACATCCCTATCTTAGCTAGTGCTTCCAAAATGAAGGTCACTAGTATCACGAGATCCAATCAGTTTCGAATATCTTGCGTCATGATGATAATCTATCTTAGCCTCCATCTTTGGTCTCAACAGGATGCATCCTTCCTAGCATACCATGTCAATCCCATCCATCCTTTTATCCTGTGGCAAAGGACGTTTGAAATTTTATTGTGATCTTTTGATTCTTTCAACATTTTTGTTTATCATTTGAGCTTCCTATCTTACCTCGTCTTGGTCGCCTTGATTCATCATATCATGGTGTTCTTTGATGGGTAAACATAGGAGTGTATCTTGATCTTTTTGTTTATTTTTTCTTTTGGGTTGTCCAATGTAGTACCCACCAGGATCCTTGAGGTCTCGTGTTATGCTGGGGCATCCTTTCTACTTGTGGTTATCCTAATACCTAGCCCGACCAAAGTCCTGGTGGCTTTGGGGTGTTAGGATAGACTTCTCTTTTGCTATGTTTGTCTTACGCATTAGACATTTTCCCACCTTAGTTCCTTATACTTGTTCATCTTGTGTCTACTTCTATAGCAAAAATCAGTGCTCCTAAATTGGAAAATGGCATCACGATTGCATTTTTACACATCATTCCATTGCATTGCCTTTATTCCCCCTCATTTTTTTAACCCATGACTAGTGATTTTAGTTTTGCAAACACTCACTCCCCCTTTCCGTTTCTTCTGAGGATTTGTATGGTTTTGACAAGTGTAGTCACACATCTCATACACCCATACATAGCCTAGATCCATTCCTAGGCATGCCCTTGTTTACATTCGTATTCATGCTCATTTATTTAGGACATCTATCTAGATCGTTATCATATTCATTTCATTTTCTTAAGTTGTCCAAGATTGGCATAGATTTGTTATTCTAAGCATCTTAAATTAGATTCATTTCATCACATAACTAGTCCATCTCATTACATGCATTGTATTATGCACATCCATCATACCTTTTCATTTATCACATCTTATTACATTTTCATTTCATAATCACATAACAACAAAAACATTCATGCTACATATCATAGGATTATAATAAAATTTTCATGCATCGCCACTTTCATCATATACCATTAGTCCATCAACATATTACACATCACATCCTGCATCACAACATGTTAGGCATCATACATGTCACATAAATCTTGATAAACACATACATATATCATCATTATCCATCACATCTCATAATAAATCATATCCATGTAGACATCCACATAAGTATCCATAATCTCATAAATGCATCACATAAATAGGGGCATCACATCATACATAAATACCAAAATATCCAAATCCATAAACATGTCCATAACAATGTCCATCATAGTAAAGCATACATTTCCATCATAGGTCATCAAATAAAATATAAGTACAAAGTGCTCCTTAAAAATGGGAATTACATCAATAAGTCGGATCCTCCCTGTCTACTCTGCCCTATAGAACCCGTGGCCTTTGTCATTGTCTCTCCCTAGTCCATCTTGCACCTATCAAACATCGAGATCATGTCCCTCTTGTCCTCTAAATCCCCCTCCAAACCCTGAGTTGCCTACCTCAGACCTCATCGGTGAATCTAGCACTGTTGTCCTCCATGGGGGAGTCTCTCTATAGTTGCTAAAGCCCCATGTGTGTGTCCCTATTGTCCTGGATGGTGTTGAAATCTGTGGCACTACCTGAACAAAATTTTGTATATATTGGGATGGATCTGGAACTACCATGTAATATGCTATCATATAATATTTTCCCTCCCTCATAAACTCCTAACTCTCTATCGCCTATGCTTGAGAAGTGTCCCACTTTTCCCTATACCTCTCCCATAATCTGATCAAGAATCTTCTCTCCTACTCCCATTCCTCCTATGAAATCAATAGCTGGTCTACTTGTCCCTAGGTCTATTTCCTCTCCTCTGCCAACCTGTCCCTCTCCTCTTGTAGCCGTCCTATTTCCTCATCCATTTATCTCATCTCTACCCCCACAATGTCTCCCCCATCCTGTGGTTGACCTATCTGATTTGTTCATATCAAGAATTCACCTGGGGCCCCTCTCTTTTCCCCATCCACCCTCTCAAGGGGGCATACCTTTCCATTCACATACATTTCTCCGTCCTATCCATTCCTCTGCAACATTGGGGCATGTTCTAGAATTCTCTTCCACTTTGCATTTCCCACCACCCTTCCTACACTGGGGCATCACCTTTCTAAGTCTATTCATCTATTGAGTCAACTATATTTTATTTTCTTCGAAACACTATTATTATAAAAGTATTTTGAAGAGGGGCGAAATGTAGACACCTAAGTTTGACCAATTACATTTCGTCAAATTTATCCCTTTCGGCTTCTCCATCGATAGTAATCAAATTATTTATCTAATTAATATTTCCCCTTTTCCCTAACATCCCTAAGGTACTTAATTTAATAAATTAAATACCTTATCATTATCCTTTTTCCTCTCTAAATTAAATAAATGTTCTCATTTACTTAATTTAGTCATTTAACCTTTATGTATTTAAATCAATTTTAAATTCATTTGTTTTATATCTCTTAGTCCTATCCTCCATAATCCATCCCTAATTTGGATTAATCTAATTCATCTATAATTATGGATGTGCACACCCTTAATTGGGATTAATTTCACATCCCCCATCGTACCCCACTTGCCTTAATCCTCCTCTTATCACCTAATCCCTGGTTTGCATAGCTTAATCACTTAATTAGGTCCATCTAATTCCTATGCCATTTATACCATTCCACAAGTCAACAATTTCCATTAAATGCTTCCCTTTTTGGAGAAGGCATCCCATTCCCAAGGTGAATTTTTAATTCACTTTTATTCTTTCAAAGTTTTTAAAGGAATTTTTAATTCCTTAAAAGTGACTTGACCCACATAAGGACAAGGGTCCCCTTTATGAGGAGATCTTCTCCAATCCTTAGGTACTATGAAATTACCTCCACCTCATGTCCTTTTGGCCACATCATCTGCCACATATCAAAAGAGGAAGGTTTGTGAGTTTACAACTCACCCAAGCCCTTGATCTTATCCAAGGTGGCTTCATCTAGACCCTTCATTGCTTAGAGGCCTTTTCCCCTAAAATTAGAAGATTTGGCCCTCATTTGGGCATCAATCCATTTTTTTTGATGAAACACTTACACTTTGAACACTCAAGCCTTCAATCTCTCACACTTGCATTCTCAAACATTCACCATTGTTGCCATCTTTGAGCTCACTTTGCATCCATTTTGTGCACCTATCGATATACCCACATTGACTATTGAAATCCTCATCTCACAAACATCATTTTGCATCCAAATTTGTGCCATGTCATCGAAGGAGCGCACACAATTGGACAATCAATAGGGCCAACCAAAGGATCAACTTGGGAAAGGTAATATTGGTCCATTCTTATGTCTGTTCAAGTTTAACGAAGGCCTTTTCCAAGGTGGTGTGATTTCTCTTTCCTTGCATTTTCTTTATACTTTGCACTTTAGGTTAAGTAAATTGCACCGCACACAGATAGAAACTCATTGTCATGATCACATGGATCACTATCTCATGAAAACTATCCCTTCATGCACCTTATTATCCCATGACCATGATAATAGAACACATAAATATAAGCTCTCAATATACCATAAATACTATTACATAACACATATGCATCATGCGAGAATGCATGTACAAAAGAAAACTAATTCAAAATTTCAACATGCAACTCACTAGCATATGTATTAGTCAACATAACATCATAAATATTGAATCAAAATCTATTCACTCAATGCAAGCTCACATGCATACTATAGTAGGTACTTCAAGATCAAATTTGAAAATTTCAAACTCATATAGCTCACAAGTGCATATTTGGTTGTAAAATCTATCCTAATGTGAATATCCGTCAACCATGCAATCTAAAATGGCTACCCAATACTAGTATTAATTTTCACTTAAATAGGGTAGAACCTTATTTATGTAGAAGTTTTCAAAACCAACTTTAGAGTCCAAGAACACCTACATCCAAATGGGTACATGTCACAGGGAAGAGAATGGAGAAAAAAACAAACAAGGGTTTGAAGCTTTGAAAATATTGAGATTATATTATCAGAACAATAGAATTCAAAATATGCAATGGATCAATCCTTAAGAAAGGAGATCATGCAAAACCTAAAAGTAACCCTAATAGGAAGACATTTAATAATTAATATAATTATTAAATATCACATTATGCAAACTAAAGTGAAATCTTAAGAGAGGAATAAAGGTAACTTAATTAACATAATTAAGTTAAAACCTTTACTCTAACACCCACCCTTAAGATAAGCAAGAGTGCAGCTACAAAAAAGTGCAAGAAAGAAAAATTAACTAAAATGCATGAAAGTAAACATGGGTCTCGTCAACTAGGCCTAATCAGGTACCCATTTACAAAAGAAATGCAAACTAAAGGAAACGGGGTAAAGGAGAAAACCTAGTGGGAACAAAAATCCTCTTGAAAATAGAATGCAAAGAAGGAATTAAATGCACTAATGAAAGAAGGATAGGAGGTGGATTACATGATACCCCCAATAGACAACTTCTATGATATAAGTACATGCACAATGGTCTCCATAGGAGAGATAGAAAAAGAGAAGAAGGCCCCCCACAATGAAGAAAATCTTGTCACAATGGTAGATGCCTCATGTAGAATCCAAACAGAGATTTTAAAGCATCAAATGATATTCCTCCCCTTGGGAAGAAACAGATCCAAAGGATGATGATGAATAAACCCTGTGAAGAGTGATGAACCAATCTGTCTCAACATCTGTGCCATGATAGGATGCTGAAGAATTTCTTTGTCTGAACTTAAACAAATGATTTCAAATCCAAACTGATGTGGAGAATCTTGAAATGCAACCTCTGAATGCACTAATAATGGTGGACGTACAATGATAACCTGATTGTCAAGGTAGAGCAGATGAATGTCCTCATAAGAATCCTTCAAATCTCCAATATAGGACTCAACAAACAAGAAAGATATATCTACAACATAAGAGTCCAAAGTAGCTATGTCTAGAAGATGTATGATTCCCTGTTGCACTGAATGAGGAACAATAGGATATGTTGATGAAGTCTCAATCTAAAGAGTAGGAACTGTGAGACAAGCCTCTAATCCATCAGAACATGTAAGGGTGTCTAAATAATCAAGATCCTCTAAAGTATCATGATCAAAGGGTGTATTCTCTCTCCAAACAATGGGTAAGAGACAATTTGAAGCAAGATCCTCTAGGAATGGAGAGAGATTGGGGTATCCATAGATCTCCCAAAGACGTGTCCAAAGTGGGCATGGACAATCAATGTCCGATATAGCCAACATAGAGTGATGATCAACACTAGACAATATAAGTCCTACTATGTGATCTCTAATGATATCCCATGCTAATTGTCCCTCGAAAGTGGTTGGTTCAGGTATGAGATCATACAAATAAGGAAAAATATTAAGCCACCTACAATGTGTAAGTATGCCCTTTGCCTATGAATCATAATTAACCCATTCCAGAATTACAACTAAAGGGTGAGTAGAAAAAACCATGATAACTCTTTCAATGAAAAACTCTGAGAAAACTAACCTTACTGCATGTATATCAAATGAAATAGAGCCTAATGATGAAAATAGGAGGTTCCCAAGTGCCAAAACATCCAAGTAATTAAGAAAATTATGAAAACATGAAAGGATAAATAAAATATACCTAGGGAAAAATCTAGGAAAATAAGTCTAATCATTGTGTAGAGCACTGAACTAGTTTTCCGACGCTTATTCATTTGTGCAAAATGGAGCTTAGATGCAAAAGATATGTCTCTCGGAGTGCAAAAATCAACATGTGTCTTTGACTGCAAAAAAATGCATGCAAACTAAAAAGTTTTGAAAAAATTCCTCAATCATCAGAACGGGCTCAGAATCAACTTTCAGATGCCTATTTTTGTTTGAAAATCTAAAGAAAAAAAATGCCCATTTTATGCCCGATTTAGTGAAGATAGGTCAAAAGGAAAAAAATAAATTTTACACAGCCCTCAGGGGCTAAGACATTCGGCCCCTGGTCACATGGCTAACCAGCAGGCTGGTGCGCGGGAGCTGCGGCATGACCCTTGGTTACTCATAGGACCCTAGCTTTGGGGTTGGGTGGCTGGCAGGGCTAGGACTGGCTCCCGGTCCCCACGTGACCATAGCCTGGGGTGATGGGTCTGATGCCTGGAGTGGCAGCGGAGGGGTTCACCACCGATGGTGGGTTCTTGTGGTGGTGCGGCAGTGGTGAGGATCGTTGGCCGCCACCTAAACCGGCAGCGCTACCATTTGAATTGGCAGTGGTGAATTTTCACCAAAAATTTGCTTTTTTTTTTTAAAATTTTCTGCCTCCTGAATTGTGCCCTGAGGCCGTATGACCTTGGGGCAAAAATTATTTTTCCTTTTCAGTCAATAGAGGCCAAAATGGACAAATTTTATATGAAAATAGCGGTTTTTGGATGCTCCAGACTCAATAACGAGGTCCGTTTTGTCCAAAAATGCCTAGAAAATTAGGCAACCCCCAGATCCACAAAAAATCAACTTGTAAAACTGTGAAAGCTTGATCCAACCCTCGTAGCTCCAAATTCTTCAAACAAGAATAGGTTGCAGTAGGTCCGCTCTAATACCATGTAGAAGTTGTCAAAACCAACTTCAGAGTTGAAGAACACCTGCATGCAAATGGATACCTGTCATAGGGAAGAGAATGGAGGAAAAAACAAATGAGGGTTTGAAGCTCTGAAAATAGTGAGATTGTATTATCAGAACAATAGAATTCAAAATATACAATGGATCAATCCTTAAGAAAGGAGATCATGCAAAACCTAAAAGTAACCCTAATAGGAAGATATTTAATAATTAATATAATTATTAAATGTCACATTATGCAAACTAAAGTGAAATCTTAAGAGAGGAATAAAGGTAACTTAATTAACATAATTAAGTTAAAACCTTTACTCTAACAATTTAAGTCCATGGCTATGTTCTAGCTAGGAACCTCATACTTAGTTATAAAAATGTTATCATCAAGTGTAAAGCTTAAGCCTTCATCACACAAAAGGGCTTCTGTTTTAGCAAGAAAAATGTTATGCCGAAAAAATTTAGAGACTTAGGGGTATCACTACCATAAGAGTTGATTTATTCATACTCATTCATATCCCATAAATTATCTCACTCACCATTATATATTATCTCGAACATCATATTGTGGTGCATTGATTTATTTATAAAAAATAGAATCTACATCTATGGTAGGAAGAAATTCATCAAAAAATATTAAATTAATTTGGGATAGAAATAGGATTTCTTCACTTTCTAATTTATTTATTTCCTCAAGAAAAAATTTGAAATAATACATTCCCTATGATACATGTAGAATATGTTACACCATAGAATAAGGTCACCATGCATTTGGGATTGATCACCAACACCATTACCATTTTCAAACAATTTTATGGGTTGTTTCCCCAATGAAAAAGGTTTGTCTTGCTTGTAGGTCTTGTATGTGAAGCATGCAAGATTAGACAAAAAAATTTCTTATCAAAGTTAATTGCAAGACTATAAGCATTTTGAAGAATTGCATGAAATTTTTTTATTGGGTCATTTCCAATGGTTGACCTAGGAGAAAAAGTCACTAGTTACTACCTGTAGAGTAGGAAAAGGGGTCCTACATCCAACTGAGATCATTTTTTTTTACTTACCCTTGCATTAAAACACAAAACCAACTAGGTATAATGATTGTCTTGTTTCCACAAGGGAGAGCCAATATCCTAGGAATTGGCCATTTTGAATTACAAAGATGAGATATTTAATGTGTGATTTAATTGACCTATTTGATATATACCATATATCTGAAAATTTAATTTATCACATAGATGAAAACAAATACTAAAAAAAAAACTTAAATATGAAAAATGATAACAAAGTGGAACCAATGTCTAGAAGTGTAGTGTCAAAAAAAAGATCATTTTTCACACTTAATTTAGATAATTGATATAAATTTCAATTAATTGTATCTTGGAATAGTGTTGTAATGTGTTGTACACATTCACATCATTCTAGCATCCTTATTTAATTAAAATTTACCTTAAATTTTAATTTGCAAGAGTGTTGTAAGTGTTGTAACACACTTTCACACTTTTCTAGGGTTTATTTAATGAATCGAGCCTAATGGTCCCTTTTAATGAAATATAATTAATGTGTACCCTATTTAGGTGTTGTAAAGTGTTGTAACACACTTTCACATTTATCTAGGGTCCTTTTAATTAATTTTGGTTAATTGGAGTTAATTAACCCCTTTAATTCAAATTTAAGCCTTATTTATGACACTTCTCGAAGATCTATCTCAACACCCACAATTCAAATCTCATCATAATTAATTAGGAAAATTGAGGTCTTGGAAAATGGTGCTAGGACCCATTCACCATAGGTGGTGAATGGGTCATCCCTCTATAGGACCCCACTTTATTAGTTGATTCTAAATGGGTTTTTAGTGATCTTTCCATTCCCCGAGGTTAGGTCTTGGAAAAATGAGCTAGGACCCATTCACCCTAGGTGGTGAATGGGTACTCCCTTAATGAGGACCCATTTTTTGAATTTCATTGTGGCATGAATTTAATAATTTTTATCTCCAGATCTGTTGTCAGCTTGAATTGTTTGAATTTCGAGGTTAATCTCCTAATTTAGTATAAATAAGGGGTTAATTCACATTGTTTCTCCCAGCAATTCATTCTAAGTATTCAAACATTTAGATTTACAAGGATTATCTAACATTTTAAGATAGATTATAAAGGTTTATTAACAAAATTCAAGATCATTTCATCATGTCAAAGGTTTGATGCATTCATGCATGTTGTTGAGCTAAGAATGTTGATGTAGCATTAAGGATCTATTGAAAAAATTGTTTCACATCTTATTCAGGGATTAATATCTACATTCTTCATGGTCACTACATGTTGGATTGTATATTTTCATTACAAGACAGGATCCAAGGTATCAATATTGTGTCATTTCATGTTTCATGTTTCAATTTCATTGTCTCATCATTTGGTTTAATTACCTACAACGGGTTTGACTTAGGAAAACCCCTATTCACTAACAATCAACAAGTTTTTCTTGCCTTGAATGTGTGTTTCTAAATTTATAGGTTGAAGATCAAGTGGAGGAAATATTTGGAGTAAAATTTTCAAAGTTGTCAAGTTGCAAAGTTGACCTTTAATATGCAAGAATGAAGAATTGAAGCTACAATATAATGTATAAGTTTTCATGAGATGACAACTGGGAATTTGAGAGTACGGGAATCAAGGAAAATAACCCAAATCTTAGTTTCAGAAACCCTAACAAGGACCCATTTGCCACTAAAGGTGAATGAGTCCTTTGTGCCCTAAAAATAGGCTTCTTACAACAAGCTACACACCTCTTTGAGCTCTAAAACATTCCCTCATAGTTGCTATAATGGTTCTAAGGTATCATTTCTAATTGTTATTTGCATCTTTTGACTCTCATAATCTCATAAAATTGCATAGTGTTAAGTGTGGTAAAACTAAGTGGTCCATCATCTTGTTGATTCATTTTGGTGAACCGTATTTTCCACCTAAACATTTATGGTGAACACGACGTGAAGAGCATTGAAATTTTCTGATTTTTGAAGTCTTTGCATCTTAGATTAGATCTTGCATTCACTTGAATATCATTTTCATTGTATTAAGATCTCATTTAGGGTTTATTTGTTGAGATATGGTGTTGTACACCATTGCATAAATTGATTTATCATAATATTGTAAATATAATTATTTAGTTGTGATGCACCTTGATGGTGTGGATAATCACATTGGGTAATTATTTGGGGTCCACTTGATGTTGTATTGTAACATTGTATTATTATTATTTGTGTGGGAGACACATGATAATAATTTAATATTATTGAAATATTGAATAAGGGGTTAGTGGTTTTGTATTCAAATGGTTTTGTGGTACATGGTTTTACCTTACAAGTAGTTGTATTGTGTGTGAGCTTGTGTCTATAAAAGAGAATAAATGTGTAGTGGTTTAGGTTGGCTTAGTGGTATGGCTGCCATTATTGAGTCTTCTTGTGGAGTGCATTTGTGAAGTATGGCATGGGATGTGTGGATTCATGCTTGTACACATGGGAATGCATTAGAGGGCTTGATTCTTCAAAGGTATTCATTGTAACTCTTGTATTTTCTTATTGTTAAATAATATCGAGTATGGATTCTTTTGGAGGTTGGGTTTTTCCCTCTTGAGGGTTTTCCTAAGGTATATCTTGTGTTATCTTATGGCTTGTCTATTTGATCTATGTGTTTGGAAAACATGTATGCATGTTAATCTCTCATGGGTTATGTAGGAAATGATTTAAGATTGTGGGTTTGAATGTAATGTTTCCTAACAAGTGGTATCAGAGCTTTCATGGTTGGAGAATTTTTGTTATAACCCTAGTTTGATATTTTTTGCAAAGTTGAAGCCACAGAAATGCATGTAGGGTTTGAGGCAATACAATATATGAAAGACATGTTGCAAGTGTTTGTATGCAGATTTGGGCTTTTGGGTTGTCGAGATTTTTTGGGTTTATTGCAAATCTAAAGTTTTCCAAATTTGGGTGAAAAAGGGTTTCTTGGTTTGAGTTTGAAAATTAGGGTTTTGTAGGGGAAATTTCATGGTTGGATTTAGGTTGGTTGAGAGATGAATTTTGATATAAAATTTGACTTATTTTAGAGAAGTTGAAAAAAAGGGTAGATTTTTTTTAGTAAAAAGCCAATTTGCACTTGTGCAGAAAATAAAATATTAAAATAATAAAATTTCGCTTTACAAATTTCTACAAAAAATTATTGGCATTGACAATCTCTTGGAAATATTTTTAAACCCTACAAGAAAACCAAATGAAAAAGGTTAGAAAAGAAATATTTAAAAAGAAATAAAAAAATAATATTAAAGTCAAAAAATTGTGGGGGGCTCTGCAGACCTGCCCCCATAGCCTTGGTTGTACTCTACACAACAGGGCCTTCCATGCCGGCAAAGCCGATAAAGGGGTGATAGTCACCATCGACACAGTATTGACCCAGTCGACGGTTGCATGGGGTCGACAGTTAAACCTCAATCAACGGTATAACCGCCCAAAGATTCAAACAAATTTTATCAAATTTAAAATCTGCCATATGTTGGGTATTTCCGCCACCCTCCATCCGGACTTCAAATGTATATAATCCATATTTCATATATCATCGGGTCTGGTAGTAGAGAGGAGAATAAAATTTTAAAATTGAAAATAAAACTAGACTAAAATATTTATTGAAATCCACCACTAGGTCACCACCGGCTAGCCACTGCCGCTGGCGGGCCACCGGTGGACCACCCATCTACCACTGGGATGCCACCCTAGTAGGTTTAATTGGACAAAATATAGAATTTGTTTTTAAAATTGGCATAACTTTCACCCACGATGTTAGATTTTTGACTTCTTGTAATTGTTGGAAAGCTGGTTTTGAGCACTGTGTAGTGGTATAGGTTTGGCTCCCTGATTTTTCCATTTTGACATGTTTTTGGATCCTAAAAGGAAGATGTTATCAGTTACACGGTTTTGAGCTTAACTTTTGCATATAAAATCAGATTTTTGATTTCGAATACGCATTGGAGAGAATTTGTAGCACACACTACATAATGGTTCAAATTGTTTATTAGTTTGTGGTGTTGTATGAGCTTGGTACTTGTTTGATCGCTTGTAGGTGCTTGATATTTAGGATGTGATTGTGTGATCATCTAGACGAGTCAAGAGGGAAAACCTTGATGGAGTACATGTTATTATATGTTATTTATGATGTTACATCTAATTATCAGATTGGTGCTTCCAGGTACAGGTTTACAAGTGATTTTCAAAGTTGGGACTTTGATGGTGATAGGTATAGAGGTTGTCTTCAGTTTTGAGGACATGGTTGGACATTCTTTGAGACATGGAGTCTTGTATGGGTGATAGTTGAGTGTAGGTACAATGATGGCTATGGTTATGGTGTCATGGATATGTAGGTACATTTGATGCATTGGCATGACATGATCATGTATGTGGCGTTTGGTGGTGATATGGTTTGATGTTAGGAGATTTATCTTATCTTCTTGATGCTTATTTGGTTCCTTGACTATGATTACTCTTTTTTGGACATGTTTGGAAAATCAGATCTGAGGTTGATTTGGTGTTTAAGTCATTTGGTCTACATGGTTATCTTCTTTGATATCTTGGTTTTTCAATTACTAATGTGATGATGAGTTTGCATGTTTCAGTGGTTGGTAGGTATGCATGACATATTGATTTCAATGGGATTAATCAGATGTGAACTGTCTATATCCACTAGATTTGATTCATTATTATTGTTGATTTCATTAGTTGACCTTTTTTGTGGTCATTTATGCATTAATATGTTGTTTCAATATTGGGAGGATGGATGATTTGAGTAATTTATTAGTTAAGTAATGGTACTTGTCACATGTGGTTTGATCATGATGTCACGATAGCTTGTTACATTCATTTTTTATACACTTTTAATGGGAGCTTTTGATAGTGATGATTTGGTGGTGTTGGATTAGTTTATGATGGTTTAGAGGTTGTATGTATCTTCTTGGCTTGGAGATCTTGGTTTCACTTGTATGTTACTGATATTGCAATTGAGTGTGTGTAGACCTAGATTATTTTCATGGAGAGGATGGTAGTCATGATTCCATGTGTAGCTCATATCACGGTTTAGTGGGAGTTGTTGGCAGTGACGTGGATGCATCATTCGTATGGTTATCTTCATGTGATTGGAGATATGGTTTCTTGGTTTATAGTGTATTTTTTATGATGTCATTTTATACTCTTTATACTAGTCTATAGTTTGGAATATTACATGTTCTCTTGAGACCAGGATGTGTTTTATGGTGCATGTGATCTCCTCAGAGGAAATGGTTAGATCATGTTGTCATGGTAGGTTCTTGATTCTATGGTTGGAGCTTTGACATTGATCGATCATGATTCTCTTTGTATAGAGTACATTGATCATTTGCTTGATTACTTCATGATGGTGCTATGTTACATTTGGATTTTGGCATAGATTGATTGGTTACAGGTGCTTGTGGATACATAGACATGTAGGTGATGGTTGGAGCTCTCTTGTGATTAGAGACATTTCCTTAAGATAGTTACTTTTTTGGAGGTTATAGCAGGAAGACTAAGGGAATTTCACCTAGGTATGGACATGAGTTCATGATGGACCAATAGAGGATATTTTTCTTGGAGTGATTCATCATGACTTGGTTATCCTAGAGGAGCATTCTCATTCCCCACTCTTGGTCTACTCGGCAGTTTGTTATTTGAGAGGTATTTTCCCATTATATCTTTCAGATGTGTTATGTTTCATACTGATATTTCTCATGGGATTGAGTTTATTCATGGTCATTGATTATGGATACTCATTTGAGGATTGTTTAGCATGAGCTTATATGCTTTATCTTTCATAGATATGGGTCTTGAGCTATGGTTATTTAGTTATGGAGGATTCATTTTGAGAGATGTTATGGAATGGTTATCTCCTTGTGTATTTTAGTTTATGATATTATTCTTTGATGATGATTATTAGGAGATGGTTTATGGGTTGATTTCTAGTTATGGGGATGGTTTCTATGAGTGTGATCTTCTTGATTTGAGAGGCTTATGTTCATATTGACATTGTTATATTGATTCATATGTTGTACTTTCTCTATGAGATTGAGTATTATAGATGTTGTTGAGACTTTTCATTTGGGGATGTTAGGATATCATATTTGACACAGTAGTACACTTTTTAGGTGTTGGTAGAAAGACATTATGGTTTACAATTTTTTCTCTTATTCATGGTTTCTTCTTGGATGTTCATTTGGGGAGGATGGTGGAAACATGTTGTGAGAGATTATGCAACTCTTGAGTTGCATGCATGGATCATTGTCATTGTTCTCGTACTTCATGTTTTGATTACTTATCACACTTTGATATAGTGTTGATTGGTAGATTTTATATTCTTTAAAGTTGCCTATGCAATGGGAGTTCCTAGATATGTATGTACTTCATTAACAAGTTTGATATAGGGAGCTTGTGGTTGCAGTTTACAGGTTGAATATGTTCTTGGCATGAGTTTAATCATGTATTGATACCTTGGAGGTATGGATGGTTGGATGTATTATCATGTGTCGCGGATGCTATTTTCGATCGTGTGGTTTTTTTAGTTGACAACATCTTGGTTAGAGCCTTTGTTATCACTTGGATTCTATGCTTGTGCTTGTGGTTTGGTGCATCTTCACCTTGGCATGTTCATTTTCTTCCATATGTGGCACATTGGATGATGAAAGGAGTTCTTTCTTGAGATGATGGTCACTTGGTTCTTATTTCAGGTATCTTGATGGAGCATGAGAGCATGTGAGCATGTTACAGATTCATGTGGTTTCATGGATGGCTTTGATGATGCATTTCATGTATTGATCCCTTATGCAATGTATACAACAAGTGGGAGAATGTTGAGATATGGTGTTGTACACCATTGCATAAATTTATTTATCATAATATTATAATATTATAATTATTTAGTTGTGATGCACCTTTATGGTGTGGATAATCACACTAGGTAATTATTTGGGATCTACTTGATGTTGTATTGTAACATTGTGTTATTATTATTTGTGTGGGAGACATGTGATAATAATTTAATATTGGGGAAATATTAAATAATGTGATGTCTTAGTACCCAATATTAAATAATGGGTTAGTGGTTTTATATTCACATGGTTTTGTGGTACATGGTTCTACCTTAACACTAGTTGTATTGCATGTGAGCTTGTGTCTATCAAGGCAAACACATGTGTAGTGGTTTAGGTTGGTTATCATTATTCAGTCTTATTGTGGAGTGAATTTGTGAAGCATGGCATGGGATGTGTGGATTCATGCTTGGACACATGGGAATGCATTGGAGGGCTTGATTCTTTAGAGGTATTCATTTTAACTCTTGTATTTTCTTATTTTTGAATAATATGATGGAGTATGGATGCTTTTGGAGGTTGGGTTTTTCCAGGGTATATTTTTTGTTATCTTGTGGCTTGTCTATTTGATTTGTTCATTTGAAAAACTTGTATGCATGTTAATCTCTCATGGGTTATGTAGGAAATGATTTAGGATTGTGGGTTTGAATGTAATATTTCCTAACATTTTTGCACTACAATTATAATTGCATCCCATTTAGGGTTTAGATTTGTATTATTTTGCATCTCTCTAAATCTGAAAATACAAATGTAAATCATTCATTGTGCATTCCATTTAGACCTCATTTATTTACATTTCTAAATCAAATATTGCATTTCAAACTAGGACTTTTCATTCACCTTTTCATTGCAATTTTGGAAAAATTGAAACTGAAACTCATTGCCTCAGACCTAGAACTAAAAATATCACTAAAATCTTGAAAATCATTAAAACAATATTTTTAAAATACCTTAATCCAAGACCCATTTTCCCTTACTAGCGAACAAGCCCCTGATTAGGTCAAAGTTGAATATTATGGCATCTGAAAAAGCATTAAAAATCACTCTAAAATCCATTGAAACATCCCAAAAAAACTTAACTCAAACCCATTCACCCTTACTAGAAAATGAGTCCTTGTTAGCTATAGATTTGCATTTCTAGACAATAAAATCTCAGTTTTTAGCTTCTATTTGGTGCCATTACTTTCTTGTTTCAGTTTCCTAATTTGTTGTTTCATCAAATTCATTGCATTTAGCTTAAATTTCTTAATTATGGTGCATTGTTAAAATTCAAGATTGCATTCAAAACACTTCATTTCTAGTCTATTGCATTGTGTAATTAGTTAATCACATTGTTTAGAATCTAAAAAATTCCATTTCATTCTAGGTTGTTGCATTGCCTCTTTGCCATTCTAGGGTTTACACACTAGGTTTGTAAGACTTGTATAAGCTTTATAGCTTGGCATCCTATTTGCAATACTATTATAAAAATTAGTTTGAGGCTCATGTCATCCTGGGATATCTCACTCACCGTGGATATTGGGTTTTCTAGGTCTCTTTCTGATATTGTTGAGAATCAACCCTCCATGGCTCATAGTTTTCCTACCTCATTTCCAATGACTTCACTTCCTACAACCAATGCGCTTAATGTTACCAACATCGTTCCTACCACCCCTAATTCCACTCAAGCTTTGGGGTCTACCCTAAGCCAAGGTGGAATTCCAATTCCATCCTCCGTAAACCAATGTCCATCGCTACATATACTAGTACACAACCCACAACAACATTCCAACCCATAAGAAAATTTCAACCTATAACAACTATTCAACCAGCCACAACATACACTTCCATAGGTATTCCTATAGGAATTCCTTCCACCTTTGTGCCTTCAAATATAATAATTCCTCAACAATCAAACTCCACCAACGCGAAATTCACTAGTCCTCCACATACGTACACTACAATACCTTATTCCCCTCAACCTTAAAACCAAAATGACCCTCTTATTAACTCACTGTTGTGAACTAAGATATCCCTTCAACAACAAGTGGCAACAATACAAAAAAACAATAACAATCAACCTTTGCAATACATCAAGTCTACCCTGTTTTCCTTCGACATATTAAGAGAAAAAATTCCACAAGGTATAGAAGTCCCTCACTTTGATAAATATGGTGGGAAAGGATATCCTTAAAACCATGTTTCCACTTTTATGGCCTTATGTAGTGATTTCATCTTTGAGGGTAAACTTTTGGCTAAGCTATTTCCTAGATCCTTAAAGGATACCACTTTAGAGTGGTTCTCCTCTTTGTTGAACAATTCAATTGGTTCATTCAATGAACTTATTTATGTCTTTTGCAACCAATTCCATATTCACATGGGTCCCAAGATGACCCTTGCAGATTTAATGACATGCAAATAAAATGAGGATGAGAAAGTCACAGATTTCATAGGAAGATATCAAACACTTTACTCACAAGTGAACATTAAGATCCCTAATGATGACCTTCAATGAATTTTCATTGACAACTTACAAGATAAAATCCAAATAAAACTTACAAATTTTGATATTTCCATCCTTCGCACAATTATGTAAAACCCTTCGTGATTATCAAAAATCGACTGGCAGTTGTGATGTCAAAAATACCCCTAGTCGTACTAAAAAATCTGAATCCACCACTCAAAACAATTATCAACCTTTCAAGAGGAAAAACAAGGGATTTTTACAACTGAGTTCCCCTCAAACAAGTCAAAAAACTAATAATCAAGTGGCATTTATTAAGATGACATCTCCTTTCAAGAAACGAGAGAGAGAGTTCACTCCTTTACTCGACACCCTTCATAATATCATGTTGCAGCTCATTGACAAGAAAATTCTTACCTTACTTCCTATTATAGAATGAGACCCTAATATACCATTTCCTAAAGGCTTCCAAAAATTTGCTTATTATCACTATCATCAAAACAATGGGCATGGTACAAAATATTGTGTCTTAAACATCTTGTGCAAGACCTTATTGATTCTAATCACTTATTAATTGGAGATGTGAATGATCAAGGTAACAATTCTATAGCCCCCCCTAATCAAAATTTAGAAATCTTCACAAATCCAATTCCTAAACAAACTATTTCATTTGTCAAAGCTAGTGAAACTAGGAATGATGTGATGAATGTTGACACAAAGGATGATAACCTAGAAAAAAATCCTTTGGAAACTAGTCCTCTAGATACTATTAAACAACACAATGCAAAGAAATTTATAGCATTTATCAAATATATACCTCATAAGAGCTCAACTAAAAATCCCCTTGAGATTTCTTTCTCATAAAACAACATACTTACATGTGCACCTGATGGCCCTCTTTACATAGCTAGTTGAATCAATGACAAGCCCATTAATGTGATATTGATTGATCCCATCTATAGAGAGAATGTGATCACAAAAGAATTCTTATATGTGCATGAACTATATCAAGATACATATGACAAATTGAGAGCATGGTTCAAGATGCACCGTGGATTTTCTTTCCTTACGATAGGCTCGACAGATGTCCCTTTAAAAGTGGGACAGAAAACATTAAATGTATCATTGTCCATCATTCCACAATCAGACCAATTTCATGTGAAGGTAGGCTATCCATGGCTTCAATCCATGAATGTCGTCCCTTTGGTTCTTCATAAATGTCTAAAGTTTCCATTTGGAAATGATATCTTTATTGTTCATCATAGTGGATTTAATCCTGCATCAGCCTGAGGGAATTTTTCATTTGATTTCTTTTGGCCCAAACCTATGGAACCTATCAAGCCCATGAGGATTTATTTTTCAAATCATATCAAAAGTTCAAGGTAAATATTTTGGCAGAATTATCCCTTCGAAACATGCCTCAAGCTATAAATGAAACCCCTATCCTTGACAAAGCAACGATCAAACCAAAAGCACTTCCGAAAATACATGAACATCCTATAGTCAAACCTTCCACAATTTCCTAGAAGAGACCACAATATAACACAAGCAATCTCATTGTCCCTCGTAGAATCAAACAAATTTACAAAGTTAAAGAGAAATCGGTTGAACAACCTACTATTGTTTCCTCTATTCCTCCAAAGGAAGAGAAGGAACCTATGATTGAAAAACACACTCTTACACAAATACAAATTGAAAACAGGTTGAAAATGAATTGAAGTGCTAGAGAGCATAGGTGTAGGTGAAGTGCTATTGCTTGTAGATTACAAATTCAAGAAGAAAGGAACAACATAGAAAATTAGAATCCAAACTTACCTGAAGAAAAGAATGACGATCCTATACCTTCACCACAACATAAATAGGACCATTGCATGGACATTTCTATTCAACCTCCTATTGTGATAAATCTAGATGATGACATTGACATAGAAAAAATTGATGAACAAGTGCATAATGAGTTGAATACGTTATTTTCTTATTCTATGAGCTTAAATGACAAATATCCTAAAAAGAGTGTTGAACTTGGTTCTTCCTCTAGTTTGGCACTTTCTCTTGTCCCTTTGGCTAGTTTTCTACCTCTTTTTTATACCAACCAAGATTGGGATGCAGACGATGTACTTTAGGTTGATTCACATGTGCCTTACTAGTCTTTTCCTTTTTCATGTGTGTAATGTGATCTCGTGTGTTGTTTCATTTGATGTGCCTCTCTCTTTTTGTACATTACTCTATATGTATCTTTCATTCTTCTATGTGTCATGATATTTTTCATTTGTCTTGTGTTTTCCTTTTGGGGATGACGCAAGGCATCAAGACATTCATGTCTCTTTCATGTTGACCCAAAATGATTTGCCTTTGTTTTCGCTCTCTTTGTGCCATTCATCCACTTTTATGAATATTTGGGGAATGATGATGGTTTCATGCTCTATGAAAACATTGTAGCTCATAGACATATTGACCCCAAATCCATAGATCCCTTATGTATTTGTGGGGGTAACCATTCCTTCCTATTTCATGAAGGAAATTATTTTGGAAACATATGACTTGGCATATGGTTTTTCGAGGAAATCTCTCATGTCTTAGGAAACAATTTTGGCTAATTTAAAGCAACTTCTCATAGTAATGGTGTAGCAAGCACTTTAAAGTGGGGGCATACATCGATGTCATCTTTTGAAAAAAATTTATGACATGATTTTTCTTTTTTCTTGTGATGTGTCCTCTTCTTGGTGGTGTCATTGGTTTTGATGTTTTCCAAGAGTGTACTATCTACCATCATGGCATGATATGAATGAGGCATCCCATGAGTGAAAATCTTACACCTTGAATTTTCCTCTCTTGGAAACATTAGACACAATTCTCCCTAAGAAGAAGACCTTCGCATGAATAAAGAAAAATCCCCTTTAAAAAAAATTTGTATTACAAAAGCATTACATTATGGTGCCTTATCGAAGTTGCTAGGTGAATAAATTTGGTATGGTATGAGAGGCTAATATGATTCTCTCATTTGCCACTTTAGTGGGATAACTCACCTAGTAGAAAAAATGAGGTTGCACTACCCCACAGTGACCAACATATGTTATGGACAAACATCCTAGATGTGTTCCACATCACATTCTACCATGAAAGTCTGATCCTTTTTCTTGTAAAAACAACCCCATTCCACATCACTTTTGGATAGTCATGCGTGATCCTTTTCTTTTTCTTTATTGGCCTTTGACATGGTATGATTATGTATCTTTGTTATTCCTGCATACTTAAGTTTCTTGAATGTCTACTTTAGTGTGAGTTTGGCATGGGCTCATCCTCTCACTAAAGTGGGGGCAAAATGTAATGTCAAAAAAAGTAATCCTTTTTCACACTTAATTTGGATAATTGACATAAATTTGAATTAATTGTATCTTGGAATAGTGTTATAATGTGTTGTACAATTTCACATCATTCTAGGGTCCTTATTTAATTAAAATGTACCTTAAATTTTCATTTGAAAGAGTGTTGTAAAGTGTTGTAACACACTTTCACACTTTTCTAGGGTTTATTTAATAATTCAAGCCTAATGGGACCCTTTTAATGAAATATACTTAATGTGTACCCTATTTAGGTGTTGTAAAATTTTGTAACACACTTTCACATTTATCTAGGCTCCTTTTAATTAATTGTGGTTAATTGGATTTAATTAACCCCTTTAATTCAAATTTAAGCCTTATCTATCTCGACACCCACAATTCAAATTTCATAATAATTAATTGGGAAAATTACGGTCTTGGAAACTGGTGTCAGAACCCATTTGCCTTAGGTAGCGAATGGGTCCTCCCTCTACAAGACCCCCTTTATTAGTTGATTCTAAATGGGTTTTTAGTGATTTTTCCATCCCTTGAGGTTAGGTCCTGGAAAATTGAGCTAGGACCCATTCACCCTAGGTGGTGAATAGGTCCTCCCTTAATGAGGACTCCCTTTTTGAATTTAATTATGAAAGGAATTTAATATTGTTTATCTCCAGATCTACTATCAGCTTGAACGGTTTGAATTTGGGCTTAATATCCTAATTTAGTATAAATAAGTGGTTAATTCACATTGTTTCTCCTAGAAATTCATTTTAAGTCTCCAAGAATTCAGGTTTACAAGGATTAGAACATTACAAGATCATTTCATTATGTCAATGACTATCAAGTTTTATTACACCAATTCAAGATCATTTCATCGTGTTAAAGGTTTGATGCATTCATGCATGTTGTTGAGCTAAGAAAGTTGATGTAGCATTGAGGGTCTATTACAATCATTATTTCACATTGTATTCAATGATCAAGATCTACATTCTTCATGACTAATACATGTTAGATTGCATATTTACACTACAAGACAACATCCAATGTATCAACCTTACATAATTTCATGTTTCATGCTTCAATTTCATTGTCTTATAATTTGGTTTAATTAACTACAAGGGTTTGTGTATACACCTAAAAATGGTTTGGAGCATCCGATTAATTAAATACAAATTATTTGATCAATTATCCTAATTTCCTCTACTATTGAATAAATAGAAATATTTATTTATATAGTTCACATTTAAGTTCATCTTAATTAAATACTTTGTTTGATTTAATTATCAAATCCCTATTTTATTCTATCACATCGATTCTAAATTAATTAAATAAAGATCAAAACACTTTATTGATTAATTGCCATTTTTCCTCTGTTTAATTTAATAAAAAACTATTCTATAGTTCGTTTTATCAAATTATTTATCCCTCTTTTGCTAATTTAAAATAAATCAAAAATATTTGAATTAAAGCACAAAGAATATTCCATCTATATTCTCTCAAAAATGAATTAGATATCCTATGTCTAAACCATGTCTAAAATATGTCAAAATTAATTGATTGAAACTTCACGGGAAGTTTTGGAGACAAATTGGAGACAAATTTGGAATTTGATCTCTCAATCCTCCTCCATCAATCCTTCCTCTTCTCTTGCCTGGTGTTTTCATGGGTAGAGACAATCTCCAAAATTCTCTCAATCTCCTCCATCTCTCACCATTCAATTCTCTAGATTGAATCCAAGCTTCTCAAAGCTTTCCCTGTGCATTTCTACAGCCAAGAAATCTATAAATACAACCTCATTGAACCAAGAAAAAGATCCAGATAATCAAGTTTATGCACTCTTACTCTGCAAGAATTCAAGCACTCAAGCATCAAGCATTCAAGCATCCAATATCCAGCAATCAAGTTTCAATATCATGGCTACAATTATCTGTTTCATGTCAATCCATGCTTAATTTAGTTCATTTATCTTCTAGTATTGTCATATTCAATTCCATATCATTGTCTTAGTATCCATCTCATTCTTTCAATTGTCATTTTAACAATCATAGTGCACTCACGATCTGAGAGCCATTTTGATTTAATAAATCTTGAGGATAGAGAACAATATGACACTTTCAATTGATTATTTCTTTGAAGTGATTCAATTTGATTAATCTTTGATATAATGTTTTATTAAGAAGTGTTTTGTGCTTTACACCTATTCACACGCTTACAGTTTTAATTAGGCAAACCCCCATTCACTAACAATCAACAAGTTTTTCTTCCCTTGAATGTGTGTTTGTAGATTTATAGGTTGAAGATCAAGTGGAGGAAAGATTTGGAGAAAAATTGTCGAAGTTGTCAAGTTGCAAGGTTGACCTTTAAAGTGTAAGAATGAAGAATTGAAGCTACATAATTATGTACAGGTTTTCATGAGCTGAAAATTGGGAATCTAAGTGTAGGTATTAAGGAAAATAACCCAGATCTCAAATTTAGAAACCCTAACATGGACCCATTCACCACTAAAGTTGAATGAGTCCTTTGTGCCCTAAAAATAGGCTTCTTATAAGAAGGTACACACCTCTTTGAGCTCTAAAAACTTCCATCATAGTTGCTATAACAATTAGATAACATTTCTAATTGTTATTTGCATCTTTTGACTCTCATAATTTCATCAAATTTCATAGTGCTTAGTGTGTGAAAACTAAGAAGTTCATCATCTTGTTGATTCATTTTGGTGAACCCTATTTTCCATCTAAACAAGAAGTTAATTATAAATTGTAGGGATAGGGGTATGGGTTCCCTAGACGAGAGAGTCAACCTTTTTGGGATATGCAAATCTTATATATTGTGTTACAATAACCTACATTATGTTTCATGTGACGACATGCTAACCAAACCTTCAAATTTTATCTACACACATGAAAAGAGGGGGGAAGGTTGTGCTATATAGGGGATTTCCTAAGTCAAACCCCATTTAGTGTTTCCACCTCTACAAACAAAAAATTATGATGATTAACAGGGTGTTCCCTAGGTTGAGAAGAGGCCAAAATAATCATAATTGACTAAGATCAAATGATAAATGGATAATATTACCTTGGTATGAAATCCTTGTCCAGGTGATGTCCACACCATGAGTTTCCACAAAATTTGATTGATGGATGCTTGGATTTCTTGATAGAACTATAATAGGTTAGTCCATAAAACATAATAGATTGTTGTAGCTAGAATGTAGAGGATAACTTAATACATCTTCATGATTTGATCATAATATCTCCTTTTTCATTGTTATTTCTAATGTTCAAATGAGAATTAAATTGTTTTATATATGCATCCCGATAGGTTTTTTTGAATATAGGTGAACCTGGTATCCTTTTAATCCCTCCAAGATTGACAAAAAAAATTAAATTTTAAATAGGACACCCTTAAGGATAGGTGTTTCAACACCCTTGACTAGGTTCTTTTTGCCCAAATTTATCTGGATGTTGAGTAATTTAAGATATTTTCATAATCTAGTCCCAAAATAAATAAATTATTATTATAATTAATGTTATAGGTAAAAAAGGTGTCCATGTAGTGTAAAAATGTTAGGGGTAACAATTTACGATAGTACATTTAGCCCCCACTTTACTGACAATATTATTGACACAATAAGTCATGAAAACGTGATATTCATAAAATAAAACATAAAATACAAGGTTAGCACACTAAAAAGGAATTCGATTCAATAAGGTAAGGAGACCCCAATCTAAAAATTTGTCTTCATACTAAACATCATCCATAAAATATGTCAGACATGATTGTGCTCTCATAGGACCAACAAGTTGTGTTATACTAAATCACATATGGGCTACATAGATCTACTTTCTAGCGAGTTGTATTATGGTTGGTGTGCACACAATATGATGGGCTTCACAAGGCTAGAAAGCTGTATTATGAGCTAATTACTCATGAAACACATGGAACCACTAGCTAACAAGTTGTGTCATGCTAAGTGACCATATAAAAATGCTTAAGTTCACAAGCTAGAAAGCTCTATTATGCTAGGTTTATGGATTGTTTGGTAAATAACACTCCAAGGAGCACACAAAATTTTAACGTTATTGGGGGATAATTTAACATCATTAGGGAAAAAATTGATGACCATGCTTTAGGAAGTGCATAAATTCTTAATTTTATAGGGGATGAATTGATAACCACACTTCAAGGGGTCATTCTAAACAACACCACCACCAAGGGGCTATGTCCATAAGTCAAATTTACAAGACGTCATTGAAATGGATAGCATGATATTGTCCCCTTAAAATTGTGACATACATGCTATTTTGATATTTTAAGGAAAACAAGGGGAGAATAGGGGATCCTTAAAAAGGATGCACACCTTAAAAATAGTTATCCTTTACCCCCAATTGTAAAGACAAGGATAACCATTCTAGAGACTATCATGTTGTTTCTATGGAAAGAAATATGATTTCACATAAAATTTTGCCACCATAAATTACAATGGGGAAACACATGGAGCTACCATGCCACATAGTGAGGAGAAAAACCATAAGAGAAATTATAATTCAAAATGAATAGGTTCGTCAACACTTGGAAGAGTGATGACACCAAAATCATGAAGTTTTATTTTATTATTCAAGGGTATCTGGCACAAAGTTGTGTCACATTTTCGACCAACTTATAAGCATAAGTGAATTTAAGTATTTTTAACTAAAACTTAATTTTGGTCAAACATATGATCTTGTAAGATTCATTCTATCTAAGTTATATATGTCCACAAATTATGCAACTAATTTTTTTGACTAAATGCATATCTAGCACCAATTTGAGTCCAATTTACCAAAAAAATAAAATTATTTGAAAAACTTGATGTTTCAACAACTTCTACTTGTGTAATTTTTTTTTTAAAATATAAAAATACCCTTTTGTAGATCCATAAGTTTAGTTTTTTTAAATGTATATATTTTAATAGTTTAATTATTATTTATATTTTCCTTTTTATTTTTACTAAATGTAGGTTATTAGCACAAAAAATTAGGTTGATTACTATGTCAAGGAAAAATACAAAAACTTATTAGAAATTTTAAAAAAAATATGATGCCTTAGACACAAGAATCCTTATCAAGATGGTATATTTTTTTTCTATTTTAGATAAATAATTAATATGAAAGTTGACGCCAACTAGAAACAACTAATTTAAATACATGCACATTTTAATATTTATTTAAAAATATATATTTAATAAAATTGGAAATAAATATATCCATGCCCTAAAGTTTCAAGTTATAAATACACACAAAAAACTGAAAAAATAAATACTATATAAAGACTGGCATCTCATGTAACTTTATTTTTCCAGCATTTTATCAGAAAATAAATTATAGTGTTAACTTATTAAAAAACATATTCAAATAATTTTTTAATTTTGTCAAAAAAATACAAACATAAAATATACTAAAAAATAAACATTTTATTAGTTTACATCATTTCAAAATTCAAAACATATATATCACTTTTTTGTGATTCAAGTTTAAAAGGTTGATCAATGTTGGTTGGTTCCTTTATAAAAGTGTAACACAAATTTCTACTTTTACCCTCAAGTCTTGACATTTATCTATGGAATGAACATGCACTCGATGATATGCACAAAAAGAATTATAATTAATATAAATTTTCTTACACATTAGAGGAGTAAGAGTAATCAAGTGTGCTTTGAGAAGTCTCGACAAGATATGCCCCTTACTTAAATAGAGGATAATAATTAGGAGACAACCATTTCTCTTGTTGAGAAAAAAATTCTTGCTTACTGTAACAAAGGTTTTGGTACCCACTTAGGGTTCTCTAACACTTCTAGGGTTTTCACTTAAAAGGAGAGAGGGATACCAAAATGCTAATGTTAACATTCAAATATTAGTGTAAGGTGGGATTTTAATGTGAATGTGTGTGGAATGTGATGATCTAAATGCAAAAAAAGTGAAAAGGAAATGATTTATTGATGCTGTACTAAAGAAATGCAAAGTGTTGAAAAACACAAAGTTGTATGTAAAAGACCTAGAAATGAACTATGAAATGCAAGTAAGCTATGATACAAATGAAAGAGGAGAATTAGGTGCACCTAGAATCTAAAGAGGAATAAGATGAAGGTCTTGAATCCTGACCAAATTATTACAGAAGCTAACTAAGACACTTGTGCCAATCTGGGCAACTTAGTGCCAGATCTAGAAAAACTACCCAGAAACCTATTTTTGCCAAATGGGCGTCTGAATATGCAAAAATCGCTGAAAGGCATATCCAGTGGGACTAATTCATCATTAGTGGTGACTTAGTCCACTTTTTTATTTCTAGATATTCAAGAGGGGAAATAGAATCCCTCGTTCTACACTTCAGTTCTTCATAGATATCCGCTTTTGAAACTCTGATTTCTAGACCTAAAAGTGACTTTTAGTAGATGTTTGGACTTTCCAATCAAGGAGAGGTCTTCAAAAAATCTTCAAATCCTTCAATGTATCTAAATCTACAAATACACCAAGAGAGAAAGAGAGAAATGTTGATTGTTAGGGCATGGAGGTTTGCCTTGGTCAAACCCATTTTAAGTAACTAAACCAAAATGAATAGAAAATGTAATGAAGTATGAACATGAAATAATGGAACTAGTACCTTTCCATGATGATTGATCTTGAATTGTCTGTAACAATCAACCCTTGAATGCTTCTGAAAGATGTCTTGATGACTTAGAATGTTCAAAACCCTAGCTTTCTTGAGAAGAATGATGAAGAGAGGAATGAGATAAATGATAATAGAAGGAGAGGACTAGAATTAGGGTAGGATATAATAAGGTGAAAATAAGGGGGAAACCCTTTATTTATACATTTTGTGCCCCAATTTCCTAAAAATAACACATCATAGGCCGATCTTAGGGTTTAGAAGACATTATCCCACCAAAAATTTGGATTAAATTTGATTTTTATGCCAAATGGGACTAAGTCGCCCAAGGTGGTGACTTAGTCCACCTAGGAAATTTTGAGTGGTTGTCAGGGATTAAAAGGTGATTAATGATGTTTTTTGGTATTTTCTTCCAAAACACACTTAATTCAGGCCTATAAGTGCATTAAGGGGTCATTATGCCATAAGAAAGGGTTGATTTAGTGATGAAAAGCCTAGGAAAGTGTGAGAGTTTGTTCAACAATTTGGACTAAGGCTTGGAAAGGGGTAAAAAGAGGTTGTTTAGCTGAATTATGATGAAAGGGTCTTAGAAAAGTGGGAGAATGTGTTACAACACTTCACAACACCTTTGCGAGACACCATATAATTCTTATTGATTTGCAAGGGTTAAAGACCTAATGTGAATGTGTTGGCCACATTATGACATTAAATCCAAGTAAACCTAGACCAAAAACCACAAGAAAAGGCCCAAATAAGTGAAAAGTGTCAAGGCTACACTTTTTTGCGACACACTTACCACATGAGGTTATAAATATAGTAAATGATGGAGTATGCAATGGAGAAGGTTGGAAACCTAAAACCATTTTAGAAAGGTACGTTGTAGACTTCAAATTAAATCCTCAAATTATTGTTTTGTTTTTTCATTATATCTAATTTTAGGAAGAACTTTAAATCAAAGCCCTAAAAATTTTCCAACTCATATGGAGAAGGATAAGTCTTTTCTAAATGAATATTTGAATAATTGACTATTTTACAAGAATGTAAATCCTTTTTAGGAATTGAAATTCTAGGATTAGATATTTCCAACACATGAGGGATGCAAGCCAAGGATTCCCCATCACCATCATGGGATATTATTTTTAGATTTATTGGTGTATAATAAGATTGAGAAAATGCAACAAAATACTCCTTAGGTTTAGCTTGTGAGATTATATACTCTCCCACAAAGGAGGGTGTAAAATCTAATGAACCCCAATCATCACCAGAACATACATTTACATATGAAGAATTATTTTGATCATTATTTACATTTTGAGGTGAGGAATGACAATATTGTGTTGAAACAACCTCTGAATCTTTATACTTTGAAGGTAATATTTTATACCCCGCAATGAAAGTAGGTTTAAAATCTAATAAGCCCCAATCATCACCAAATAGTGTATTCATAGTTTCATTATCATTTAAATATAATGGTTCAACTACTAAATATGGAATAAAGGTACTAAGACATTTAGAAATTTTATGTTCAAATTTTGTGTGTAAATAACCTTTTTGATTTGGTTTAACTATATAAACCTTGTTATTATATTCATACTTCATTGTATGATAAAGAGTAGATGAGACTCCCTTCAAGGAATGAATCCATAATCTACCAAGAACAATATTATATGAAAGAGGATCTAACATGACATGGAAAAGGGTGGGAAACATCACAGGTCCTACCTTAATGGGTAGTGTGATTGTACCCAACAATTTCCTACCAACATTATCAAAGCCACAAATATAAATATTATTAGGTTTTATGAGATTCTTATTCACACCCATCTTATCTAAAATATCAATGCTACAAATATTAAGACTTGATCCATTATGGATTAGAGTAATTTGAATTATTTTTTCATTAACAATGACAACAATTATGAGATCATCATTTCAATTTTGAATCTCAGGAGAAGGTAATTAATGTTGAGGGAATGTGATGTCTAAATTTATCACCCACATACCGTCAAATAAGGCTACTACATCATTCAATTTCACAAAAGGTGGAATATAAATGTTTTGAAAATCCTCTTGGATCATCTCATGGTATGTATGTGAAGTTGAGATTAAGTCCCAAAGAGATATTTTGAATAGAGTATTATGAATTTGTTCAACAAGATCATACTCTTTATCAATATGTTGAGGAAGATGAGGTGTGGGGGAAGATATGGTTAATAAAATAGAATGGAGGATGGAAATTTATTTGTTTGTTTATTATTTTTATTGTTATATCTATGATCCAAGGCATGATAATTTGGTTGTTGCAATACATTTGGGTGTGTGAGCTATTTTGTGAAGTTTAGAATATGACTAGGAGGTATAGACTGGTTCAACGGAGGTCCAATAATGAGGGAAGGCATAGTTTGATGTTTAGGACTATGTGAAGGAGGATAATGATAATATTTAGCTCAATATGATGGAACCTTCAAATTTTGAAAATTTGAAGTGCCTAAGCACTTCTAGTTTGATGATAGAGGTTAGGTCAGCTTCCTACCAAATCTACCCTAGAGCCCATCTTTGCCAATTAAAAAATTTCAACTTAGGGTTTTTCATACAAATCCATGTGGTGGAATGTTTTGGTACATATGGCAGTATTATTATTACATTTTTTTCTTCCAAGATGAGTTTTGATGCATCATTTAATGTGTTTTTGGCTACGACGAGGGTAGATTTGGCATTTTGAAAAGTTGCAAATTTCAAGATGTGAGAACAACCCATTTCCTATTTTGGCCTCAAATGTCTTTGGTTTCAGTTTCATCAAGGTGTTAGGTCAAACAATAATTTATTTTAAATTCTTTTGGGTGCACTAAATACCTTAGGCAGGCCTGATTACAAAGGAGGTACCAAATTTTGTCTTTCTACGGAAGATTTGATGGAAAACCCATGTTTTATTTAATTGATTATGCCCACTCACAAAAAAATGGCTCTAAGTTCTCTCCTTTGTGTGCAATAAATTTTTGCTATTTGGTCGATAGGAGAAATTAAAATTTTCCTATTTCTAATATTTTAACATGATGATATTTAAAAAAAAAAAAAATGTTTTAAGTAATTAGATGATATAAAGTATTCCAATCTTTAAAAGTGGGCTAATTGTGTAATTAATTCTCAACTCCTATTGGTCAAGAGAGAAAAGTGAAAATTGATAAAGTTTACATCATTTTCGCTACCCAATGCATGACACACTTTTGAAAGGGCCGAGTATGATCAAATTTGTGATAGTTTAAACTTTTGCACTAGCTTTTATTTCAAACCAAGTTTTATTAAATAAAAAATGAATGTACAATGCTCATCGCAGTTTGACATTGAGGAGAGCAAGGTGAACTTTCTATGGGAAGCCCTCATTCGATGGCCATTCTATTGGCCTGGTTCAGATATATTTTGAAAAGGTAGTTTTTGTTAAGAAACCTATAAATCATAGAGAAGATTGATCAAGCACAAGTAGTATGAATTTATCCAAACTAAATTGTCTATTAGATAAATGAAATGTACATAAATAAGAAACTATTTAAGCACTAGATCTCCATGAAATGAGGACAAGACTCCTGATTCATGGAGTGGCGGCAAGTTTTCTCACACCATTGTAGCATGAGGTGTCAAAAGTTAATCGACACCTCAATAGATCTCCTAACTAAATTGACACATTGCATGTGCAAGTGTCATGTATATAGTAAACATCTAAGTAGGCTTAAAATCCTATGTGTAAACAAATAATTACACTAACATGTTGGAAGGTTTTATTTTCCCACACTTTTCAAGTTTTAAAGGAGAAATGAATATCAATTTAGCTACACCAAATTTTCTTGAGTCTTCCCCATCACATTTATTTAGCCTCCCTTCTCCTCCAAAGTTGTGATGCAAATGGTGTAGGCACTATAATTAAAATCTGCAAAAGAAGGTTTTCAATGTTAATAGCACTTGACTGATCATTTTCACTTATCATTCACATTTTTAAACATGTTGCAACATTTTAAATGCCCAACAATAGTAAAAGTGATATAGGAAAGTTTTTCAACAACCCAAGAATGTTTTTTTCAAATGGAAAATGGATGTCTCTCTTGGTGAATGGATTTAAGATCCTCACTAATGTGTAAAATGTCCAGATAAAGTGAATATTGTTTGTAGAAAATAAAATGGTGTGCAAGATATCCAAATGCTATGTTATTAAGAAAGTGTATTATTGGGTAAATGGAAAGGATCTGAATGCAATTAATCAGTTTTTGAAATGTATATCTTCATGGAGCTAAGAAATGTTAATCTTATAGGGATTAAAATGCAGATATTTGTAAGAGTGAAGAAGATTCAGTTGTTGGTCAAGGTCTACAAGTAGAGGAGCTACATGCCAACTATTTGAAAAAATGTCAAATTGGTTGCAATGGACACAATGAAATATCTATGGGTTAAAACGCATATTAAAATGCATTCTTCTACTTCCAATATGTTGGTTTTTACTTAGGGATATTAGTTTTCACTAGTTAAATGAAAGTTAATCTAGTAAGTGGGTTTTTACAAATAGGTAAAAGGTTTTCACGAGAATGTAATTTTTTTTGGGAAAATCAAATCTTAGTTATTAATTTATGGGAAAAGGAAGAGGAAAGGAGTGCAAAGAAGTATTTTCCTGAGGATAGTTAGCTCCAAATCAAAGGGAGCTCAATGTGCCAAGTGTCAACTCTGGAATCAATCTGATTTTTCTTCTCCTCTTTATAATGTCTTGAATTCTTCATTTGAGGGATTCCAATTCTCAAAGTTTAGGGTATTACAATTTTGTATAGAAATTGTCTCTAGAATTAAGATTTCTTCAATTTTAGAGTTGAATGTTGTAATATTTTTTTAATGGCAAGAAAATTAGTCTGCAACTTGGGATGAAATATATCTTTATATAATGTCTCTAAAATGTATGCATTATATTTTTAATCAAAGTAATCAAGGATTATAGTGGATTTTATTGCACATTTTCTGCAATAAGTGTAATGCTAGGATATAAACAACAAACAAGATTAATCTACTCATATGCTAACAAAAAATAATAAGGAAAACTAAAACATAAATACAAGAATTATCTCACCGAACATCTGTACAATTCCTTGGATAACCTCGATTACACTTCTCCATTTTGTCATTGTAATATAATTTCCCTCACTCGATTGCACTTCTCCATTTTGTCATTGTAATATAATTGCCCTCATATTTTAACAAGTATGCAAGTATGGCTTAAGTGATAATTGATTTAGCAAAATATCAAATATTATTGAGTTCACTTCCTAAAAGTATAAATATTTCGGGAGTTGGAATAATGACGAAGGTCAAGCCAATTTATAGAAAATTGATTTTTGAATGATCGGCTCAGATTCGAAAGACAGATCGATGATTGAGATTAATGAATGCCATGCAATAGAGATTCAGAGTCAATAATAACATGAGTGAAAAATTCTGCATGATGGAGATTAAATTAAATAATAATTTAATCTAGTGTTGAGACTATTTGAATTTTAAAAGAATAAAAATTGCATGAAAAAGATAAAGAATAAACGTTGTGTTTGAACGCATGAATGAATTATTTAATTAAATAAATTTATTTAATTAATAATAGTTTGCATGTAGAAGAATTAAAACTTAGATAACTGATTGATTAAAACATAAGGTCTATTTGTCAAAAATAAGTAGATATTAAATCAGGAAATAAATGACTGATTTAATTAAATATTGACTTAAGTGGTAAATGGTTAATTAGATAACTAAATGATTATCTAATCACAGAGGAATATGCCACGAATAATTATTTTTATGGATTAAATGGTTATTTAATTCAACATTCAAAATTTTAGGATTAAATTAAATAAATAAAGATTTATTTAATTAAATGGAGAAAAGATTAAGGAATAATTAAATAATTTAAAATGATTATTTAATTATAGTTGAAAGTGACATAAGAATAAATTAAATAATAGTTTATTTAATTTTAGAGAGAAGATAGATTTAATTAGTGAAATAATTAAATAAATAATATTTACTTAATTAATCAAGAAAGAATAAATTAATTAAATAATTAAAGCTATTTAATTAATAGAGGTTTGCATGTAGAAGATAAGATGGACATAGATAAAACTGTATGTTAGAGAAAATCAAATCTTATCTAGACTTAAGTGATTAATGAATAATTAAATAATAAATATATGATTTAATTATAGAAGATTGTGATAAGGAGGAATCATCATTTTGAATTAAATAATTATTTTAATTCAAAATTCAAGGATATCAGATTAAATTGAATAAATAAAGATTTAATTAAAGAGAGAAAGGGCCAACAAATAATTAAATAATTAAAATAATTATTTAATTATAGTGGAAAGTGACATAGGAAATTAAATAAATAAATATTTATTTAATTAATCAAAATGAAATAAAGATGGGAATGAGTTAATTAAATTATTAAAGTTATTTAATTAATAGATGACATGCGACTTTAGAAAATAATTAAATAATTAACATTATTTAATTATGAGAAATGAAGATGTAAGAATTATGCAAAATTTAAGAGTCGTGGGCCTAGGATAATATTTGTTGTCTGCAGTTTGCCACTCTTTGATATGATGTAGTTTATCACATTGTATCAAAGAAAAATTTATCAAAATATGCCCCAGTGAAAGGGAGAATGACGAGGAGGTAGTGGTATGTCACCTCGAGAGGACATGTGGGTTCGAAGAACAGGAGTGTGCTCTCAAAATGGATGAGAAAACTAGAAGATGAAGGATAAAAAGGATAGAGGGACATAGATAAGAGTGGTGAAGATGCAGAAAAGAAGAAATGTTAGAGAGAAAAAAAGATGAGTAATAGCATAAAAGACATGGATGTTAGCATGAAAGACATGGATGTTAAAAGGATCTCATAATCATCAATAATTTTCCAAATACATAACAAGTCATGCATGAATCATCATTGGGCTGTAAATGACACAAATGGATAATAAACACCATGATATGAGACAGACCAAGGTGTACAGAGTCATCCACTTACTAAAAATATAAAGTCGTAGACAAGGAGTGTCCTAACTCATACTAAGGGAAAAATTGCCCTAGTCTTTTTGTCAAGAAAAACCACAGACAACAATCAAATAAAAAGACAAAGTCATGAGACATCATTGCTCCTCTAAATATTTCATGGGACATCCTTGAGGAAGCTAGTAACCTAACTTGAAAACCAAGTTAAAAGACAGTTGAAAGACAACAATCAAAGAAAAAGAGTCTTAGGAAATTCTTGCTTTTCTAAATCCTTCATGGGACATCCTTGAGAAAGCTAGTAATTGGACTCAAAGACAAAGCCATTTGAATAAAAATATAAGATAAAAGGAGCTCTGAAGTCAATAGCCAGTAAAAATATTTTCCAGAATTTGATCTGTTTGATTGTTTGTTTGTTTGTTCGATGAAGCTTGATTATAGGAAAGGCACATATCATATAAGACATTGAGTCTAGTTTTGATCATGTGACCACCTATCTAAAGTAATGACAAATCCTTGTTTCAGAAAGACACATATCGTATAAGATGTTGAGTTTGGTTTCGATCATGTGGCCACCTATTTAAGGAACCGATATTGTTTGATTAATTGATTATGTTTGTTTTCAAGGACACGTCTTGTATAAGACAAAAGTTGATTGGTTTGGAAATTTGTTTGGTTTGACTTGATGAGATTGTTGACTTGGTTGTCTTGTTGACACGTAACTTATCCTGATGCTTTGAGTGTTTTTTGTGTGTGATGATAGTGTATGAATTATGTTGACTGACATGACGTACCCTAAAGGACTAAGCTAGTGCAGTCTCAGGGGCTCATCGATTGATGGCCTTTCCTATGTTATACATGCAAAGACCTCGTAGTTCGACTAGACTTCGATTAACATAACTGACTGACAAAGAGTTTCTAAAGTTAATGATATCTAACATGTGTGATTTTTAATGTGATAAACCTTAATGGACTGACCTAGTACGGCCTCGGGGGTGCATCAAGTGATGGCCTTGCCTACATCCAGTTGTAGAGGCAACGTAGTTTGATTAAGTCTATCACTAACTTGACACAACTGACTTTGACTCTGGCTTTTTGGGATTTTGACATGTTTTTGGGTTTTTGTCTTTTTGGGGTGTTATGATTTTTTTGGATGTTTTAGGATATGTTATGATGATTGTGGCAAATGCATGTGAATGATTCCTACAGACAAGAATCCAAAGAGAACCATGATCTTGCTCCTAGTCAAGCTGAAAACCAATTACCAAGTGATGATGATGATGACATTGTTTGACATGGGAAGGACACATCCTGAAACAACGTGGGGATGATGATAATGTGACTTAAGGATCAAGGTTTGCAGCAAGGCAAGAAAAAAAGCCAATGAATGTGTTGGATGATGCATTAGGATTCCTAACAATATTATATGGATTGGGCTAGTTGCATTTGGACTGACATAGTTAGGACTAGATAGGATGATGGAGGATCCTTAGACCATTGGTAATTGAAACCAAGACATGTAATATGTATGAAGAGATGATGGGTGGTGTTGGTAAAAGATGAGAGACATGAGGATTATGGGCTGGAAGAATTATCATTTGGTCTCCAAGGACAATGATGCATATGGATTATTTATTTTCTTCGAGGTATGGGTGTGGATAATTCTATGAAGGAAATGACATGATACTTTATGGATAGTGTATGACCAAAGGATAGACATGTCAAGAGTTTTCCCAAAGCATCATTTATGTTTGTACCCTAGTTCTGATCAAGATCAAAGTAGATGGGAAAATGGATGTCTTGCTAGTTCTTTGAGGATATCCTAACATCAGGATTTAGAGGAGCAGAGACGTATCATGATGACTATCTTGTCTTTTTAGATTGACATGTTGCTAGTTCCTCCAGGATGTCCTGCATAGGATTTAGAGGAGCAATGGCATTTCATGGCTTGTCTTTCTTGTTTGTGGTTGGTTGTGACAAAAATACTGGGGCAACAAAGTCCCTAGTATGTGTTATGACCATCCTTGTTTGTGACTGTCTGTTTTGCAAGTGGATGACCTTACACACCTTGGTCTATCTCATACCATGGTGTTTTTTGTCCATTTGTATCATTTTAATTCCCAATGATGATTAATGCAACACCTATTAGTACTTTGGAAAATATTAAAGTTTTCCTTCCCCATACTGACATCCATGTCTTTTGACCTAATATTTCTTCTATTCCTTCATTCTCTAGTCTTCTCATCCATTTCAATAGCACACTCGTGTTCTATAAACCCGCATGTCCTCTCGAGGAGGCACACCACTACCTCCTCATCATCCTTTCTCTCCTCACTTTCACATTGGGACATATTTTTGACTTATTTTCTTTGTCACAATGCAATAAACTATATTATGACAAAGAGGGGAAAAATGTAGACACATAAAATTGGCCTAAGCCTGCAAACTTTATTTCTCTTTTATTTTTTCTCAACATAATTAAAATATTTAATTATGTCCTATAGTCCAAATTCAACTATTAATTAAATAATTCTTAATTATTTAATTAATTCATATCTTTTATTCCTCCTGACTATTTAAGTAAATTAACTACATTTATTTTATTTAAATGCATTGCTAATTCTCTATGTCTCTCTATAATTACATAAATTCCTAAATTTATTTGATTAATACTTGCCCACTATGTCTTCCTAATTATTTAAATAAATAAACTTTATTTATTTATTTAAATACGTCAGTAATTCCTTATGTCTTCTTATAATTAAATAAATTCCTATAATTTATTTAATCTTTATCCACCTTGGCTTTTTCTAATTTTAAATAAAATCATTTATTTAAAATTGCCCACTTTCTAAATTCTCGCCAAGTAAATAATTTAAAATCATTTTTTACTGTTACATGACCCCACCACTTTTGAATTAAATTGATTTTTAATTTAAAAGGTCCACATCACCTCTTGAATCAAATAATTTTAAATTGCTATTTTGATTATCTACTTTCCTCTTTTTTTGTGCCCATATCTTTTTGTCACATGCATTGTTGTCCATTGATTAGATTTTTCTAAAATCAAATCTCAACCCTTCATTTTTAATTTTATCCTAATGTTTCCCTAACCCTAATGGATAATTGTCACATTTAATATCAACCTTTGATCTTAGGGAAATTTTTCAACTGAAAATATTGGCCATTCATACAAAATTGACTTTTCTATAAAAAGGAAATTTCAACCCCATTTTGTCACTTCATTACTTTATGCTTGGATCTCTTGACTTCATGATTTCTTGTTACAGGCTTTAGAATTTAGGCTTGCTTCATACTTGCATACTTGCTAGTGTGGAATATTAAAATCCTTCAATATTTGCTTAAGGCTTGTCATAGGTCAATAGTTTCTCATCAAAATCTAAGGGCAAGCTTCATATTGCAGCAAATGGAGAAGGTGTAATGAAGGTGATTCATGGAGAGCATGAAGACTTGGTGAGATTGTTCTTTGTTTTTATGATATTTCCTCCTTTGTACTTCATTTATCAACTAGGGTTTTTGTTTATGCATTTTTTTTCATGCTAACATAACTTTTTTCCTTAGTTGCAATCTCAAACTTGGTTGGTCAAGAGTCTAGGCACCCAAGAAAGGTTGGTATGCATGTTGCCACATATCTTATATCATATTTTCAAAAATACCAAGGAGGGGCGTACTTTCATCAAGGAGGTTTTTTTGATGGTTTTGGAAAAAAAACCATGGTTTATTTTCTCCTCCCTTATTCTCTATTTATTCATGCATGTGCATTTGGGAGAAGGGGGGCTTGGAGAAGTGAATTTTGCATACCGAAATTCTACCAGAAGTGCACCAAATTGTTGAAGATTTTTTTTTTGTAGGTGTTGCATGTGAGATCGTACAGGAGACCATGAGCTTCAAATATTGTAATATTTTGCATGTTTGAAGATAATAAAAGTTACAAATTTTTTCCTTCCTATTTTTGTTCATATTATGTATCTGCAGCCTTTGCATGTTGCGTTTTGTGATGTTTTGTGATCAATTTTGAAAGGAAGAGTCTCCTTTTGCATCACTAAGCCATTATTAATATTAGTGAATCTTGAACTGATAGACACTAATAATCTTGATTATTATCCTTTGGAAGAAATGAAAGAAAGAGAGAAATATTTGCTTAATATCAATGTCATCACACAAAATAATAATGATATTAATTTGATAGATTTTACACCCTCCTATGGAGGAGAGTACAAAATCTCACAATCTAAAGAGTCCTGTGTAAGTATGACACCTTGTACTAAGGAAGAGATATCTTTTCTGCAAAATAAAGAAACATCATCTACTATTGATCAAGAAAGAATCTTGTGGAGACTCCTCTAAGATTGTTTGATATCCCTCCCTCCAAGAACATGAAAGAAATTTTACTAGAAGAGTTCATTTTGTGCATATCATAAAGCTCATGGTCATTCTACTGATGAATGTAAGGCTTTAAGTGATAAAATTCAACATCTTAAGGATTGTTGTGCTCTTCCTTATGATGAGGCACCTAATTCCTCTAATTGATACTGATTTTCACTCTAGCATGCTTCTCATCAATCACTTTGGCTCATCCTTGTCCTGCACTAAGTGGGGGCAAGGAGTTACATTAGCCTTGTCCTCATATGAAATGTGTCATTGTCTATTTTGTCTAGTTGAAAACCTTCCATGTATGTATAAGAGAAATCTTGGGATGTGGATGACATGCCTTAAGTTGGATTTTATGTGACATACTTTTGTTTCAATGTTTAGCAATACATTTTGGGGACAACCACTTATTCATGATGTAGTTCCAGTTGGAAACATATGACTTGGTATAGGGATTTCCGAATAAGCTCACATGTCTTCCTCTACTTTAAAGCAATTTCTCATAGAAATGGTGTTAGCAACCACTTTAAAGTGGTGACATACATCGACACTTATGTTTCACTGTGTGATTTTCCTTTTTCTTGTGATGTTTATTTTTCTTAGTGGCATCATTGGGTTGGATTTCCTCCAAGAGCATGATATTTCTTTACTTGTCCTCTCTTGGAGACATTAAGCATGATTTTCCCTAAGAAGAGACCTTACATGAACTAAGAAAAATCCCTTTGAACATACCTTACACTATTTCTCATTTACAATATTTGTTATATGGCCACCTTGCATAACACACTTTGCTTGCCTATGGAGCCATCTTGTTTGTTCATGAGGTTCAATCATACGAAGCTTTGATTGCCTCATGGAGCTTGAAGTTCATTATTGTGTGGTGCCTTATCAATGTTATCAAGAGTTATAGCTTTGGTATCATTGTACATATGGGATCCTAACTTAGGCATGACTTTCCCATAGCCACTTGCTTATGTGTATGTGTCTCACCTCTCTAGGGACTCACCTAGTTGATAGTCTAAGGTTCCACTAGGCCTTATGAGTATGCATTTAGTTTTCATAGTAGACATCGTGTTCCACTTGTAAGCCACCCTTTTTGGATACTCACCCAATGGATAAACTAAAGTTTTGTTTCCTCAAAATGAGCCTGCATTTTTGGATAAACAACTTAGATCCGATACATAGCATGTGACATTCCATGTTTGTGTATCTCTTTTGTTACATATCATACACCTTTTGTGTTTCCTTTTGTCCTTATTTTGGTTTGATGTAGGACCTTGGTGTTGAATAGGAAAACCAAGAGGGGGGGTGAATCAATTGTCATAGATTATAACCTTCAATTCAATTATCAGAACTAATACATAAACTACTTAAATGATTAATCATCAAATGCCAATGTAGAAACTCAAATCCAATGCAAAAACACAATAACATCAGATTTACGTGGAAAACCCAATAAGGGAAAAAACCATGGTGAGGATTAACTCACACTATAGAGAATATCAAAACTGATTACAAATAGGCTCTTTGCCTAGGATAAGGCTCACTACTTGAGATAAGTCTCACTACCTATAATAAGGACTCATTTTCCAACAAGGATACAACTCGAAGGGCTCACTACCACAAAGATACAAAAGAAGACAAAGAAGACTTGTTATACAGAGCCAACAATCCCAATGCAACAAAGGATTTCACCACACTCATTGATCGACTTGCATGAATGATAGAGTTTTCCTTCTACTCACTACATCTGGGAACACAACATTAAGATTTGCATTGATCTACCACACACATTCACCCATAAATCACACACACTTTTTGAATAACATCAAAGTCACGTCTTCTCTTTCACTTATCTTTCTTCTTTTCTTGTGTACATTTTTCACTACTAGCTCATCTTGTATTTATACTATCTCCAACCTTGAAAAGATACAAGTTCATCCATCCAACTTCAAATTCAAATTAGTCCAGCACCAAAACATCCAAGGGTGGAATTAGAATGAGGGAAACCCAAACACATGCTTCATCAAGACCCATAATAGATCCAACATGCTTCATCAATTGCAAAGATGGTGCTTAACACATGGTCAGCCAAACTAGTATAAAACACATATAATAATTAAGCTCGAAACTTTCAGAAACAAAAAATATCTTCAATTCAATCAAAAAATATTATCTCTAGGACCGCAAGTCAAAATACTTCATCAAAGAGAAATCGAGACCAACAACATTTCTCCTAGACCTTAGCCAGAACATAGAAAAACATAGTTCATAACTGGTGAAAACAACTCAAACTTCTCAAAGAACCAATAGCCAAGAATACGAATATAGCAACCTTCAACAACCATGACTAACATATTTAAACCACAAAAACATAGGGATAAGTACCAGATCATCATCCTGAGCAACAACTGAATACCTACAAACTTCCTTTAATACAATTTTCTCAATATCCTCAACATATACATCCAACAACAACTAATAGATAACCAGTTGACCAGTTGACATCAATGACAACACTTTGATTCATTTTTCCATTCTTGCAACAATCTCCCCCTTTGTCATTGATGGCAACACATAATGTGAAAAACCATCAAAGACACAATACAATTTAGGAATATACTTTTCAAGATTTTCCTTTTTACTTCTCCCCCTTAGAAGATCATCTTCTGCATTACTTGCTTTCTCTCATTATCTTTCTTTCCTTTTCAAATTATTTCTCTCCCCCTTTGATATCAATGGAAAAGGAAAAAAAATGTTCACTGAATCTTCCTTTGACATGAAAAAATAATACTCATAATGATAACACTTGAAACTACCTACTCCCCCTAAGAGGTAGCTACCAGAACATTAGTCCAAAAAGATAGAACCACAAATCCACTAGACTGATGCATCTCCAAATGCATCTCAGTTTATGAAAGGATGTGCAATAACCCCTAAATTCTCTTGGAGATACTCAAAAGTATCTTTAGGAAGAGCCTTTGTAAATATATTTACAATCTGATCCTATGTTAGAACATACTCAAGCTTTACTTCATTCTCCAAGACCTTCTCTCTCAAGAAATGATATCTGATAGATATATGCTTCGTTCTCGATTGTATCATAGGATTCTTCAAAATTTTAATTGCACTTGTATTATTACATAAGATAGAAATGGGATCATCATATAGCACTGTGATATCTTTCAATGCTTGTTTCATCCATAGAACTTATGTACAACAAGATGCAACAATAATATACTTAGCTTCAGCAGTAGACAAAGAGACTGAATCTTGATTCTTACTCAGCCATGTCACCACCACTTGTACTCTTTCTATTATCTATACTTTTGGCCCAATCTGCAAGCACTAAGTGTAAATTCAATATCTTTAGGATACCATAATTCATAATTTAGAGTGCCATTCAAATATCTAAATTTTATTTTGACTACAATAACATTCTTTTCCTTCAGAACTTCTTGAAATCTAGCTACAAGATAGACCACATGCATAATATCTAGTCTAGTAGCAATCAAATATAGTAGTCCACCAATCATAGATCTATACTTTCTCAGATCAACCTTAGGTGAATCGTCATCTTTACCCAACTTGCAACCAGTCACCATAGGAGTACTTACCGGTTTGGAACCATCTATCCCAAACTTCTTCAACATATCTCTCACATACTTAGAGTATGAAATGAAAATTACTTTCTATGTTTGATTAATTTGTAGCCTAAGAAATAAATTCATCTCCCCAAAGATAGAAATTTCAAATTCTTTTTTCATCTCTTTGACAAACATCTTGCACATCTTTTCATTTCCTCCAAAGATAATGTCATCAATATATACAACTAAAATAAAGATTTTTCCATTTTTAATCTTAAAGTAAAAATTACTATCTATTGTACCTTTGTTAAATTCTTGTTGAATTAGATACTTGTCTAACCTTGCATACGAGGCTCTAGGAGCTTGCTTCAATCCATATAAATCTTTCTTCAATTTGCACACCATATCTAGTTGATTTGTTAACTAAAATCCTTTTGGTTGTTCCATGTAGACTTCTTCTTCTAGCTCACCATTTTAAAATGTTGACTTTACATCCATCTAATAGACTTTGAAATCTTTATAAGTAGCTAATGCCAAGAACATCCTTATAGCTTCCATTCTTGCTAATAGGGAAAAATTCTCCTGAATATCTATACCTTCTACTTGTGATTAGCCTTTACACACAAGCCTTGCTTTATTTTTGACAACTTCTCCATTCTCATTCAACTTATTTTTGAATACCCATTTTGATCCAAAGATATTTTTGTCTATCATTCTTGCGACCAATTCCCAAGTCTAATTCTTCTCAATGTGCAAAGGTTCTTCTTTAATTGCTTCCTTCCAACATTCATCCTTACAAGCTTCACTTACTATCTTCGGCTCAATCTTAGAGAATAAACACAAATTCACTTTAGCAGCAACTTTGCTTCTAGTTAACACGCCTTTTGTCTTGTCTTCAATAATTTTATTTTTTGAATGATTCCTCTATACATATTTTGATGTCCTAGGGGACATCACTAGAGCATCAGATTCTTCTCTTTCATTTTGTTCATTTTTCTTTTTCTACTCATCTTTATCCTATTCTTCCACAATTTCTTCTATTCTTGCACAGTCATGTTCATCAGACACATATCCATCAATATCAATAGAATCCTTCACATTCGAGATCTCTAAAATATTTCTCAATCTTTTATTAAAACATTTGTATGCCTTGCTTTTGGTAGAGTATCAAATAAATATTCCTTCATCACTTCTTGCCTCAAACTTTCCCAATTTATTCATCTCTTCTGATATAGCATTTACTTCTAAATACCTTGAAATATTTAACTATAGGAATTCTTTCATGCCATAGCTCATAAGGAGTCCTTGTACTATTTTTTCTTGCTTGATCTTGATTGAATACATATACAATAGTATGGATAATTTCTTTCTAATAAACCTCCTATAATCTAGCTTTAGTTATTATTGACCTAGCAACCTCTTGAACTATTCTTTTTTTCCTTTCAACGACTCCATTTTACTAAGGATTTCTTGAAGCAGATAACTATCTCTTTATTCCATGTACTTCACAAAAAATATTGAACTCATCAGAGGTGAATTCTCCACCTCTGTCGGATCTTAAGCATTTTATCTTCAAATTCATTTCATTTTCAATCATAGCCTTAAATTCCTTGAATCTATCTAATGCATTTGATTTCTCTCTAAGAAATGTAACCCATGTACATCTAGAATAATCATCAATAAAAAGCATAAAGTACTTTTCACCAAGTAGACTTTTCACTCTCATAGGACAACAAAGATCTATATGAACCAAATCTAGTAATCCAATAGTAGATTGTTCTCTTGATCTATAATAATTTCTTGCTTGCTTCCCATTGACGATTATTTTACTCACAACAACAAGGTGAATAAATTATTCACATACAAATCACAAAGAGTCTATCCTTCTTGAAAGATATGGAACAAAGACAATATAAAAGGGGAATCTATTTTAATGGGAAAAGATTGACTCAATTCAATCCAAAGTCTGGTAGTCAGGTCTTGATTGTACTAGGTTCACTCTAGGGTATGATTTGATATTACTATTAATCTCAAAGGGAATATGGTTATTTAAAATCATATATATTAGACATAGAGTTTTCAATTGGATCGTAAGAACAAATATCATGAAATTGAAAGATTTGAAATAATATTTGACAAACATCAACAATTTCTTTGTTATCACTTAAGTAGATTTAGCATTAGGCATTTAGCAATTTCATAGAAAACAAAATATTCTGAATAAATTTTCATTCATTCATCTATTTTTTGGAACATTTTTGAGAATTTAAATATCTATTCTAAAACAAAGCATAAAAATACTAAAAATTAGAATTTATCTCGGTTATTCTCAATGCATGCCCCAAAGAATTAACCAAATCAAAGAGAATTATTTTATACTTCACTAGATTGTTTCACAACTACACATAAAATGGTGCGAGCTTTTAAAGAGAGGGGCTTTAGTTTGGACATCGAGTAGGTTCTATATGAACCCTTAAATGGTGGAGCACATAGTCTTGTTTGGCTGAACTTATAAAACCAGCTATAAAATATTCATGAGATAGGTAGCTATCAAATTGGATCTGATATTGATTAATGTCTATGTGCATACAATTTTTTAGACCAGAATGATTCAAAAAATAGGAAAAAGGAACAAAACTTAGAGAATTTTTGGCTCTTTTGACATCCAAAAATTCTGAACTAAACTTAAAAAAAAGCTATCCTCTGGCCTTTTATAGAACACAAGGCACAAATAGGATAATACAAATACATGAGAGGAAATCCAAGGGACAAATCACATCAAGGCACATGGAATATAATGACTAGTAAGAGAATTGCAATCGAAGTCAACGAAGGTCAACTCCAATTGCAAATTGAAGTTCTTTGGGCTTTAATCTTTAAGAATTAGGATTCCTTCTTGGAACCAAACAAATATGCTCAAAACAAATGTAGGAACTTCTCACAAATTCAGAGTGATCAGGTGGAATTTTTGCCCCTACATTTTATGTTCATCCTCGGTTTGAACATTCCAGGAATGAGCAACTCCCAAAATAGGTACACTTCTTTTCCACATGCTTAAACTCTAGAGTTCTAGGCTCCTAGTATTTGACACATATTTGCAACAAACTCTATTCTAGCATGAGCTTCTAAAGTGCATTGTTGAACTTGGCAACACTATTGGATTTTCTTATAAATTTGATTTTCCTGACCATCCATACCTGGACTTTGCATCACAATCTGCATCTCTTGCAATCAAAAATTCCACTCATTAAATCCCTTTTAAAGAAAATATTAATAAACATCTAATCTAAATAAAACCATTATTCAAAATTTATAACATAAATTTCTCATAAATAACATGCTTTCTAGCATATCATAAATCCTTGCATGATTATCTTCTACATATACTAGATTACCAAACTATTGGACTCATTAGATAACCACAAAATCTTAAAACTTTACTTTACATTGCTACCCAGTACCCGATACCCAGTATTCAGCTCTACCCATGAACTTTCCACGGACTTCGGTTTTACCAAACTTCCATCTTACCAGACTCCAAATATCAGACCAAAACACTCTGCTCAGATTTGCATCACCTTTTCCACCTTTCCAAATATTCTTAGTTCCTAGTATTCGGTACCTAGAACACTTACATTATGAAGTAATATTTGATTAAATATTTCCCTTTACTTTTTACTTTCGGCGATCTTTCAACTAGCTAGCTATTTCCATAAGATATATATATATATATATATTATATATATATTATATATAGTGTACTTGGTTCCCCAAGTCTTACAAGCTTGGGGTGTTTTGTGAGACCACACAATAGTTCCCAAACTAACAATTCCTACAACTAGCATTGACAGGATTTGTAATTCTCGATAAATCTCTCATAGCCTGAACAACACTAATCATTTCCAAGTTATTAAAATTCATGTGATACATTATCATATTCCATAACCAACTATCATTTATCTGAGTCATAAAGCATCGTCCATCAACACTTATATTTCTTTCCTATATCAATCAATGTTCTAGATCCTTTTTGGATATCACATTTCTCATCCTTAAACATAATATCATATCCTTTTCTACACATCTAACCAATGTTGAACATATTATGCCTAAAACCCTTAACATAGTAAACATTGTCAATATGATTCTTTCCATCAAAACTTACTGAATCTATCCCACATATTTTAGCACTAATATCATCTCCAAACACAACCAAACCTCCATCATATTTCTCAAGTTTTACAAACTTACTCTTATCACCAGTCATGTGATGTGAGTAACCACTATCAACTACCCCCAAAAAAATTTCTTGTTTAGTATGTAGGGAAGAGATAACCGCACCTTCATTTTTCTCCTTCTCCTTCTCTAGAGGACTTTGTTTTACTTATTTTTTTGATTTAGTAGAACTAGGTTCATACTTAATCGCCAAGAAAAAGCATTAATTTTCATTTAGATCTTCATATTTTGAATCTTCATTTAAAATGCTAGCATTCTCATTAACATAGTAAGCTTTCTTAATCTTCTTTCCTTTCTTTTCTTTCTCATATATTTGTTTATTCCTTTTAGCTATTTCTAGACACTTTGTAGCATAGTGACCTATTTCTCCAAAACTAAAGAACTTAAATGGAAACTTACCTTCATACTTACATAAGCCTTTTCTCATTCTTCTTAAAAGGTTAGCTTCTATTTCATCAAAATTTTCTTCATCTGAATCTTCAATTTTTGTAGCTTTAAAAGTAGTCTCAATTTTGCCTCTATTTCTTAGACTCGCCTTCCTCATCTCATAATATGTCAAAAATTCTAACAACAAATCCTTAGTACAAGTCTTATAATCTATAGTCTTCTCAATAAAACTCACCTTCTCACTATAACCATCACGAAGAGTTCTGAGAATCTTCTTTACAATCCTAGTTTCATCTACACTAGCAGCAAGAGATCACATTCCAGCCAATACCTCATCCAATCTTTGTACATAAGCTTTGAGATTTTTATCTTTCGACATATGTATTTAAGTGTAATGTAGAAAAATGTAGCCATTTTCACGCTCATTTGGGCATTTTCCTATGGATTTTGGCCTAATTTTTCCTAGATTTTATGTTGCAATGTGACCAACACATTCACATTAGGCCTTGAATGCTTGTAAATCAACAAAAACCTAAATATGTCTTAAAAAGGTGTTGTGAAATGTTGTAACACATTTTCCCACTTTTCTAGGACCTTTTCATTATAGTTCACCTAAATAACCTCTTCTTACCCTTTTCCAAGTCATATTTTAAAGTGTTGTAAGGAGTTGTAATGAACTCTCACACTCTCCTAGGATTTTCATCAACAAATTGACCCTTTCTTATGTTAAAATGGCCCCTTAATGCACTTATAGGTCCTACTTAAATGTGTTTCAGAAGACAATCTTGTTAGACAACAATAAACACAATTTTAATTCTTGACATCCACTTAAAATTTCTCAAGTGGACTAAGTCGCAACCTTGGGTGACTTAGTCCCATTTTGCATAAAAATCAAATTTAACTCAAAATTTTGGTGGGATACTGTCTCCTAAACCCTAAGGTCGGCCTATGATACATGTTATTTTTCAGAAATTAGGGCACAAAATGTATAAATAAGGGTTTTTCTCCTCATTTTCATCCTCCTCATTCTCTCATGATCAAGCAATCTATCTTTTTCAACAAGAAAAGAATTCAAGCACTCTAAGCACTTCAAGCATCAATCCATTGGAGCTGATCACTTACATATCTTTAAAACTTTCCATCTCAATGGTTTGGTGAGTTGTTGTACTTTCATGTTATTCAATCATCTTTCCTTTTACATTTCATTTCATTATCTAGGGTTTGATTACCAAAATGGGGTTTGACTAAGGAAAACCCATATTCTCTAACCCTAACCTCTTTTCCCCTCTTTGCACGTTTGTTTTGTAGGTTTTTATGCAAACTAGTCAAAGAGTAAGGTGCTAAAAGGTGTCATCATTCCAAGTCAACAAACCCTAAAAGGAGCTTAAAGACAACTTGCAGGTCAACATCTAAGGATTTAGATTTGGGTATTTGTTAGAAATAGAAGTACAAGTTGATAGCTACAGATTCCAATCTCAAGATTCTTGAAATTCAAGGGTGGAATAAGTCAACATCATTAGTGGATTAGTCCCACTTATAGGCCTAAAAAGTGATCTCTACAAATTTGGACACCCACTTCCCCAAAACCTATTTCGAAAAAGTTTCCCTAAAGTAGGACTAAGTCACCTAGCCTAACATAAGTGTCCTAGTGGCCCTCAACAACAAATTCTAGAAGATTCTATAGCTCCTCTTCATCAACCTTTGGATTCCAAGTGTACCCCTTCTATTGCATTAAGTTTTGTTATAGTTTGCATGCATTTTACGTCATTCTTAGGTCATTTTACATAGTGCTTTTCATACATTTGCATTTTACTATTTTTCATTCATTACATAGCTTCATTTCATTAGATTACAACATTTAGATACATTCCACATCAAACACACATCACACATAAAACCCTAATCTTGAATGAACCCTTAGGTTTTAGAGTCGAAAGTACTCTCTCCTTCTAGGTAAAAACCCTAGAAGTGCTAGTGAATCTCCTTTTCCTCCAAAATCTACAGTTCATTCTGGTGAACCCATCCTGTAGAACACTTTCTTACTTCTGGTTTCAATTGCATTCGCATCCTAGGAAAATATTGCATTCACATTGCATTAAGGTTTTGCATTTTTTTTCATCCTAGGGTTTTTAAACATTGCATTAGTGAAAATTTCATATAGCTTACATTCTTTATTACATTTTCATTGAAAAATCCAAAAAATCTGCATTTTCATCTTGTAGTTGCATTTGAAAAGCCTAAAAATCTTAAAAATCATTCAAAACTTTTTTAAAAAATTTAAAAAAATCATTGTTGGGACTAATTTGCCACATAGGGTGACTTAGTCCACCTGCACATTCTGCATTGTAATTTCTAGCATTTCCAAAACATTGTTTGCACTTCTATTTTTTGTCATTGCATTTATATTTCTATTTCCATATTTTTTTTTATTTGGTTTTTTGCATATTAGTTTTCTTTCATTGTGGCTATGTTTTTAAAAAAAAATTGTATGTCTTTCAAATCCTTAGTGGACATGTCAAGTTGTGCCTTCAAAACTGGTCCTAATGACCTTCAAACCACTCCTACTCAATCAAATCCTAATGCATGTCCTCCTCAAGATGTTGACATCATTGGAGAAGATGATGCTTACATGAATAGGTTCCTCAATGATTGCCTTGACAACCTTGAATCAAATGCATCCTTTTACCCATCCATGAAACAACTCGATCTTGCTACCATCTTACCTATTGAAACGTTTGATTATCTACATCTTGAAACACACAACAAACCTAAGTTCCCTACACAAGGTGAACCTAGTTCTTCTAAACATGCAACTACTCAACCATTTTATAATAACCAAGTGACAAATACTCTAATAAACCTTCAACAAGCATATGGCAAATGTTTTACCATTCTAAGCAAACAAGGATGTAACACGACAAATAAACATGAAAAACATCAATTTTATGAACTATCACCTAATGAAACTACCAAGTGATAGGCTATCAGGATCCCCCTCATAACCACATGCCTCCTTGAGAATATCTCCAACTTCATGATGATGGCATGGTGATCTTTGATTCCCCCTACTCTGAATGTCCTTCTTCCTAAAGAACACTCACCATCTCATAACAATAACATGGAAAACAATAAGTTCATATCAGGACCTCCTTCCCTAATCCCCTCTCACAAAGTTGGAGAATCTAGTAGATGCAATTAGCCTTACAAATTATAGATACTCAAGTTTCCTCTCTGTCCACCACCCTAATGCAAGAGGAAATTATAAATACTCCTAAAAAAAGAACTCATTATATTAAGACCTAAGAGTAGGTTGGTGATATGTCCTAAAGATGCTAATGTTCCACATTGTGCATACTAAAAGGAAAAATAAATTGAGCAAACGAAATAACTAATCAATGAGCATTGTTTGAAGGAAAAATATTACCAAAGAAAGAGTAGCCAAATCAAGCACCACCACCATCAAGAGGAGACACAAGAATTTGATAAGGGGAAAAAGAAAGAAAAAACCCCAATATTATGAATGGAGGAAAAATTCCTAAGAATGATACAAAGAGACAGAGAGAACTTAAGCCTTAAGCTTGCTTGTTTGAATCTTGAAGAATGAGAGGAGAGGCACCTCAATAAGTAGAGGTGAGAAGGAGGAGTTAGAATGTGACTCCCAACTCAATGAATGCCACCATTCATCTATGTGTGTGCAAAGTGTCACCTCTTAAGGAGGTGGTTACAAATATTCCTTAATAAAGGAATTAAAAAAATAAGTCATGCTCACACATGTTTGAGAAGACAAAAAGACAAAAGACAAAAGACTTGTAGGATTCCTTTGGAATATTCCTACAAGTTAATAAATAATTATGAATAAAGAATAATATTTACCAAGTAAATATTAATCTTCTAAAATCCCCCTTACGCTTTACTTGGGGAGGTTACATCAAACCCTTCAATGGGTTGTAATCCAAGATTTTTACAATGAAAGAAAAATTTATCTTTACAAAGAGCTTTGGTGAAAATATCTGCAACTTAATCTTCACCTTTACAATACAAAAGAGAAATTTTCTTGTCTTCAATTTTCTCTCTAATGAAGTGATGTTGAAGAGCGATTTTCTTGTTCCTTGCATGAAAATTTGGATTCTTAGCCAAAGAAATAGCACTTTTATTATCACAATATAAGGGAGTAGGATCCTTTTGAGGTAGACCCAAGTCTTCAAGTAATCTTCTTAACCATAGTGCTTCTTTAGATGCATTTGTACAACCTTTATATTCAACTTATGTAGAAGAAAGAGAAGTATATTTTTGTTTCTTACTATTCCATGAGATTTCACCTAATCCAACAAAGATACAATAACCACAAGTGGATCTCCCATCATTGGGATCACCTCCTAAATCTGAATCAGTATAACCCTTTAAAGAAAAATCACAATTTGCATCATAAAAAAGACCAAGATTATCTTGAGTAACTTTAAGATATCTTAAAATTATTTTTACAACTTTAAAATTAGTTTGTTGTGTCTTAGACATAAATATAGAAACCAAACCAACACTATAAAAAATATCAGGTCTTGTAAGAGTTAGATAATTTAAAATTACTACTAATTGCTTATATAAAGTAGGATCAACAAAAGGAGTTTCCATATCAACCATTGATTTTGTTCCTAATTCACAAGGAGTAGAAACACACTTTGCATCATTCATTTTAAATCTATCTAAGAGATCTTGAGCATATTTATGTTGAGAAAGAAAAATACCTTTAGGTGTTTGCCAAATTTGCATACCCAAAAAATAATGTAAAAAACCTAAATCAGTCATTTGAAATTGTTGATTGAGTTGAGACTTAACATCACTAATCAAATTGTTAGAATTATAAGTGAGAATTAAATCATCAACATATAAAATAATAATTACAATATAATTTTCACTGTGCTCAATATATAAATTTGGATCATTTTTACTTCTAATGAAACCTTGAGATAGAAAGAAAGCATTGATTTCTGAATACCATTCTCTAGGAGATTATTTTAAACCATAAATTGATTTCTTCAATTTGCAAACAAGATGTTCATTACCTTTCTTAATGAAACCCAAAGGTTGATACATATAAATTTCTTCATGTAAATCACCATTTAAAAATGCACTTTTAACATCCATTTGATGAATAGGCCAAAGCATATGAGAAGCTAAAGCAATAACTAATTTAATAGTTGGGATTTTTGCTACTGGAGAAAATGTTTCATCATAATCTGAGCCTTCAATTTGAGAGAAGCCCCTAGCAAATAATCTAGCTTTAAATTTGCTAACTTCATTATTTTCATTAACCTTAGTTTTATACAACCATTTGCATGAAACAAGATTCTTACCTCGAGGTAAAGGAACTAAATCCCAAGTATTATTAGCAATTAAAGTGTCATATTCTTCTTGCATAGCCTTTTGCCAATGAGGTTGATCTTTAGCTTGTTCATAATTTTGAGGATCATTTGAATTCATAATATTAGACATAAAAGCATAATCACAATAATTTTCCTTTCTAGTCTTAGATTTATTCATTCTAACTAAAATATCCTCACTTTCTTGCATTAAATTTGTAAACCATTTAGGCTTTATCTTAGATGTAGGAGTATCATCACTAGAAGAAGAATCATGAGAATAAATTTCAACATTTTCATCATCACTATCACTATGAGTAAGAGATGCATTAGGAGGGTTAAGAGAAGATTCAACTTAAGGATTATCCTCTACAACAATAACTTTATTTGGAGAAGATTCAACATTATGCAGTTTAGAACAATCATGAATACCATTTTCAGCAATGCATACATCTCTGGCTACCTTAATTTTGTTAGTAAGAGGATTCTAAACTCTATAAGCTTTAGAATGTTCATCATAACCAACAAAAATATGATAAGAAGATTTAGCGTCTAATTATTGCCTCTTTTGTTTAGGTTTGTGAACATAAGAAATTGAACCAAAAATCCTTAAATGCTTAAGATTGGGCTTCCTACTAGACCAAGCTTCTTCAGGAGTTATATCCTTTAAAGCTTTAGTAGGAGTCCTATTAATAATGTAATTATCACAAAACATAGCTTCTACCCAAAATTTATAAGACATATTTTTAGCATGTAACATACATCTAGCCATTTCAATAATAGTTCTATGCTTCCTTTCCGCTACACCATTTTGTTGAGGTGTATAGGGAATAGCTAGCTCATGCTTAATACCAAATAATTTCAAATAGCTATTAAAATCATTTTTCACATATTCTTTTCCATTATCAGTTCTAAGAATTTTAAGTTTAAAACCAAATTACCTTTCAACAAATTTATGAAATTCAGAAAATATATCAAGAACTTGATCCTTATTATGAAGAAAATAGATCCAAGTTCTTCTTGAAAAATCATCAACAAAAGTAAGTGCATACCTTGATCCTTGGATGGATTTATTCTCCATGGGTCCCAAAAGGTCACTATGAACTAGGTGCAACTTATGAGTTGCCCTCCATGATTGACCATGTGGAAAGGGCTCCCTATGCATCTTACCACTCATGCATCCTATGCATACAATTTTAAATGGAACAATACTAGGAAATCCATCTACCATTTTAATCTTGTGCATTAAAGCAATATTGTTAGGATTTATATGACCAAGTCTTTCATGCCAAACATTGAAATCAATGGTAAATAATAAAGAGCATCTAGATTGAGAAAAATCATAAAATTTGCACAAATTATCATTGTCTAACTTAGCATTAGCAATGACTTTGTTTTTTTTATCAATAACATCGCACATATCTTTATAGAATTCAATTTTATAATCTTGACAAAGCTTAGCAACTGAAAGTAAATTAGTCTTTAATTTAGGAACATATAAAACATCATGCAATTTACCATTAGGAACATTCACATCACCAATTGCTTCTACTTTACAAGTATAATCATTTGCAAGTTGAAGAGGAACATTAGACAAATCAGGTTGCATAGACTCAAAAAATTCTTTATGTGAAGTAACATGTTGAGATGCACCTGAATCAATAACCCATTCAAGAGCTTGAGAAACATTAAAACTACATGTAAAAGCATGTCTATATTGATTAGCATTGTTATGAACCTTATTTTGATGTTGATTATTTTTCTTCATAGGCATTTTCTCATTTCGCTTCTCAAAACAAGTATTTTGCCAATGACCATCCTTATTACAATAAGTGCAATGTGGTTTCTTAGAAGAGTTAAACTTTCTAGGATCATTGGCATTATTATAATGATGTTTGGAATTATAATGTTGTTGTTTAAAATGAGATTTAGGATTTTTCTTATGATTAGACAAAAAAGCATTTTCATTAGACTTAAGAGTGTCAAACTAAATTAACTTAGCTTCTTCTTGTCTTAATAAATCACGAAAAATATCATAAGTTAATTGAGTAACTAAAGAAGGAATAAAAAATTGAGTATGAGTATTAGTAATGAATTGTTGAAATTGCCTATGAAGACACTTTTTAAGAATAAGATGAATTAATCTAAGATTATCTAATTTTACTCCTAAACCATGCAATTGACTATTTAAAGCATCAAATTTCAATAAAAATTCATCCATAGATTTAAAATTAGAATACCTCAAATCTTCAAGTTGATCTTGAATTTGATGTTTTTTTTATTCATTTGAACTATCATAAATGGTTTTGAGTTTGTTTCATGCTTCATAGGTAGTTGTACATGTCCCAATGTGAACATAAACTTCGGGTGACATGGAGATACCTATGAGGCCAAGGACTTCCTCATTTTTAAGATTCCATTTTTTTATTTCATCTTTGGATGTAGACAAACCTGATTTAGATTTAGGATTCGTAGCAACATCTAAAAGATGTTTAGATGAAAAATGAAAGAAATGTGAGTCTTCCAAGAATGATAGCTAGAAGAATTCAATTTAATTTTTGGAATTAAAGTTGACATGATTGCAATAAAAAATTCACAACTTTATGAGAAAAATAATAACTATTGTAATTATTTGCTTACAAAAAAATATCCCTCTTAATTGAATTAAATCTTTTTAAAAAATAACCTATTAAATTAAATTTTAGAAAAAAAATAACCCCCTTAGATTAAAGAAAAAACTATATAAATTATTATATGATATTTATAATATTATTTTTGAAAAATTAATCAAAAAATATAATCGGGCTTTCTTAAAGACTTATGTTTTAAACATGAAGAAAAGTTAAGTCCTTTATACTTACTCAAAAAAAGCGATGTAAACAGTAAAAGAATTTGAACTTATTTTACAAGGAAAATGTACAGGCTGATAAAATAAGGAAGGCGGGACTTTTGAGACAGTTAAAGAAATTCAAAATGGATCTAAAATAAAATAGAATGAAATGAAGGGATGGCTACAACAATTGTTAAGGGGTGTAGAGAAGGACGCAGGCAAGGTCGGGAGTGGGGATGCCGATGATAGGAGGTCGTAATAGGGGCAGAGGAGTTGCAACCATCAAGAAGGCCTAGCCCTTAAAAATGAAGGCTTCTTTTTTATTTTGAATTTTTAAATGAATTTTTTTGAAGAAGCCAGCTTGTTGCACAAAGAGGGCAGAACCTTGACCAAAAGAATTTGATTATTTTATTTATTAAAAAAAATAAAATATAATAATTGTTTTTACTAATACTTTAAAAATTATTAAAACCTTAAAAAATAGGGTTTTTTTTTTTTTTTAAAGAAATCTATTAATTTTTTTTACTATGCTAAAGTTAGAGCTCAAAAACAAGTTGTTTTTTTAAGAAATTTGAACATGCAAAAATATAGTATGCAAAATAAAGGATTTTTCAGATTTAAACTAATATTTAGGGAAAAGCTTAAAAAAGTTAAGATAAAAAAAACTTGCACATAAGTTTTTAAAACTTTGAATTGAAATTTGGAAAAAGGAAAAACTCTTATTGGGTTTTCTAAAAAAACTTGTTGTAAATGCTTGCAGATTAAAAATATATATTTGAAATATGTAACAATTATAGAAACCTGCACAATAAAATTAGTTAGAAAAACAAATATCAAACAAAAAGCAAAATAGACTTGGCTCTTCTCCTCCTCTTTTAGAGAGTGCCTCCAATGGAATGCTTAAAAACTTGGTAAACCTTCAACAATGTAACTCACAAAAGATTAGTAATACCAAGCTCTGATACCATGAAAATAAAAATAAATTGAGCGAAGGAAATAACTAATCAATGAACATTGTTTGAAGGAAAAATATTACTAAAGAGAGTATCCAAATCAAGCACCACCACCATCAAGAGGAGACACAAGAATTTGATAAGGGGAAAAAGCAAGAAAAACCCCCAATAATATGAATGGAGGCAAAATAGCTAAGAATGATACAAAGAGAGAGAAAGCACTTAAGCCTTAAGCTTACTTGCTTGAATCTTGAAGAATGAGAGGAGAAACACCTTAATAAGTAGAGGTGAGAAGGATGAGTTAGAATGTAACTCCCAACTCAAAGAATATCACCATTCATCTATGTGTGTGCAAAGTATCACCTCTTAAAGAGGTGGTTACAAATATTCTTTAATAAAGGAATTAAAAAATAAGTCATCTTCACACATGTGTGAGAAAACAAAAAGACAAAAGACTTGTAAAGATTCTTTTGGAATATTCCTAAAAGTTAATAAATAATTGCAAATAAAGATTAACTTTTACCCAGTAAAGATTAATCTTCTAACACATACCATTGTGTTCTTATCCATATAAGTGATGAGTGTCATTATTTGAGAGAAATACTGAGCAAGTATCATTTTGATGGTGATAATTGCTACCCATTCAAACCATAAACTACTATCGCATGCCTTACCATCTAATAGTTGTAGAATATTCTCTTCTCACTATTACATGATCCTTCCCATCACCCAACTCAACTCATTCTTTCCTTGCACTCAGTGGAGGCAAGAAGTTGCTAGCCTTGCCCTAGTAATGCATTTGTCTTTGTCCCTTAGTTGTGTTATTCACCTCCCACTTATACCAACTAAGATTGGGAGGTAGATGACTTGTTAGACGGTTGAATTGAATTTTCCTTACTAGTATTTTTCATTTTCTTTTGTATGTGTGTAACATGTTTCCCCATACTGCTTTTTTTGTTGTTCTCTCTCTTTGTGACATTCCTCTATTTTTCCCTTCATTCTTCTATGTGTTGTGACTTTTCTTTCACTTTTCGTTTTGGCTTTCACCTTCCTTTTGGGGATGATGCAAGGCATTGAGACAACAATGTCCCTTTCATGTTAACCCAAAAGGTCATTTTTCTTTTTCTTTTTATTTTTTCCTTCCTTTTGGGGATGATGCAAGGCATTGAGACAGAAATGTCCCTTTCATGTTAACCCAAAAGGCTCTTTTTCTTTGTCATTTTCTTTTGTTTTTGTTGTCATTTTGGGGACAATGCAAAGCATCAAGACACCCTATGTCTCTTCCATGTTGACCCAAAACAATTCTTTTTTTTTTCTTTTTTTTCACTCTCTTTGTATCCTTCTAGTTCTATGTATTTGTGGGAATGATGATAGTTCCAAACTCTCTAAACAAACATTATAGCAAAGAACATACTAGCCCCAAATCCATAGATCCCTTATGTGTTTAGTGTTTTTCACTTTGGCGGCAACCCCTTTCCTTTGTTTTCCTTTCATTTTCCTTTACATGACATAGCCTCCATAAAAAACATATCACTTGACATAGGGCTTTCCAAGTTGGCTCTCATGTCCTTGATTTCTTTTTTCATTCTTCATTTTTCTACTTTAAAGAAATTTCTCATAGTATGGTATTTTGTAATTGCTTTAAAGTGGGGGCATACATTGGCATTATTTCTTGTTGCATTTTTCTTTTTCTTGGTTCTTATTGTTGCCTTATTACTTCATACGATGTGTTTGTCACTTTGTGGATGACATTGGGTATAATGTCCTACATGAAAGTGATTTGTCTTAGCCTATTGCATTCCTCTTAGTAGCCTGATACGAACACTACATTCCCTAAGCTGTGAATTTTCTATGTTTTGATTGATCCTCACTTGGAGACATTAGACACAACATTCCCTAAGTTAAAAACCTCACATGAACTAAGAAAGACTCCTTTGAACATCCTTTTTACATTTTACATGTTGCATTTTTCATTTTGCATATATGGTCACCTTGCATAACATAGATTGCATGCCTGTGGTGCCATCTTGCACTTGTTCATGAGCTCCGAGCATACAAAGTTTGGCTTGTCTCATGAAGCTTGAAACCTTATATTTTGTGGTGCCTTATCAAAGTTATCAAGAGGTATAACTTTGGTATGGTTAAGCGGGAAGCCCAACCAATGGCATGACTTTCCCCATAGACACCTACATGTGTTTGAGTACATACAAGCTATAAGTGTATGTGTTGATGGTGTTTTTATGTACTTCACAACATAGGTAATATGTAGGTGCATTACCTCTCTTGAAAGACAATTTTTCACAATCATATTGCACAACACTATTCCAAGGTCTCTCGAATGTCAGGTCATGATGATGCTTGGAATATTTCAGTTGATTTATGTGATTTGCTGGAATCACAAGGTGGACTTACGGATGGGTTACAAAGCAGGGAAGTTGGATCTATAAATGGAGTTCTTAAGATGAGAGAGTAGTTGTGCATTTGCTGCAGGTTCAAACAATAGTCTTGAACTCTATTTCAACATCAGATTTAACTTTACAATGTGCAATGAACCTTGCCTAAGGTTACTTATTAAAACAAAGGAAAAAGGGTAGGGAAGAGAGAAGGCTCCTAGATCTGAAACTACAAATGAAGAGTAATCATGGAGGCTGCTACAGTAGACAAACTCCCTAAACTGGGTTTTGCTTGGCCAAGAGGATCCTACAGTTACACAAAACCAGTGCAATCTTCTAAGGACTGCAAATTTTTAGTTTGCATACACACATCATGAACATGCAAGTGAATTAGGTTACAGCAATCAAATAAAGAAGCCCAGGCTAACTTTACACAACAACTTCTCATCAACAAGTGCCAAAAGTATGGGTTGAAAATTCATCAAATACTAAAACAACAATCACCATTACCACCTCCATTCAAGAAACTATAAATAAAACTAATTTGGAAGGTAGAACCATGCACACATAATGAGCAAAATCAAAAGTAACACCCATAGATCATGCAATGTTGCTTTCTATTATTGCAGAATATTTTTACAACAGCTCTCCAACCCTTACAAATGAGGGGGAGACCCCTATTTATAGTTTACCAAAGCCCAAATGAATGGATATGATTGAGTTACATTGTGTGGCTCAGATTAAATTACATTAGGGCTTCACCTACCCCACAATATTAAGTAATTTAAAATACATCTTTGTCTTTTCCCTATTGTTTCTTGTAGTGGCCAGTCACTGTAGCAGTTTTGTCTCCTAACTAATTTCCCTTTTATTATAATTGAAATTGACTGAAAGCCACCTTCTTCTGATGGAATTTCAACATTCCTCATTGGATCAAATGGTTCTATCGATGGACCCATGGTAGGTTCCTTGAAACCAAAAATGAGAGGCCGAAATGTTGTTTTAGGAATGCTAATTTGAAACGACCAACAAAGCACGAAACTCCGGATGGTATTTCTTAGCTACAATTTTGGAATTTGAAAGTTCTATGGAGGATAAGACCCTATTTTAGCATCTGGGTCAATGTCCATTTTTTATTTGAAGGTGCGCTTGTATATTCCGAAAACATGAGGTCGGAATGCCCTTGTAGGAATGTTGTTTTAAAACGACAAACGAAGCACGGAATTCCGAATGGTATTTCCCAGCTGCAATTTTAGAATTTGAAAGTTCTAGGGAAGATAAGACCCCATTTTAGTATCTGGGTCGAAGTCTGTTTTTGATTTGGAGGTGCGGTTGTATGTTCCCGAAATGTGAGGCTGGAATGTCGCTTTAGGAATGCTGTTTTGAAATGGCCGATGAAGCACGAAACTTCAGATGGTATTTCCCGGCTGTAATTTTAGAATTTGAAAGGTTAGGGGAGGATAAGACCCCATTTTAGCATCTGGGTCAAAATCTATTTTTTATTTGGAGGTACGCTTGTACGTTCCAAAAATGTGAGGCCGAAATGTCGCTGTAGGAATGTTGTTTTGAAATGGTCGATGAAGCACAAAACTCCAGATGGTATTTATCAGTTGCAATTTTGGAATTTGAAAGGTCAGGGGAGGATAAAACCCCATTTTAGCATCTAGTTCAAAGTCCATGTTTGATTTGGAGGTGTGCTTGTACATTCTGGAAACGTGAGGCCGAAATGTCGCTGTAGGAATGCTGTTTTGAAATGGCCGACAGAGCATGGAACTCTGGATGGTATTTCTTGGCTGCAATTTTGCAATTTGAAAGGTCAAGGGGGATAAGACCCCATTTTAGCATTTGGGTCAAGGTCCGTTTTTGATTTGGAAGTGCGTTTGTATGTTCCGAAAACGTGAGGCTGGAATGCCACTATAGGAATGCTGTTTTGAAATGACTGACAAAGCACAGAACTCCGGAAGGTATTTCTCGGCTATAATTTTGGAATTTGAAAGTTTCAAGGAGGATAAGACCCCATTTTAGCATCTGGGTCGAAGTCCGTTTTAGATTTGGAGTTGCGCTTGTACGTTCTGGAAATGTGAGACCGGAATGCCACTGTAGGAATGCTGTTTTGAAATGGCCGATGGATTACGGAACTCCGAATGGTATTTCTCGGCTGCAATTTTAGAATTTGAAAGGTTAGGGGAGGACAAGACCCCATTTTAGCATCTGGGTCAAAGTCCATTTTTGATTTGGAGGTGCGCTTGTATGTTCTGGAAACATGAAGTCGGAATGCTGCTGTAGGAATGTTGTTTTAAAATGGCCGACGGAGCACGAAACTCCAGATGGTATTTGTCAGCTGCAATTTTGGAATTTGGAAGGTCAGGGAAGGATAAGACCCCATTTTAGCATCTGGGTCGAAGTCCATTTTTGATTTGGAGGTGCGCTTGTACGTTCTAGAAATGTGAGGCTGGAATGCTGCTGTAGGAATGCTGTTTTGAAATGGCCGACGGAGCACGGAACTCTGGATGGTATTTCCTAGCTACAATTTTGGAATTTGAAAGGTCAAGGGAGAATAAGACCCCATTTTAGCATCTGGGTTGAAGTCCATTTTTGATTTGGAGGTGCGTTGGTACATTCCGAAAATACGAGGCCAGAATGCCGCTATAGAAATGTTGTTGCAGGAAAACAGTTTTGGAATTTTGAAAACTTATTGAAACTTAATAAAACCTTGTTAGTTCACTTAAGCACCACAAAAACATCCAAAATCCATAGGAAATCTATCCCCAAAGTCAAAGAATGATGGAAAAAGTGAATCGAGCGAGCGGGGGGGGGGTGGGGGGCGAAGCCCAAAAAACCCAAGACTTAATCATATTTTAGGGGAAAAATATGGTCAGCCAAAAATGAGACTGTGAAGGGCACATTGACCAACTATGACAACAAAATGAGGAGCATGCAAAATGAGATGGGAGCAAAGAAGCCTATCGGGAGCTAAAAAAGAGGGTCCTTGCCAACGGTGGGGCGTGTGTGCAAAATATGCACAACAAATGGCAACTCGCTGGGGGAAATGCTCTAGAGCATTTCGATGAAAAACTGGAATCACGAACCCAGAATCTCTAGTTCCGACCTTCATGCTAGGGAAAACAAGCTAGATGCTCAACCAAAAGATCAAAACCACTAGTTAACCCAACCTTCAGTATGCTAAAAATCCAAGTGTGTACAATTGCATTAATTCCCATCTTTGAGATGCTGCAAGAACCCAAGCTCCATCAAGTTAAGCTACGTAGTTTATTCTAAGTCCAAAAGCATCTGGGGCATTGCCTCGCTTCCAGTCAGGCATCCATAGCCCTGACGAGGTTGTTGTTGTGATCCTCTCAAACATTGCTCTACTGTCGGTTGGGCATCCATAGCCTCAGTAGAGTTATTCGTATACCCCTGAAAAGTTGAATTTCTCTCCTTTTGATTTTCAATATTTTGCTTTCTTCCTTTTGTTTCTTTTTCTCTTTTCAATTCTTTTATTTCAACCCGCAAGCAATGAAGCTCGCGCTCAGGGCTGAGAATCACAGTGGCGCTAGAGAAAACTTTTAGATTTTTCACTTAACTAGACTTCACAAAAGGCCTACAGTGACTATCAGATTCTTAAAATTTGTGAGAGATATAAGATTCAAGAATACTTTAGAATCAGACCAACCAATGACTTATCCACTTTGAATCAAACATCTAGATCACTTGATAATAACAGAAGATTCTCACCATCCACTCTAAAACTTGATTATAGTTTGACAAAGAAATACATAGAGAAACCCCAGGTGATACGAAAGGTTGTTGTGCACACAGATTCACCCAGCCAAAAATAGAGGGACCCCAAGCAAAGTGGCAACAAAGTGAGAGAAAACAAAAGCAAATGAAAAGAAAACACCAAAATGAGACAACGAAAGAAAACAATGAAAGAAAACACCCCAAAGCAAACAACCTTCAACAAACCAACTAACCTAAGGAAAGCCGAAAAACAGATTATTTACAGGAAACCTATACTACTCAAAACGAGTTATGTACAAAGATATTTATAAAGAACAATGTTCAAGCAAAGCCAATCGATACTCATGCCCATTGGATTTTGCAATGCGTGCACAAGAAGATGGACAATCGTTATAGTTCTATACCATACAGATTTATCCTTATATTTAGAGGGAATAAATTCAATATGGCAGATTTCAAATACTACCCCAACATCATGAAGAATCAACAATTGAGGAGGCTCATTAAACCCATGATTAATCCATAAATATATTCATTTTTTCTCATTCCCATAATCAAAATGATAAGTGCAGCTATGAAAATTAATAGGAGCAAGGAAGGATAGAACCTAGTTTCATCACATGGAGGTGGCAGCATTTGACAATTGAGAGCGAGCACCACATCGTCAGTCTTTGCATCAGTAACCTCGGGCGGGCATGGTGGAGGGTGCAACACCTCAAGAATCAAGTCTGCATAAGGCAGGGAGAATGGGGCAGCAAACACTTCTTCCACGTCTTGTGTGGGATCAACAATCCCCCTTGGCAGTTCTTCAAAAAGAAGTACTTCATCTCGTTAATCTTTTGCAAACTGAGCGTCCACATTATTGTTGTCCACGAAAGGAAACATGTTGTCCCATCTCCTTTCCCAAGTGTCAAACTTATCTTCATGATGCTCGATATCATGGGATGCTGACATGTACAAATCTGTCCTATTACATCCATTTGAATATGAAGGAGGATCAACAACGATTATGGCGAAAGGACTCCGAGTTGGATCTTCTAGTCAACTGGGTGCTTCATCTCTGTTGGAGGCTATCTCAGCACCCCCACCTTTGTCTTCTTCTCTTTTCTATTCATGCAACTCATCATGAAATTCACTCATTTCCCCTTGCTCACTATCATAATAAATAGAGAAGGAACCCCTCTCCCAATCCGGAAACTCTTGTGCATCACCATTCGGAGGCTCAAGGAGTATGCCCTCATCGCTACCATCTTTTGGGATGTGTTCTTCCTTGACATGAACATACCTCCGTAGCACAACTCCTAATGGAAATAAGTCATCAATTGAAGGCACCTCATCAAAGGGGCTAAAATTTACTATATGATTTTCCTCCAAAGACTCACCATAAAGCCCATCGTCCATGGTTCTCAAATGTTCTTCAAGAGGAAAAAATTCTTGATAACTAGTGGACAACATTCTAGTTTGATCTACTACATCATTTGAAATCTCGAGACTATATTGTTGTCCTTCTTCTATTGCTGTCCCAAGGCTGTCTTGAGGACTGCCTTCAACTGAGTTGTCACTTGGCTCGGGCTCTTGGTCTTCATGTTCCATCCTTGAGGCAACTGCAGGGAGTGGTGTGCTCAGCTACCTTGCTTATTCTTTGACTTGCTTCATGGCTTCTTGGCACAGTCTACATGTGAACTCAGAGTGGGATGAATCATGGAGCCTGCACCAATTTGGTAGTAGCAATACCTCCAAATCCACCTGACATTTCAGCTCTGATCAATCTTTTTCTAATCTGGAGATGAGCTGGTCATATCTTTCTACTACTGGGTCCTCATCATCACTTTATGTTGTCCCAAGGCTGTCAACCTCTTCCTCTTGCTAATTTTCAGCATCTTCATTGGCTACCCCAACATACACTACTACAAAATTGATTGAATCATCCTCAACTACCAATGGGTCTTCTTCCTAAGTGGAGGATTGCCCCTTACTAGCAAAGGAGAGGCTTTCCAACTCCATTCTTAGTGAACCTTCACCAAATCTTTTTGCTGTCCCCAGAAAATCAACTTCTTCCTTTTCATTTTCTGCTTCAATGTTTGCTGTCCCAACATCTATTTCTATGGAGTTTCTTGGTCTATCTACAATGTGTTGTCCTCCATATGCTAATAGCTTTTATGACTCATGGGATGACTCATTCTCCTTGCCAGTTGGCTTCTCCAACTAGCTCAAATTGTGTTTGACTTGGGTGATGATGTTTGCACATGACAGACAAGTAAATTCTGAACGTGGTGCATTGTGAAATTTGCACCAACTTAACACAGTGCTTCCTCCAATCTTGGTCTGTCTTTGCTACCCAAAAATTCTTGGATCAACTCTTCAAATGCCTTAGCTGCCATAGTTGTCAATTCTTCCTCTGAGTTTGCAAGGGCCAAAGGTTGATATATTTCCCAAAAGCTAATCTCTCCTTGCAAGACTCTTTCAATTCTACTCAAGAAGGTTAGACACTCTAGTTCATTGTGCCTCTAGGTGCCATGAATCCAACATCTATCTACCAATGCAAATTACTACAACAGTCTCTTCAATCTCCTATTTAAATCTGCATGTAGCCGAGCGATGTTGATTTGCACATGCTGCTCCATTTCAACTTAGCTACCTTTTGCCTTCAGAATTTTTTGATTTTATGTTTCATCATTAAAAGAGATCTCCTTATCTCATATTTCTTTTTGAAAGCGCTCTTTTCAACATCCAACATTCAACTTTGTAGCCTCAACATGTTGGCCCTCCTTCTAGCACCAGTTCTATTGATGGTGTTTTTATGCACTTCACAACACAGGTAATACGTAGGTGCATTACCTCTTTTGAAAGACAATTTTCCACAATCATATTGCAGAACACTATCCCAAGGTCTCTTGGATGTCAGGTCATGACGATGCTTGGAATATTTTAGTTGATTTATGTGATTTGCTGGAATCACAAGGTGGACTTACGGATGAGTTACAAAGCAGGGAAGTTGGATTTACAAATGGAGTTCTTAAGATGAGAGAGTTGCTGTGCATTTGCTGCAGGTTCAAATAGCAGTCTTGAACTCCATTTCAACATTAGATTTAGCTTTACAATGTGTAATGAACGTTGCCTAAGGTTACTTATTAAAAAAAGAAAAAAAGGCAGGGAAGAGAGAAGGCTCCTGGATCTGAAACTACGAATGATGAGTGATCATGGAGGTTGCTACAGTAGACAAACTCCCTAAACTGGGTTTTGTTAGGCCAAGAGGATCCTACAGTTACACAAAACCAGTGCAATATTCTAAGGACTGTAGATTTTTCAGTTTGAATACACACATCATAAACATGCAAGTGAACTAGGTTGCAACAATCAAATAAAGAAGCCTAGGCTAACTTTGCACAGCAAATTGTCATCAATAAGTGCCAAAAGTATGGGCTGAAAAGTCATCAAATATTGAAACAATAATCACCATTACCACCTCCATTCAAGAAACTATAAATAAAACTAACTTGGAAGGTAGAACCATGCACACATAATGAGCAAAATCAAAAGTAACACCCATAGATCATGCAATGCTACTTTCTATTGCTGCATAATGATTTTACAACAACTTTCCAACCCTTACAAATGAGGGGAGACCCCTATTTATAGTCTACCAAAGCCCAAATGAATGGATATGATTGAGTTAAATTGTGTGGCTCAGATTAAATTACATTAGGGCTTCACCTACCCCACAATATTAAGTAATTTAAAATACATCTTTGTCTTTTCCCTATTCTTTCTTGTAGTGGCCAATCACCGTAGCAGTTTTGTCTCCTAACTAATTTCCCTTTTACTATAATTGAAATTGATTGAAAGAAATCTTCTCCCGATGGAATTTCAGCATTCCTCATTAGATCAAATGGTTCTATCAATGGACCCATGGTAGGCTCTTTGAAAACGAAAATGAGAGGTCGAAATGTTGTTTTAGGAATGCTGATTTGAAATGGTCGACGAAGCACGAAACTATGGATGGTATTTCCTGGCTATAATTTTGGAATTTGAAAGTTCCATGGAGGATAAGACCCCATTTTAGCATCTGGGTCAAAGTCCATTTTTTATTTGGAGGTGCGCTTATATGTTCTGGAAACGTGAGGCCAAAATGCCCCTGTAGGAATGATGTTTTGAAACGGTCGATGGAGCACAAAACTTCAGATGGTATTTCCTGGCTGCAATTTTGGAATTTGAAAGTTCTAAGGAGGATAAGACCTCATTTTAGCATTTGGGTCAAAGTCTGTTTTTGATTTGGAAGTGCGGTTGTACGTTCCAAAAACGTGAGGCCAGAATGCCGTTGTAGAATATTATTTTGAAACGATCGACGGAGCACGAAACTCTGGATGGTATTTCCTGGCTGCAATTTTAGAATTGAAAGATCAAGGGAGGACAAGACCCCATTTTAGCATCTGAGTCGAAGTCCATTTTTGATTTGGAGGTGTGCTTGTACGTTCCATAAATGTGAGACCGAAATGCCGCTGTAGGAATGCTGTTTTGAAACGGCTGACGGAGCATGGAACTTCGGATGGTACTTCTCAGTTGCAATTTTGGAATTTGAAAGCTTAGGGGAGGATGAGACCCCATTTTAGCATTTGGGTCGAAGTCCATTTTTTATTTGGAGGTGCGCTTGTGCGTTCTGGAAATGTGAGGTCGGAATGTCGCTATAGGAATGCCGTTTTGAAATGGCTGACGGAGCACGGAACTCCAAATGGTATTTCTCAGCTGCAATTTTGGAATTTGAAAGGTCAAGGGAAGATACGACCCCATTTTTGATTTGGAGGTGCGCTTGTACATTCTGAAAACATGAGGTCGGAATGTCGTTGTAGGAATGTTGTTTTGAAACGGTCGACGAAGCACAAAACTCTGCATGGTATTTCTCGGCTGCAATTTTGGAATTTGAAAGTTCCATGGAGGATAAGACCCCATTTTAGCATTTTATTCAAAGTCTATTTTTGATTTGGAGGTGTGCTTGTTCGTTCCAGAAACGTGAGGCCGAAATGTCGCTGTAGGAATGCTGTTTTGAAATGGTCGACGGAGCACGGAACTCCAGATGGTATTTTCCAACTGAAATTTGAAAATTTGAAAGGTTAGGGGAGGATAAGACCCCATTTTAGCATCTGGGTCAAAGTCCATTTTTGATTTGGACGTGCGATTGTACGTTCCAGAAATGTGAGGCCGGAATGTCGTTGTAGGAATGCTGTTTTGAAACGGTTGACGGAGCACGGAACTCCGAATGGTATTTCTCGGCTGCAATTTTAGAATTTGAAAGGTTAGGGGAGGATAAGACCCCATTTTAGCATCTGGGTCGAAGTCTATTTTTGATTTGGAGGTGCACTTGTACGTTCCAGAAACGTGATGTCGGAATGTCGTTGTGGGAATGCTGTTTTGAAACGGCCAACAGAGCACGGAACTCTGGATGGTATTTCCTAGCTATAATTTTAGAATTTGAAAGGTTAAGGGAGGATAAGACCCCATTTTAGCATCTGGGTTGAAGTCCATTTTTTATTTGGAGGTGTGCTGCTATGTTCCGAAAACACGAGACCAGAATGCCGCTGTAGGAATGCTGTTGTAGGAAAACAGTTTTGGAATTTTGAAAACTTCCTAAAACTTAATAAAACCTTGTCAATTCACTTAGGAAAAACAAAAACATCCAAAATCCATAGGAAATCTATCCCCAAAGTCAAAGAATGAAGGAAAAAGTGAATCGAGTGAGTAGGGGGCGAAGCCCGAAAAACCCAAGATTTAGCCATTTTTTATTTTAGGGGCAAAATATGGTCAGCCAAAAATGAGACTTTGAAGGGCATGTTGACCAACTAGGACACCAAAATGAGGGGCATGCAAAATGAAACGGGAGCAAAGAAGCCCGTCGAGAGCTAAAAAAGAGGGTCCCTGCCAACGGTGGGGAATGTGTGCAGAATATGCACAACAGTATGTTTCTCACCTTTTTGTCCTTCTCACTCGATGGATAGCCTAAAGTTCCATTGCTTCAGAGTGAGTAAACTTATATTTGGGCAAACAACCTAGATCGTATCCACAACTAGCTAGAAAAAATGTCGAAGCTTGATCTGACATTACCTTTCTCTTCATTTGTTCACATCACTTTCTCGTGTGATTTTTTCTGCCAATGTTCATTTTTCCATGGGATCTTGATCCTGGGGGCTTGATCATCCCTCTTGATTATTGTTGTCTCATTTTTCCAACATGAGTACATATGGATCCCTCTTGTTATGGATGTCCTGGCTACTTCAGTGTGAGTTTGAAGCAAGTTCATCCCCCCACTAAAATGGGGGCTAAATGTAATGTAGAAAAATGTAGCCATTTTCACCCTCATTTGGGCCTTTTTCTATGGATTTTGGCTTGATTTTGCTTAGATTTAATGTTGTAATGTGGCCAATACATTCACATTAGGCCTTGAATGTTTGTAAATCAACAAAAACCTAAAGATGTCTTCCAAAGGTGTTGTGAAGTGTTGTAACACATTTTCCCACTTTTCTAGGACCTTTCCATCATAGTTCACCTAAATAACCTCTTATTACCCTTTTCCAAGTCCTATTTCAAAGTGTTATAAAGCGTTGTAATAAACTCTCACACTCTCCTAGGCTTGTCATCAACAAATTAACCCTTATGTTAAAATGACCTCTTAATGCACTTATAGGTCCTACTTAGGTGTGTCTTGGAAGAAAATCTCGTTAAAAAACAATAAACACATTTTAATTCCTAACATCCACTTAAAATTTTCCAAGTAGACTAAGTCCACACCTTGGGCGACTTAGTCTTATTTTGCAAAAAAATCAAAATTAACTCAAAATTCTGGTAGGATATTGTCTCCTAAACCCTAAGGTCAACCTATGATGTGTTATTTTCAAGAAATCAAGGGACAAAATATATAAACAAGGGTTTTTCTCCTCATTTTCATCCTCCTCATTCTCTCATGATCAAGCAATCTATCTTCTTCAACAATACAAGCATTCAAGTACTCTAAGCACTTCAAGCATCAATCCGTTGGAGCTGATCACTTACATATCTTTAGACTTTTCCATCTCAAGGGTTTGGTGAGTTGTTTTACTTGCATGTTATTGAATCATCTTTCCCTTTACATTTCATTTCATTATCTAGGGTTTGTTTACCAAAATGGGGTTTGACTAAGGAAAATCCCTATTCTCTAACCCTAACCTTTTTTCCCCCTCTTTGCATGCATTTTTGGTAGGTTTGTATGTAGGATAATCAAAGAGTAAGGTGCTAAAAGGTGTTATCATTCCAAGTCAAGAAACTCTAAAAGGATTTTGAAGACAACTTGTAGGTCAACATTTGAAGATTCGGATCTGGGTATTTGTTAGAAATAAAAGTACAAGTTGATAGCTATAGATTCCAATCTCGAGATGCCTAAAATTCACTGGTGGACTAATTCACCATCATTGGAAAATTAGTCCAACTACCAAGCTTGAAAAGTGATCTTTGCAGATCTAGACACCCATTTCCCCAAAACCTGTTCTGACAAAGTTTCCTCGAAGCAGGACTAAGTCACCTAGCTTGGCACAAATGTCCCAATGGCCCTGAATAGTAGATTCTAGAAGATTCTATAAGTCCTCTTCGTCAACCTTTAGATTCTAGGTGCACCCCTTCTCTTACATTAAGTTCTATTACAATTGGCATGCATTTTAGGTCATTTTACATAGTGTTTTACATACATTTGTATTTTATTAGTTTTCATTCATTAGATAGCTTCATTGCATTAGATTATAGCATTTAGATACATTCCACATCACACACACATCACACATAAACCCCTAATCTTGAAAGAACCCTTAGGTTTTAGAGTGGAAAGAATTATCTCCTTCTAGGTGAAAACCCTAGAAGTGCTAGGAAATCCCCCTTTTCTCCAAAATCAAGAATTCAATAAGATAAAACTATGTTTCCAAATTCTATAATTTTTCCTCTTTAACTATGTCATCACCATCGTGTGGTCTTTTTAAAGCATCCCAAAATTCCTTATCTATATTCAAATTCTAAACCCTAATCAAATCGGAATGTACCAGACTATTCTTCAAGATGAACTTTTCCTTATTATTTTCTTCATGTGCTTTGATTTGTTTATGTGTACTTAGACCATTAGCAGGAGGAGTGTAGGGTTCCTTATAAGCTTTCTCTACACCATATCCATAATACTCTAGATATTATTCCATCAATACTTTCCAAATACCATAATTAGTTCCATCAAACTTCAGATAATCATAGGTCATTTTTCCAGCCATAGCGAACCTTCCTCAAGCAGTTAAGATCTTGGCCAAGGAACCAAGATTTGATACCAATTGTTGAATAGGAAAAGTGAGAGGGGGGGTGAATAAGTTGACATAGATTATAACCTTCAATTCAATTACCAGAACTAATACATAAACTACTTAAATGATTAATCATCAAATGTCAATGTAGAAACTCAAAAATCCAATGAAAAAAAATTGTAACACTAGATTTAGATGGAAAAACCAATGAGGGAGAAAACTACGATGAGGATTAACTCAAACTATAGAGAATATCAAAACTGATTATAAACAGGCTCATTGCTTGAGATAAGGCTCACTACCTACAATAAGGACTCACTGTCCAATAGGGCTACAACCTGGAGGGCTCACTACCACAGTGATACAAAAGAAGACAAAGAAGACTTATTATAGAGAGAAAAATCCCAAAGCAACAGAGGATTCCACCACACTCACTAATCAAATTACATGAATCACAAAGTTTGCCTTCTTCTGACTACATCTAAAAACTCATCATTAAGCCTCATACTAATCTACCACACATATAAATCACACACACTTTTTGAATAGCATCAAATTCAAGTTTTCTCTTTCACTTATCTTCCTTCTTTTTTTGTGTACATTTTTTATTGCTAGCTCATCTTGTATTTATACTATCTCCAACCTTGAAAAGATACAAAGTCAGTCATCCAACTTCAAATTCAAATTAGGTCGACACCAAAACATCCTAGGGTGGAATTATAATGAGGGTAACCCAAAAACATGCTTCACCAAGACCCATAATAGATCCAACATGCTTCATCAACTTCGAAGATAGTGCTTAACACACGGTTGGCCAAACCAATGTAAAACGCATAGAATAATTAAGCTCGAAACTTCCAGAAACCAAAAATATCTTTGATGCAATCAGAACATCTTATCTCTAGTATCACAAGTCAAAATACTTCATCAAAGAGAAATCTGGACCAGTGACATTTCTCTCGGACCTCAGCTAGAACACAAAAAAACATAGTTCATAATTGGTTAACACAAATCAAACTTTTCAAAGAACTAATAGCCAAAAATCTAGATATAGCAACCTTCAAACTCCATGATAAATATATCTAAACCACACAAACATAGGGATAAGTACTGGATCATCATCCTGAGCAACAATTGAATACCTATAATCTTCCTTTAATATAATTTTCTCAATATCCTTAACATATACAACCAAAAACTAGTAGATAACTAGTTGACTAGTTGGCATCAATGTCAACTCTTTCATTCCTTTATCCATTCTTTAAACACTTGGATCCTAGGGCTTGACCATGTTCTTGATGTTTTTTATCCTATACCATCCACATCAGTACATGTGGAATCCTCTTGAATGTCTACTTTAGTGAGTTTGAAGCAAGTTCCTCCTCTCACTAAAGTGGGAGTTAAATATAGCCTAGAAAAATGTATCCATTTACACTTTCACACTTAATTTGGGAATTATTAACATTAAAATGAACCTAATGTTGCTTTGATCTAGTGTTGTAATGTGTTCACATTATATTTAGGGTCTTTTTAAGCTTAATAAACTAGATTTTCCTTAATTTGGTGTTGTAAAATATATTTATTTACACCTTCACATTAAGTTTTGGGCCCTCTTGCATTCATGACCTTCATATCATCATTAATAGGCCCCTAATACCCTTTATTATACATCTTGAGGCTTATTGCAATCAAGATCCTAACATAATCAATAAATACACTTAATTTCCCAACTCCTCAACATTTCCTTTGTCCAAAAAGCCCTAGTGGGACCCATACACCACATTGGGAAATTGATTCCCAATTAAATGGGACCTATACAGCACAATTGGCATATGAGTCCCATTTGGCCCATTTTTACGGTTTTGAGTGGTAAATTAGGGTTTTAAATTCAAATTTCATGAATGTCAACATTTGGGATCTAATAAATGGTAAGTTAGATGGAATGCCTATATAAACAAGGTTTCAGATCATTATTTCACTAATAATTCATGATATCAACCTAAGAAATCAAGAGTTAAGAATTATTAGACTTCACAAGAGTGTCAAGAGAGATTACAAGAGCATTTTTAAGGCATTCAAGGGGCATATTTCTTCATCATTTGTTGCAAAAATTCAAGATCCATCATCATGTCAAACGAATAATGCATAGAGCATGTTGTTGAGATAGTATTGTGATGTAGCATTCAAGATCCAAGTTTAGCATTGTGTCATATCCAATTCAAGATCAAGATATGCATTTTATATGGCCACTTCATGTTAGATTGTTGATTTAAATCTCAAGACATCATTCAATGTATCATTTTTCATGTTTCATGTTCATATTTTATTGTTTCATCACAAGGTTTAATTACCTAAATGGAGTTTGACCTAGGAAAACCGCTATTCCCTAACAATCAACAAGTATTTCTTCTCTTTGATGTGTGATTGCAGATCTAGGTGTTTTGAGACTCGAAGCATCTTTGAAGACTAAGTTACAAGATTGAAGAAATTTGTTTGAGTTTTCTCCTTACCTACAAAATCATGAAAAGTCACTTACAAGTTGCAAATCATGGTTTCTAACTTAGAGATTTGGCAAGAAGGAAGCTACATGAAATCACTAAAGAATACAATTTTTTTAGCCAAACCCTAATACTAGGAGTAAATCGCCACTTATGGTGTATGATTCCTAGTATTGTTATTTTCTAGGTTTCATAAGATTCATATTAGTAACTAACAGATTCCTTTTTGGCACAAAAACCCTAGTTTGAGACTAAATTGTTTGAATTGGTGTATAAGTCCTAGTAAGCATTAAAGATCAAGATTTCAAGGTTTTAGAGCTTGTTTTGACTTCATATCTCTTTCAAGTGCACCTCTATTCATTCTCAACTTTTTATTCTACATTGCAGTTTCATTTCCTAGGTTATTCAGTTAGGTTTTCCATGTTACTTCCATTTCTTGTCTTTCAAGGCCCTAGTTTGGTGGTGAAAACCCTTTTATACCTTTAATCACACCCTAGGACATCTTATTATAGATATCTTTCCATCATTCTACCCTTTGATGTAGAGTAGGGTGGATTTTAACAACATAATCTTAATTAAACAAGCTTTGTAACTTTGAAACCCTAACTTGGTGGTTTCCTCATAAATCCTCTATTTCTCCTAGTAGTACTTGAAACAATGTTTTTCCCACAAAATTTCTAGAGAAGACCCAATACCCAAAATTTGAGCACCATTCCTGATACCCTTTATGCCACTTGAAAATATATCAAAATTGTAGATATGGTTTTTTTGTAACAACACCCTCCAATTTGGACTGCTATGCTCCCATTAGGCCTAACTAGGCTTATTTTACAAAGTAACTTTGGGGTTTACAATTACCACACCTCAATTCTTAATTACACATCCTTTAACATGTCACATGGGGTCTATAGATACCATTTTCATCAACTGGAACAATCTCCAAATAGTTTTATTTCAAAGCCCTAAGTCTACTTACTCACCTAAGCCTAATACATAGAGATATTAGGCTAGGGAAGCATCAAACTTGCCCCAAACTCAATTCCATGTTTTTTCAAACACCAAAAACATAAAAATCATCCTTTCTACCTCCATTCCACTGATTATCAAAATTTTCTACTAGTGGAATGGGTCAACAATTGATTTTCTTCAATCAAACACTTTTAACCTAGGGTTTCCTAGCTATTTGCAGTAAAAAGGCTCTAATTTACTTCAACCTTAATGAAAATAGATCAAATCAAAACCAAAACCAAATTATATTAGATTTCATCCTTCATCAATTCCAATGAAAATTAGTACACCTACATGTCGTACGAAGCCATACTACCTTATGTAGCAGCAAGAAAACAATGGAAAATGTAGAAAAAGAGTTTAACTTTATTGTTTTATCTCCAAGAACATCACCAAAAGGTTTCCTTGACCACACAAGGAAATATTTAAAAATTTCTAAGAATATTCTAATGGTTCCAAACTACCTTTTAAATATCTAACCATTCAACTTCCACAAAAGACCAAAAATGCAAAAGTTGCTTGAGCAACTTTGCAACTTTTTGCAAAACTTGACAACTTGACTCAAAACTGACCCCACTTGACTTAAAACATGGAACATGGTCTAAATAGACCTTATTACAAAGAAAAATGACTCAAAAAAAAATACTAACATAGGACCCCATTTACATCATGTAGACTAGGTGCCCCTCCACCACCCTTGAATTGAGATATCTAAGGTATCCTTGAATGAAACTTGAAGAAAATTGGTCTAGGTCCCTAAACACCTAGTTTGTGTTCCATCTCCCAAAAGATAAAACACCTATTTTCTTCATTTCAGATACATAAGGGGTAAGTGCACCAATCTGTGACACAATTTAGGTGCCAAATTGAAAAAAACGTTAAAAAAAAACCCGAAATAAGGCATTTGGGGCATGCCAAATGACAAAAAAGACATTTGGCACACGTAAAATGAGTAAAAATACATTTGGAGCACGCCAAATTTGGCATGTGCCAAATGTCTTTTTAGACATAAAAAGCAAAAATCGGGTTTCAAACCCTCATTTTGTCTTCAACCCGCAGCTTGAGGAAGAGGATTTCAGGTCTCCAACTTGTGCTCACCAAGTCTCTTCCATTGTTTGAATCGTTAGCTTGCCATTTTCCATGAGGATGCCGCCAACACATCAGAGAGGTCAAATATTGCAAAGAGGTGTGCATTTTTATTCTATTTATTTGGAAAGAAAATTTAAATTGATTTTCATAATAAAACTTTGTTCTAATTCTTAGGGAATGAATCTCCACCTCAAAACATTTCAAATTCACAATCACCCCCTCATGAAGATCCTCCTATACAAGAATAACTTGAAACCCCTCCATCAATTCATAGGCATCCTCAAGGAACACAAGAAAATATTCAAAATCAAATTTAAAACAATAAAAGAGACATTAAAAAATTAATTGCAAGATTAACCGAGCATGTCGAAACCCACCCTTATAGGAGAGGGATTGTTGAATCATTGAAGTCAATTTTAACTCATGTAGGAGAAATGAGCAAGCAAATGGATTTTTGGTCAACTAAGAGGCATGAGATGAGACAATTTTATGCTAATGGTTTGTCATATGTAGATGTCAAAAAAATAAAAATTAGAAAAGCCGAGTTGTGTGCCCTATTTATAGACCCAAAAACCAAGGAACCTTTGTCCCATGCATGTAGGAGGTTCCCCATCCATTGGTGCCACCATGAGCTAATTAAAAAAAAAATTTGGGAGTGGTGGTGGATGGTATTTGACCAACCTCCATGTAATAACCATGAAGTGCCGCAATACTTTTTGAGGAAACTCTATTGTGAGTTTGTCCTCAATAAAATGCCAAACTATTTTGACATCTTAGAATTTTAGGGTAGAGGTGGGGGCTCCACACACGATAGACTTGTTGCACGATGTAATCCATAGTTGGCATCGAGAGCCTTGGGAAGACCCATGGTGGAGCATGTCATTGTTCCTTCCATTGTTAAGGATAGTGTAGAGGAAAACACGATGAATTCGATTGGCTCACTCACCCAGACCATTTTACAGTGTGTGAGTCCTCCAGTAGAGCCTAGTGTGGAGGAGACATGTAGGCCCCGAGCTCCACCCCACCATTGTGGCACTTGTGGTGTTGTTTGCAGGTATGATTATCGGGGTTCTTGTGATGCAGCTACACAACCTACGTCAGTTGAAGAGGTGATGGATTTCACATATGATATTTTGAATGATACATTCGACATTGACACTCGGGTAAAATTTAGCAAGTTATTTTAATGTTGTTTATTAAAATATATTTTGAAATTTAAGAATAACTAAATTAGTAGAATTTTGATATGATGAAATTTCAGGGTCGCACTGTTCATGAGGGATGCTCTATTCCTACAAACCCTTATACATTTTCGATGATGAGTCCACAGGTATGCAACTAGTGTTAAAGATATTATTATTGCATTTGAACAATTGAATGTTATATTTGAATGTTTGTCTCATAACATGCTTCAGATTTCAAATAGTTTCCTGGTGCACCTTCTTCCTTCACACCTCATGATTCATATCCTCAAACAATGTACAATCAGCTAGCATTTATTCAATAATGGTGTTGTAAATCTATGTTAGCTAGTTTTCATAATTTTGCGTATATACAAATCTAAAAAACTGATGAGAAACACAAACATTGCATTCAAGTATTCCTTGATCATATCACATTATGTTCTACTATATCAACATGATACCTGAGATATTGTCTCATTTGCAGATGTTGATAAGAGATGGCCCTAGTGATGTTGGTAGCACAATGGACCATGGATTTTTTGCAACAATAGCTAGTTCTAATCCATTGAGAGATGTATGGAATAGATTAGTCGATTTGACATTATATTTTCTCTTTTGTGGTCTATTATAGAAAATTTTCATGATAATTTTATGTAGTTTAATTTATATCTTCATGGTTGCTACAGGTGTTTGTCACTCTAGATTGTGGACGTGGTGATGCCATAAATGTGCATGATGACTATATGTATGCGGTAAGTGATTATATTTTTTGTTATCTGCCATTCCACAATTCAATTTCTATGTTTTAACATCTTTACTTTTAATTATATCATTTGAAGATCCGGAGTGAAGAGAGGAGGAGTAGCAAGCATGTTCGAAAGACAAGAGAAGCAATAGTCACTCCATCTAGCCAAATTTTGAAGGCAGCATGTGATCTATTTCCTTCCCCTAGAGGGAAATGACTATGTATTAGTGTTGTTTGTTGTATGCCTATGTGGCATTTTGGAACATATGCTTTGTACTATTGATATATATACATGATATTTTATGTCCATATGGCTCCTTTGTACTAAGCCTATATGGTTTTTTTGGATATATTGTATATACTTTTATCAATATGTATCATTGTATAGCCTTTTAGATTTTTAATTAAAGAAAATCTTATTTTGCTACTGCCATTCTTGAATGATGTTATCATGCGTATCATGTAAGTTGTATGCTTGAATGTTGTAGGCATGGATATTTTCTACATCTAATGCTAAATTAATTACTGTTGAATGCTCAATAAGTCCCATCTAAAGTGTATTGTATAAATAAGCTTCGTTCGTGGTTGTTTGTATCCTTTGGAATGCTTCAATTAGTTGTGCCTCACTGATGCAGAGGCAAGGAGGCTCAAACCCAATCAGTCTAACAACCTACCTTCAAGGGGATCCTAACAATATTAATACAACCCATTTTTAGAAATCTACACAACCTCAAAGCCCCATCAAACCAAACTTTTCATTCAGCACCTTACCCAACAATCTGCCCTTGTAGCACTCAAAACCCGGTCCAAGCCTAATTTCTCCCAACTTTTCCAAAAACCCCAACCATTTAAAGGTGGATTAAGATACCCTTTTCAAGGTTACACAACATATGCCAAAACCAATAGTAATTCTTTTGGACCAACATGAACTTTCAATACACCTCCCTCACTCTAGGCTTCATAATTAGGCCTAATTTCCAAAGGAATCCCCTCTCAAAATCACCTCCAAACCAAGGAAACTTGAAACATCCTTAGGGATGCTGACTAAACTCAGGATTCTCCCATTTTAAGAGCCCCAAGAACTTGTTCTATTCCTCTACTCACAACCCTCCTAAACCTTCACAAAAATAAGGGTTTTAAAGAAACTCATAACTCCAGACCTCCCCCAATACTTCCAAAGGTCCAAACACCCCACAATACCTCTTCCCTAACTTAAAAGACACTCACAATCCCATTCCTTTTAGTATTTCTTAGATTCACTACTTGAGTTCCTTACTTTCATGGTGGAAACACCAAAGAACAACATTAGAACTTCACACCCCACTGAGTTTATTCATTCTCTCGGCCTCCATAGTATTCATACACCAAACTAATAATGGTACAGGCTAGTCCATTGAGCCATAGGGTCAGAACAATAGGTGGATTGGCTAATGTGTCATGGTGTTGCCATCAAAACCCCTAACACAAAAAATAGAGCAGTAACCAAGTTTTCTGATCCCACACACACCAATGGTGGATTTAAACCTTTAGAAGAGATGAAAAGAGAGTAAAAACATATGCAATCAAGTATCCAAAGCCTCAAGTCATGATAGAATTGTACAAGCCTATGCAAGGCAAAGAAAATTTAGGAAAACAAAGAAAACCAGTAATCAACGTTTTCAAAAGTATATTTTCTTATTAGAAACTGAACAAAATCAACCCTCAACTCGGGGTATTACAGCAATATATTTTGATACCACCTTACAACTACCCCTTGAGCCAATCAACCACCATGACCACCCTCTGTTATACTTCTAAGATGACAATTTTCTAGATTTTCTCTTAATTACCATTCATTCACAACTTGATTTTGCAAATACCACCTAACTGACCTATTAAGCCTTTTAAATACAATTGCAAGGTATTTCCATAGCATATAGAGATATAGAGAGAAAATACAATAAATATTTTAACTAATGAATTGTAAAAAATGGAATTTTGTAGTTTATATTCATGTCGTTGATTACATTGCATTGCACATCTTTCAAAGTCAAAGAATTACTTCACTTTGCATAACTAATAAGTAGATGCTGATAGATGCCAAAAATTTAATTACAATATAGTTTGTACAAAGTCAACCTAAGAAGTTATGCAATTTCTTCACATTGCATAACTAATAACTAGGAGCAGCTGCCAATTGCATTTTCTTATCATGGCATTCTATGAGACCAAATTTCTTTGAGATATATTTTCAAATAGCTCCTTGCCTTGTCTATGTTACCACATTTTTCATACATGTCTACCAAAGAATCTTCTCAAATAGTTCACTACCTTGTTGCTATGGCTAAAATCCTAAAACAAATTATTTTGAACAAGCTATGGATGCTTCGAAAAAATATATCAAAAGCATAATAATAAGCAATAGCATAGAAAAGGAAGTTTACTGTTTGAAAAAATGCATCAAAAAAATTGCTTTGAAATGATAAATTTAGTTGTGCTTTCACTCTTCTTTAACATTGTATATATGCTCCTTTTGGTTTTCTATTTGTGTGATGGTAGACCAATGTTCAAGCACTATGTACAATCTCAATTGGTATTTATTGTTTTGGCCATAGCAACAAAAATATTTTGTGGAATAAATCGGCAAACCAAAAGTATAAGATTTTTTGAAAAAATTGGGAAAAAATAGAGAAAAAATTGGATTTAAAAAAAACGTAAAAAATTGTATAACAAGAGATAAAGACTAACTTTTTTGAAATCACAAATCATTTCCATAGCATAGAGATATATAGAGAGAATAAAATAAAGAGTTTAACTAATGAAATGTAGAAAATAGATTTTTGTAGTTTATATTCATGCATTGCACATCTTTCAAACTCAAAGAATCACTTCACATTGCATAACAAATAACTAGATGCTGATAGATGATGAAATTTCAACTACAATATAGCTTTTTACAAAGTCAACCTAAGCAGTTATGCAATTACTTCACATTGCATAACTAATAACTAGGAGAAGCTGCCAATTTCTTTAGCTTGTCATGGAATTCCATGAGACCACATTTCTTTGAGGCATTTTTTCAAATAGTTCATTCCCTTGTCTATGCTATGAAATTTTTCATATATTTCTACCAAAGCATTTTATCAAATAGTTCATTGTCCTATTGCTATGGCTAAAAGCCTAAAATAGATGCTTTCGAACAAGTTATGGATGCTTGGAAAAAATCTATCAAAGCATAATAGTAAGCAATAACATAGACAAGGCATTGAACTTTTTGAAACAATGCCTCAAAGAAAAGTGGTCTCATGGTGATGGAATGCCATGACAAGCCATAAACAAGGAAATGAATTGTTTGAAAAGATGCCTCAAAGAAATGTGGTCTCATGGTGATGGAATTCCATGATGAATTCCTATGGTGATGGACTATCATGGCATTACATCACCATGAGAACACATTTCTTTGAGGCATCTTTTCAAATAGTTCACTACCTTGTCTATGGTATGACATTTTTCATACATATCTACTAGAGAATTTCATCAAACAGCTCACTACCTTGCTGCTATGGCTAAAAGCCTAAAGCAAGTGCTTTTGAATAAGCTATGGATGCTTGGAAAAATTCTATCAAAGCATAATAGTAAGAAATAGCATAGACAAGGCAATGAACTATTTGAAAAAATGCCTCAAAGAAATGTGGTTTCATGGTGATGGAAGGCCATGACACCATAGACAAGGCAGTGAACTGTTTGAAAAAATTCCTCAAATAAATGTGGTCTCATGGTGATGGAATGAAATGACAATAATCAGCATGAGACCACATTTCTTTCAGGCATTTTTTCAAACAATTCACTGCATTAGAAAATGAGGTTTTTTATAGTTGGGAGTGTTTCTGACTGTACAGGTGAAAACTAGTGCTAGATTATGTGGTTTTGGGCCATTTAATTTTATTCCCCAAGGTTCCAAGCTGATTGGATAAGTTTGAAGGGTAATTCCTTTGTTAAATTGACCTATTTTCCTTGATTTTCCTATGGTGAGTGTATTGGAAGTCTAAAATGGTCCAAAGGAGTTATAATTGATCTTCAAGTATGTTTTGTAAGTCCTTAATGGGTGTCTAAATCCATCATTTAATTGACAAGTCTTTTGGGAAAGTTGGGTGAAAATTCTCTTGAAGCTGTTTAGCACTACTCGTAGAAAGAGTGTACCTGACAAGTGGATTTGTGAAGTTCTTTTGAATTTGATTTGGATTTTGGGTTGATCATCTTGTATTTGTCATTTTAATTTGATCTCCACCCTGGGTCTGCATCACTTATTCAACTCTTCCTAAGACCTTAGACTCAAAAACAATAAAAAGTTTGCTTTCACCCATCTTGACATGGACTGACCATTTATTACATTGTATCATATTTTAACATATTTTGCAACTTCCTCATTGCATAATGTTCAAAAGAGCTTACTAATATTACTTTCTACAATTATATTAAACATTATTTCATTCTTACTAATAAATCAACACATTTTTCCTTGAAGACAACTTTAAATGTAAACCATGAAGCATTACAACTAATTTTAAATGTAATATACACATTTAATTGAGGTGTATATTAAGGAATATACACATTTGCATGTATTAATTTCTCATAAGTTTAGTATTTCAAAAAATACACTAAGTCAATGACAAATATGACAATAGTGATGGAAGAACATCTTGAAAATATTCCCATTTGTCAATACTTGTAGCAATACATGTAGGGAAATAATCCTCCCATTTCCAGCACAGATCATGAAATATATTGTACTTGAGAAGAAACAAAAGGAGATACTACCCAATTTCATTTTTTCATTCCACCTCAGCTAGCCCAGCTATTTACATTCCAAAAAACTTGCAAAAGCCTCTCAATCTTAGACATAGACTCACATAAAAATGATTAAAAGAGCAATAACTAAATAATGTCAATCATACAGCTGACAAGACCTACTATCACCTTCATGCATGCTATATAAGGAGGTCGATTGAAGGTCCTACAATGGTGATGTGCCCCTTTGCTACTTTATCATCTCTCAATGACCCTATGTACAAATTTCAAATATATCATTGAGAGGCTTAGCATAAAACATGTAGCATATAAGAATCCGATAAATCTAGGAGATGGAAAAGAAAGAGAAGATTGACAACTAGAAAATGCACTAGCAACCGATGTTTCTCATAGCACTGAACACTTGCACCACCAACCAATTTTGTTATTTTCTTATATACTTTGACAAACTTGAGTATTACCTACAGTCACAATCAAAAAAGAATCAATGACAATCGTAAATGCATATGACATCAAACAGTAATGGTGAAAAATCCTTATTGCAAGGTGTTGGTCCAAAAGAGTGATCAATGACATGAATTTACAAATTCAATGTGCATACTTACAAATCAATCTAGTGAACCATCTGGGTCTACTCTACTCTTTATTGTGTCGAGTATTGCCTCGTGGTCAGACTCACACACTTTCCACAAGTTCTTGTTTGCATGTCTGCCCTTATATTTGATCAAATGAATGTTGGTGGTGACAAAAAGGTTTGAATAGTGAAGAATTTTTTCGATGCACGTCGAAGTCCTCAAACAACCAAACTACAACATTCTTAACTAGATACCTTCGAAGCCATGTTCCAGTAACAACCACCGAACCTGTAGGATATTCTATGTTTTCTCTGTCTATGACTAGGGACTCCAATTAATTTTTGGCCTCAATACAACGACATGGTAATAATCAGTACCCTCTTCATTGTCTTCATCTGCAATCACTACATAAATGTGCCCTGTATTGATATGTTCATCTTGTTAGATTTATTTACCGAGCAACATAATGAAACTTGTAAGTAAGATATATTACATGGTTCTAGTAGGTCTAGTACATGATCAAAGTCAATGGATGATTGCATCTTCATGATTTGTAGAGCCGTCACGAGCTGATAAGTGTCAAGTGGGGTTAGACTTCTTACAGACCATTTGTCAACCCACTCTGTTGACTCACAATCATTCCAAGATTGAAGTGTACATGCATAAAAAAATCATGCCATCTTCCTTGTATGGATATTCCATGTACCTGCATTGGGGCTTCTAAAAGAGTGTAGCTCGCTTGATCCTATTAGTGTACAACAATCCTCATATTTTGCAATGTTACTATCATCTACTAAATGAAAAAATCTACGAACTAAAGAATTACCTTCACTACCTGGACCCATTGCACCATTGGAAAATTGATCTTGCATCTCTCAACTTTACACTATTTGTGTACTTTAACTCTTCTCATGCTAGGGATCTTTTGATACATGCACCTACTCCATCATGCTCCCCCTTTCCATAATTGGCCTCTGAGAAGTTCCATATATGTTGAACACCACTAATCCTATGCATCCTGCTCAACCAATAAAAAATTTTGGCGTTCTTAAATTGTGATGTACAATTATCTGACCATATGATATGCTAACTAAATGATATACCCCTGCTAGCCATATCAGTATAAAACATATAACAGAAACCTTGAACAAACTCTATAGAATGTGTGCAATCATCATTGATGTAAAAGTGATACTCCCTCAATACTTTCCTATTTTCATCTGTACTATCATTTGCATGAATGAATTATATATGTACAAATATAACAACCTGCACAGAGTTGTAGTACTGTGATTGCACCTCGTTCTGTGGTTGTAGTGTGTAGTTCTCAGTGAAGTCGACAATTGAAATGATATGACAAAGTGGAAATTTGTCCTTGCATAACTTGAACTATGATTCCAACCATTGTGCTCTGTGTGTATGCATTGCATAATCATAGACCACCTGATCACAAAAAATGCCCATAAATTGAAACACTGGAATCTTATCACTGACCAATTCATACTTCTTTGCTTCTTTCCTATCTTTTAGACTGTATGCCACTGTCTTATATTTTCCAAATTCCACAATTTTGTCTCCAATTGTGTGTGTACTAACCATGTGTTGGAAAATTGGAAAATGTTGCATGCCACCACAATGATCACATGTGCCATCCAAACATGATTTTTTGTAAAAAATTGACCATCCTCTCTTTCACATAAAATGGAAGACAAAAATTTCCTTGACGATTTAGGTGGAGGCATTATGTTACATTCCTGCAAAACATTGTTAGTATGCATATCTACACATATATGTCAATAAACATCATAATGGTTAGAAAACTAAATATGAACCCTACAACAACAAGTAGTGCATGTGTGATTTATTTTGACATAAAAAGGCTTTAGCATTTCAAAATACCTTTGACATATTTTAATTTTAGGAAACATCTATACAAAATCAGCAAAAGATTGGGTTTGAGTGGTATCCAAATAATGCATTGGATGTGGGTCATGGTTTTTACTACCAATTCTCATTCTTAAAAAATCTCTTTGATTAGGAGAGGTCCTTGTGTTATCCTTCCAATAATTCACAATTAAAGATCTTAATCCTTGAGAAATTATTGTGTCTTTTCGTGGCACTCTACCCGAAAATGCCCATAACTCATTGCTATTTGGATCCTCCACTCTTTCACACCTTCCTTTGGCTCTCATTAGAGATGATATACTTATTTTCAAAGACTTACTTGCCTTTTTAAGGTTCACCTTGTTCCTTATTTGACTACTTAACAATGTTGTCATCACACGCCATGTGGCACAATTATCCTTCATGTGTGAGGTGGAACCCACGCTCTCGTATCCACTCATCAAGTTCTTTACAATGGAATTTTCACTTGATTCATTCAAAAATATTAGCCCAAGAGTCTTCATGGTGGGCCTAAATTTGAGTTGCCTCATCATTTCAACAAATATTTGGCATCTTCCACCCTCACTTAGCTTCACAAAAAACAAACTCCATATCCTTTGTGCATATCTTTGACATGGATGTTTTGGAATCTTATTAGGCATCCATTTCAAAACATTGGAAGCAATATCAATAAAAACTGTAGGTTTTCTATGCAAAACTCTAGGAGGAGTTCTAAAATGTAAATTTGTGTCAATATTGAGAAGGTCAACAACATCAAGGATAGATCGTGTACCTTCAATTGGAGGTGAAATGATGTTGTACCTCCAACTTGAGATGTCCTTTGTGGAGTGCCTTCAAATAGAGATGTTTTTGCTGATGTACTTTCAAAATGCAATGCTTTTGATGGTGTGTCTTCAATTGGAGATGTGATTTCCATTGTACCTAGAAAACCACATGTTGTTGTCAATGTGTCTTCAACTGGAGATGTGCATTAAGCTTCACCTATGGTTGATGATGTGCCCCCAACTTCTGTATCCATTCCTATCCTTCCACGAACTTTCCTCATTCGTGCCCTTTGTTTTTCCAATTTGACATCTCTCTTAGATTGCATGGGAATTTGTGGCTGTATGGGCTGAAATTCCTTTGCTTCATGAGCTAAATTTTTTGATTCTCTTCTCCTTACATTTTTAGCTGCACATTCTTCTGGTGTTAGAGGCTTCGGTCGTTTCCTCAGCATGACCTTCAATGCTACATGTTCATAAACACACATAGAACAAAAGTAAGTAATGCATTTTACAAAAATATTGATATCATTGATTACATTGCATTAAATATGAAACAAACCAAAGAATTTTATGAAAGAAGGCAACGAGCTGTTTTGAATTATCAAACATGTCTATGCTACACAATATTTTTCATACATGATGGAGTTAGATTTCTGTAGGGTTAGATATTAGAGTAGAGATTTTGAGTGTGTTTGAAGAGTTGGAAAAGTACCTAGAGGCTGATGCAATACATGCAGGGATCCACAATGAACTTGTTCAATGATTTAGAGGAAGGCTCTTAATAGACTGACACACAACTTGATCACTTAACTTACCAAGAAACACCATTTTTGATGTACAGAGGGGCAGAAACCATTCAATACATCAAATCAATGAGAATCAATTAGATTCCAAAGCAAAAATAGATGTTCAACTGAGAATCCCAACTTCTACCAACCTTCCCCTTATAGCATAGGTAACCTGGTTCAAGGGCCTTTTCACCAAGATTTTCCAAAACAATTGACAAAATCATGGATGATTAAGATACCCATTTTCAAGTTATAAAACATAGGTAAACCCCAACATCAACTCCTTTGGACCAACATTGACTTCCAATAGACCCACCTTGGAAAAGGCTATTCAATTGGCCTAATTTACAAAGAGAGTACATTTTAAACATTACATCTTCACTCAAAATCCTAAAAAAAAAGTATTTTATGTGTCAAAACATCCAATTTCCTCATTTGTTTCTAGGTCCAAGACCGCTAGACCCCTAATACACCAAACCCTCAATTTCAAGAAAAATACCGGGGGTTTTAATGAAACTCCTATCTCTCAGACCTGCCAGACCCATACAAAGCACCAAACACACTTACCAAACCCTACACATGGTGAATAATACATTACATGGACAGTCCTTCCGACATTTTTTTAAAACACCACTTGAAGCCCTAATTTTCTCCATGAAAAGACCCTACTACAGTCCTAGATCATCATCCCAAACACCCAACCTTGACCCCACAACATTATAAATAGGTTAGCCATGTATTTTAAAAGTTAGAGGACCCATTCCACAAGTTATAGTAGGCAGAAAAAGTGTAATGGGTCAAATTACATAATGAAACCCCTCAATCCAAGAACACTATGAAAGTAGGTAGCAATAGTAAAAACAATATAAATTTTGCTATACAAAGAGTTAGAAAATCTAAATAGATGAAAATTAAATATAATTCATTAATCTACAACATCCAACTAGTTTCATATCATCTTAGAGTTCGTAGAGGCCGTACAACAACAAGAAAAGTGAGAGAAACCAATAAATTTCTAGAAAATAACATTCTTCTTGATAAAAAATGGGTTACAAATCAACCAACAACCTCTCCTTCAAGGAATTGAAGGCTATTAAACATATTTTGATTTCATTCCAACTCCCTTGAACTCTGCAACTTTTTCATCTTTTAGCAACTTTTCTGACCACATTTAGCCAAATTGCAGGCTATGACACAATTGAACTCCCTTAGCTCCAAATACATTATAAAATGGTCTAATTGACCTTACTGAACACAATATACTCAACATTAACTAAAATCCTAGCATTTGACCATGCTCACTAAAAGATGACATTTTTGACAAAATTGAGCTTACAAGGTGCTCCTACACCAGAGACCTGGAATGTTGATTTTGAAGCTGTGGACCTTTTGACTAGCATTATTGAACTTGAACTTTATAAAGATTATGATGAACAATTCATGGATTAGAGTTTCTAGTAATATTTAGTTTATTTCATTCTATTAGGAGTGATTGTTGTATGAATACAATATTTCGAGCAATAGACTTACATATGGTGGGTTTTGTTAAAATCTTCCAGAGGTTTAGAATGGTAGTCATCTTGAAAAGCATAGCTTGTTATTTATGGATGATCTTTATTTTGTTTTATATGTGAATTGGTCAGTTCAGCATTGAATTGAGGTTTTTGAGATTGAAGATTGTTTGAAACTGATCTAATTAAATGATTGTTGAAGGTTTTGTCTCCCTCCTCTACATCACTGACCTAGGGTATAATTTGTTGCCACCTAAATTAAAAATAGAGACTCTTGTGTTAATTTTTCTCAAAACCAAATTTTTTATTGTCAACAAAGTCATGAAGAATATGAATTCAAAGAAGGGTTTGTGATGCTATATCTTATAATTATTTACTATTTATTTGGCAATGAGGTAACTTAGAAAGACAATAAGTATTCTCAATTGCACAAAATTTCCCATTTTTTTATTTATTAGAAAGGTAAATGGTATGAATGAATGGAAACTTGCATTAACAACTATGTCAAATAACTTGAATTTATCTAAGCACATGTTCAATGAAGGTGAATTTTTTATGGAACAAAAAAATTAATGGACACTTGCATTAACATTGATGAAAGCTATTAGGTTTTCCAAATTAGATGAAAATAAAAGTTTTCCAAATTAATTGAAAAATAATGAAATAGAGTGAATTCCACTAGCCATGCTAGAAATGGACTACTATAAGCAATGCAAATAGAATTCATAATTAAATTTATGTTAAGTAAATGTCATGTTTTTAATTTTTTTGTTCTTCAAACTCATAAAAATTGAACTTTTTTATGCAAATCCCATCTAATTCAATGTTGAATTCTATGTCCAATTGTTATGATTAATAAAATCATTAAGGAAATTTAGTTTATATTGTCAAAAACAAAAAAATATACTAAATATAAACATTTCAATTTACCAAAATGAATATATTAACTCAAATAATGTAAAATGATGTAGAAAATTCAAAATGTCCTCTTCTACATTGTCTACCATGCAGATTGGTGGTAAAAAGGTGATGGATCAAGCATAGATTGGTACAATATGAAGTCAACTAAATAAAAAAAGGCATTTCTAACTCGGATAAAGTGCTGAACTAGACAAATTCATGAGAATGTGGGCTTGAATCATGGGGTCAAGCCTTATTTTACCATTTCAAGGTAAAACATATTTGGCACTCGCCAAATTTGGAGAGCACCAAATTTGGCGCATGCCGAATTTGGTGAGTGCCGAATATGTTGTTTTGAAAAGGAGAGACCTGAGAGAGAGGGAGAGAGACAAAGTGGGAGAGAGATAGAGGGTGTGAGAGAGAGAGAGAGAGAGAGAGAGAGAGAGAGAGAGAGAGAGAGAGACTTGAGAGAGAGAGGGAGAGGGAAAGGATGTGGGAGGGAGAAACCTAAGAGAGAGAGGGAGAGATGGTGGGAGAGAGACACCTGAGAGAAGGAGAGTGAGTGAAAGTGGGAGAGAGAGGGTGGGAAGGAGAGGCCTAAGAAAGTAGGGTGGGAGGTAAGTGAGGCCTGATAGAGAGGGAGTCAAAGTAGGAGAGAGGGGGTGGGAAGGAGAGATGTAAGAAAGTAGGGTGGGAGGTAAGTGGGGCCTGATAGAAAAGGATTGTGAGAGAGGGAATTGAAATGACACTGATTAGTGTAGGTAGCATGGGAGGGAGTGAGACAAAAGAGAGACCCCCATCCATCAACCCCAATACCCTCTTAATCCCTCAATCCTTAAACCCTAATCCTTCAACCCCTCTATAATCTTAATCCCTCAACCCTTAACCCTCAACCCTTAAACCCTAATCCCTCAACCCCTATACCCTCTTAATACCTCAAACCTCAACCCTCAACCCTTAAACCCTAATCCCTTAACCCCTATACCCTCTTAATCCCTCAACCCTCAAACCTTAACCATTAAACCCTTAAACCCTAATCCCTCAACCCCTCTACAATCTTAATCCCTCAACACTTAACCCTTAACCCTCAACCCTTAAACCCTAATCCCTCAACCCCTCAACCCCTCAAACCTCAAACCTTAAACCCTAATCAGTCAACTCCTCTATAATCTTAATCTCTCAAGACAAAGAAAGAGGGAGAGGGGGTGGGAGGGAGAGACCTGAGAGAGAGGGAGAGAGATAGAGTGGGAGAGAGAGAGGGAGTAGGAGAGAGAGAGAGAGAGGGGGGATGGAGATACCTGAGAGAGAGCAAGAGAGAGAGGGAGAGAGATAGAGTGAGTGAGAGAGAGGGAATGGGAGAGAGATAGAGGGAGTGAGTAAGTGACAAACCTAAGAGAGGGATTATGGTAGAGAGCTTAATTGGGTTTAAGAGTTTAAGTGTTGAGGGATTACGGTAGAGGGTAGAGGGTAGAGGGTAGAGGGTAGAGGGTAGAGGGTTTAAGGGTTTAGGATTTAATGATTGAGGGTTGAGGGTTTAGGGTATAGGGCTGAGTGTTTAAGGTTTGAAGGGTTGAGGGATTGGAGAAGAGAAGGTGGGATGTATGAAGGGAGAGATGGAGGGAGAAGTTAGATAGAGATAAGGAGAGAAGAGGAGGGAGGAACAAAGATAAATGAGGGTTGAGGATCCAATGTATAGGGTAGATGGCTGAGAATTGAAGGTATAGGGTTGAGGAACTATAGGGTTGATGGTTTAGGGTATTGGGTTCAGGGTATAGGGTTTAAGGGAGATGGGAGAGAGACTTGAGAGAGGGAGGGAGTGGGAGAGAGATAGAGGGGGGACGGTTGAGGGTAGAGGGTTTAATGGTTTAGGGTTTAAGGGTTAAGGGTTAAGGGTTTAGGGTTAAGGGTTTAGGGTTTAGGGTAGAGGGGAGAGAGATAGAGGGAGTGAGTGAGTGTGTGAGAGAGATAGACTTGAGAGAGGGAGAGGGGGTAGGAGGGAGAGTTTTGAGAGAGAGAGGGAGGGAGTGGGAGAGAGATAGAGGGTAGAGGGTTAAGGGTAGATGGTTAAGGGTAGAGGGTAGAGGGGCTAGGGTTTAAGGGTTAAGGGTTTAGGGTTTAGGATTTAGGGTAGAGGGGAGAGAGATAGAGGGAGTGAGTGAGTGTGAGAGAGAGAAACCTAAGAGAGGGAGAGGGGGTAGGAGGGAGAGTCTTGAGAGAGAAAGAGAGAGGGAGGGAGATGGAGAGAGATAAAGGGTAGAGGGTTAAGGGTAGATGGTTAAGGGTTGAGGGTAGAGGGTTTAAGGGTTGAGGGTAGAGGGTTTAAGGGTTAAGGGTAGAGGGCTAAGGGTAGAGGGGAGTGTTGGTTCTCAAAAGTGCAAGTTTTAACCAAAAGAGTTTTCCAAGCTCGTATAACACTTTTGGCCAATGTACAAGGCCAATTGATGCAATTGTACCTTCTGCTCTTTAGGTTCTGCAGGACCTAGGCTGGTGTACCAATATGAGTAATGTAGATTAAAATGTATTTCATGTTCAAACAAATCTATCCACAATGGAAAAAGGATGTGGACAAATAAAAACCCTAAAACTATCCCTACAACATAAAGGAAAGGATCTGAAAATATTGTTTTAAATGAACTTTATCTCCTAGGTTATGACTGACCAATATTTTCTATCCACATGGGCAACAGAGTCAAAAATATCAAGAATTCTAGGTGTTCCCCTTTCTAACCTAATTCAAGTTGTTAGGCACATTTAAGGTATGCAATTCTATGACTGGCATATTATTTCACCAAATTTATGACTTGCATAAAATTGTGCTAGAATGTTTTTCTACCAGGTTCTTCTTCAACCATCCAACAAAAATCCTAAAGTCATAGTGACTTGTTTAAAAGGATTTAGTTCTGCCTTGTAGACACCAAGTAATCAAATCACACAAAGTGAAAAATACACTATGATAAATCAGAAATATACTTGATATATTGATCTAAATGACTTAAAAAATTTCTAATTGGAGACAACCAGATAGGAAATAGAGAAATTATAGCATCTCAACAACTAAAATCAAAAAATATGTCACCAATTTATTAATTTTTTCTCCATTACAATCTGTTTCAAGAAAAATTGTTCATCACTCCTATTAGAACCAAAAATTTCCCTTAAAATTCCTAGGGTTTTCCTATTATTTTCCATAAAAATCCATGAAATAACCCTAGGGTTTTCTCCATTTACACCCATCATATTCCTACCTATTTCATAGAAAATCATTTTTCCAATCCAAAATTCTAATACACCTTATACCTTACACTGCTACCTTAATGTTTACTTTTTATGTCTTTACCGCTTTACCATGGCCTCCCACAAAGTGGCCCACAGTATGGCGGTAGCGGTTATGGAGCAAGAAAAGGGAGCTTACCGCCGTACCACATGTGTTCTTCAAATACATCATGGTGGCACGATAAATAGTCACCAAGGTTAGTCAAAGGCTACCGCTACACTGTGACCAGTTAGAAAGCAGACCACGGTGGTGCGGTCAAGGGAGACAGGTTTACTGCTACACTACGTGCGGTGAACACAGTGACCACGGTGAGCGGTGAGATAACCGGCGAGGCAACTGTCATCATGGTTACCATAGTACCACCATCATTCAAAGGGGTGTTCATAGTAGAATAGAGGTAAGCAGTGAGGCATTAGTGGGTGGTAGTTAGTGAATGGATACCGCTACACTGCAACCAGTTTAGAATGAACCCATGGTTGAGTGGTAAGGGGACAAGTGACAGGGGAGCAGTCAAAGTTAGAGCACCATGAAACCTTATGAATACATAAAGTTGAACATGGTAAGGCGGTAGGAGATGGCAGTGGGAGATAGTGACATTGCTATACCATTCACCATTTCCTCACCGTCTCTACTAACCTATTATCGTGGTGCCGCAGTCTCCATTCTGACAGGTGGCGGTATCGCGATATCTATTTGGACTACTTCCTTGCCAATTGTCTCACCATTCACCATGCAACCATGGGTTATGTGTTGACCGACCGCGGTTACACAGTAAAAATTTCTTATGACTATGGTGAAAGCTTATAAAGGGTAGACAAATGGTGGTAAAAGATATTCAAACATAATGGATGAGAGAAACAAATTATTACGAAAAATAATAGTGAAATATAATGAATTAAATGGGGGTAAAATGTGAGGGCCATATAGGCCAAAAATAGGGTTGTGGAACAAGGATAAAAGATATTGTAGCATTGGAAAAGGGGCTGAATGATATTTTATGAAAAAGATTGTGAAAAAATTATGTTCAAAATGGGAAAAGACCATAGGGTTTTCCATGGAAATTTTGGATTCTAAGAGGGAGAGACATAGAAGGAGTGAGTGAGTGAGAGAGACTTGAGAGAGGGAGAGGGGGTAGGAGGGAGAGAATTGAGAGAGAGAGGGAGAGGGAGTGGGAGAGAGATAGAGGGTAGAGGGTTGATGGTAGAGGGTAGATAATTTTAAGTATTTAAGTTTTAAAGGTTAAGGGTTTAGAGTTAAGGGTAGAGAGGGGAGAGAGAGAGAGAGAGAGAGAGAGAGAGAGAGAGAGAGAGAGAGAGAGAGAAGGTGGAGATATTGAGAGAGCAGAGGCAAAGAGGGAGAGATAAATAGGTATAGAGGGAAATATAGGTAGAGAGAAGTAGATATGAAAGAAGAGATATAGGGAGAGGTAGGGATGGAGAGAGAGGTCTAGGTAGATAGAGGGGTAGGAGATAAAGAGAAGTATAGGGTAGAGTGTTTAAGGGTTTAAGGGTTAAGGGTTTATGGTTTAGAGTTAAGGGTAAATGAGAGAGAGATAGAGGGAGTTAGTGAGAGAAAGAGAGGGAGGGAGTGGAAAAGAGATAGAGGGTAGAGGGTTAAGAGTTAAGTGTAGAGGGTAGAGGGTAGAGTAGAGGGTAGAGAGTAGAGGGTAGAGGGTAGAGGGTAGAGGGTAGAGGGTAGAGGGGAGAGAGATAGAGGGAGTGAGTGAGTGAGAGAGAGACCTAAGAGAGAGAGAGGGGGTAGGAGGGAGAGTCTTGAGAGAGAGAGGGGATGAGGGAGAGTCTATATATCTCCCCTCCCTCTCTCTCTATCAAGTCTCTCCCTCCTGCCTTTCTCCTTCAAGTATCTCTCTCTTCAGCCACTCCTCTATCTATCTCTACCCCTTAACCTTCCTAAAACCCTTAACCCTTAAACCCTCTACCCTCTACCCTTAACCATCCCTCCCTCTTTCTCTCTCCCAATTCTCTCTCTAACTCCCTCCCTCTATCTTTCTCCCCTCTACCCTTAACCCTTAATCCTCTATTGTTAACCCTTAAACCCTAAACCATTAAACCATTAATCCTCTACCCTTAACCCTAAACCCTAAACCCTTAACCCTTAAACCCTAAACCCTCTACCCTATACCCTTAACCATCCCTCCATATATCTCTCTCCAAATCCCTCCCTTCCTCTCTCTCTCTCTCAAACCTCTCCCTCCAACCCCCTCTTCCCCTCTCCCTCTCCTAGGTCTCTTTCTCAGTCACTCCCTCTATCTCTCTCCCCTCTACCCTTAAGCCTAAACCCTAAACCCGTAAACTGTCTACCCTCTACCCTTAACCATTCCCACCTCTATCTCTCAAGTATCTCCCCCCTAACCCCTCTCCCTCTTTCAGGTAGAGGGTAGAGGGGAGAGACAAAGGAAGTGACTAAGAGATAGATACTTGAGAGAGGGAGAGGGGGTAAGAGGGAGAGGGTTGAGAGAGAGAAAGATGGAGGGAGTGGGAGAGAGATAATGGGAGGGAGGGTTTAGGGTTTAAGGGTTTAGGGTTTAGGGTTTAGGGTAGAGGGGAGAGAGAGAGAAGGAGTGAGTGAGAGAGAGAGACCTGAGAGAGGTAGACGGGGTAGGAGGGAGAGAGGGAGGGAGTGGGAGAGAGATTATGGGTAGAGAATAGATGGTTTAAGGGTATAGGCCTAAGGGTAGATGGGAGAGACATAGGAGTGAGTGAGTGAGAGATATACTTGAGAGAGGGAAAGGGTGTAGGAGGGAGATATTTGAGAGAGAGAGGCTAGAGGGTTAAAGGGTTAAGGGTTTAGGGTTTAGGGTTAAAGGTAGAGGGGGGAGAGATAGATGGAGTGACTGAGAAAGAGAGACTTGAGAGAGGGAGATGCATTAGGAGGGAGAGACTTTAGAGAGAGAGGGTAGATGGTTTAAGGGTTTAGTGTTTAAGGGTTTAGGGTTAAGGGTATAGGGGGGAGAGATAGAGGGATTTAG